>CANSGD010000633.1:0-175209 GCA_947645195.1 Patellifolia procumbens | reverse complement strand
TTTTCTTTCATATTTGCATCTTTTTCATGATTTCATGTTTTGCTTTAGCTTTTAGTGCATTTGCATCTAAGTAGGTTGCTTTTAGCTCATTTGCATAAACATTCTCTTAAGTGTTTGTTGCTGGTGCGAAGAAATGGGACAAGAATAGGGGAGCGGGCGCCCCATTTACTAAGGAGCAACCGATCCATAGTCCAAGAATTGAAGCAGAGCAGCAGTGTATGGAGCGGGGCTGGAGAGACCTTGGAGCGGGCGCTCCAAGGCTGGAGCTGTCGATCCATTGTTTTTGGAGCGGGCCGCCCATTGCAATTTCGGAAGATTTCGGACGGTTTCGGACGACTTCGGTTTGTTTCGGACGGTTTCGATTTTGTGTTTTACATCTTTTCCCTTAGTAGTTTGGGGGTATTTAAGCCCAGTTTTGTAATAATGAATTAACTTAGCTTTATTTATGAAATTAATTAGTTTTAATTAGAGAGAGTTTTAAAGAGAGTTTTAGAGAGAGAAGTAGAACTTAGTGAGAGAAAGTGGATCTAAGATTGAACTTGAAGCTTTTTGGACTGATTTCAATGGAGTGTTGTTGATTTCATCATCATCTATTAAGTATTTCTTCTTCCTTTACTCTTTATTTGCTTTTAAAACTTTGTTTATTTTGGTTTAGCATTGAATAGTAGTGATTAGTTGCTTATTAGTTGGTATTCATGTTTACCACCATTGTTGAACCTCCATTAATGTTTCAAGCTTTTTATTTCACTTCTTTTATGGATTCAGAGTAATTTCCTAACTAGAGGAAGGAGATGACCTAGGTGATCACTAGTTGATCTCAAAAATCAAGCTTGGGGTTAGACCTAGGTAAAATTAGGTTGTCTAGCTTAAATTAATGCTATGTTTAATTGATTGATCACTATTTGAACTAGATTTAGGTATCTTAGGTGAAGGATTGAGAAATGAAGCCTAGATTGACCTTGAGCTAGTCAATAGGTTGACTTAAGCATGAGAATAGGTGTTGACTTCCTAGGACCTTTGATGGAATCACTATGGGTTGTGGAAATACTTAATTGATTGAATTTACCATGAGAATATGTGAAGTCGCCGATTCCTGCTAATTAGCTCGAGAGAGTAATTAGTAAACATTTGAGTGAATTAATCCCTTGATTGACCCTATTGAATCCCCTTGGCTTGACTAATAGGTTAGCTAGTGGTTAACTAGTGATTCCCCTATCCCTAGTGCTTTCTTATTATAGTTAAATCAAATCATTTAGTTTTTTGTTAGCTAATTAGTTCACTATTTCTTAGTTAATCATTAATCTCAAAAATCCCCAAAAAAAGGCTTAGCTCGCTTAATTACTTTCAAACTTTGACTAATCTTTGTTTCCCCATGGATTCGACCCTTTCTTGCCCTATATTAGGCTAAGTTCAAAAAAAAAGTTGTTAATTTGGCACGTCCAACGACCGTGTCACTATATCTCTATGCTCTCCTTTTATTCTTGCGCACATACTCAATGATGCAATATAGTCCGAGCTGCGGCAATGCCTTGCAAAACTGACGGCGAACTATCCCGGGGGTTGTACACGGGAATATCCCTTTGATTCTTAAGTCAGAGCTGATTCCAGAGAATAATGTTAAACAGTACTATCTAAGCGTCTAGAAATGCGTGTTAATAATCATACATGATAAATCAAGTCCAAGTACTATCTACAGATAGTAACAGATGTGATGTCATTCGATGGATGTCATAGAATTTCTCTATGAGTGAGCCACACGAATGTCCGCCCTCCAATCTTGGAATGGCGTAAAAGCATAATGGTCATTTCAATTCTTTAAGGGTATTTTGGTAAATCTCCATGGAAGGAGTGGATCCTAAATTCCTAACAACATTTAGAGCATCAACACTCATGAACTAAAAGACATATCATTCCTCTCTGTCTACCACTTTCTCACCCATCTTAAAATAGTTTATCATTTATCATGATTAAATGTACCCTCACTCATCATTAATCAATTGCTCACTGAAAATAAAGATAAAAGTTCAAAAGGATAGAAGAATATAAATTATATAATAGTGGGTGTCTATTTTTTACTTTGTGTTTGTAAGATGTTTTAGTTTGAAGTTTTTAAACATTTTATGCTAAAAATTTGACACCACATGTCATTGTGTGATTAAACCATTTTTTGCTTTTCTCAATAAAATTTTTGATCACAATGTGATTTATTTAATGATTAATCACATTATCTATTTTTGCTCATTAATATAACGCTATTATTTATTTTAATTTTTAAATATCTCATGAACAATTCTTATAAGCAATTTGATCACAATTGTAGATGCTCTTAGGAATGTGGGGGCATAAAATCTTATCCAAGCAACGATATTATGATATCTCCGCTCTGACCTGGCTCGTTATCCATGAACCTACACCCCTAGTCTCTTCTTAAAGTCCTCTATCATCACTACATTATCCAAACCTGATCCACAATTGGTGTAACCAGCACAAATACTCTCAAGCCAATGGCATTCGTAGCTCCACTAAAGTCGGAGTTCTTGATTAATCCATTGAAACAAACCCAAAAAGCAGCTGCTAAAAACTTACCTCCCCCTGTTTTTCCAGTCCCATCTCACAAGACAAATCGTTTGGTGAAGGCAGCAGCTGGGGAGTTATCATCTGATAGCACAACCTATGTGATTGCTGGCGCAGCCGCTGTTGCTCTCGTTGGTACTGCCTTTCCCATCCTCTTTTCCCGGAAGGATACGTATGTGCACGCTCTTCCTCTCTTTGTTTAGTTCACTATTA
This sequence comes from Patellifolia procumbens, assembly GCA_947645195.1. Taxonomy (NCBI): domain Eukaryota; kingdom Viridiplantae; phylum Streptophyta; class Magnoliopsida; order Caryophyllales; family Amaranthaceae; genus Patellifolia; species Patellifolia procumbens. The sequence continues at coordinate 172,422 of CANSGD010000633.1, read as the reverse complement.
CCTTGAAGTGGTATGTTATTTGGAGTACCAACTAATTTATAATGTGTGTGCTCTACATGATTAGGTGCCCAGAATGTGATGGCGCTGGTTTCGTAAGGAAATCCGGAAACACGCTGCGGGCAAATGCGGCTCGAAAAGACCAACTTCAGATTGTATGTGCTAACTGCAATGGCCTCGGCAAGCTCAACCAAGTTGACAAATAACTACTACTCCTATAAGTCATTACTATAACATACAGTATATGCTTCAATACATTCCATGTACCTAGATTATTTGTATATCAGTCTTTCGAGAAACTTCCAGTATCGGCTCGTTTGGTAAGTGATATCAAATGCTCGTAATGGGGTCAGGCCACCATAATAAATGAATGTGAGCCACAAATTATGCCATGTCAGCCTTAATGTTAAAAATGGATTAATTGTTGATTTATGTTTATTTATTTATGTATTGAAAAGTTTAGCAACCGACTCACCGCCTCAAGCACACCACCACCAAAGTCATCAGATGTGCAATCAAGTTTTTAGCTTCTTTGCTTGGAATTTATGTTGATGTGTTTCTTGCTCCTTTGCTCAATCGATTATTGCTGTGATTTATTTGGTAGACCTTCGATCACGCCACGTTTTTGTTCTCTATGATTTACTTAATCAGTTAGTAAGACAAAGAAAAGGAGGAGGAAGGGAGAACAGAGACACGCACCAACGGAGGAAGAAGAAGTTGTTATGTGGCTACTGGACGCCGGCGACAGGTGACCGGAGGTGGCAGGGCGTTGGCGTAGGCTGTCAGTGGTGAGGAAAAAAGGGCAGAGAAGGAGGTTGGGTGTGGTGTTGGGCGAAACAGAGGAGAGGATGAAGGAGGCTGGGTGTGTGGTGTTGCGGGTGGCGTTGGCTGCGTTTGGTTGTAAGGCTGGAGTATGAAGATGAGATGGGAAGTCTGGGAACTCGGAGGTTTTGTTTTTTTAGTTGTTTTTTATAAAAATAATTTTCTTTTTGTTTCTTACTTTTGCTAATTTAATTGGGTTATGGGTTGTTTCATGGTGTGAGTTGGGTTTAGTATATTGATATATTATAAGTATATAAAGGACTCCGTAATTTAAGTTGAGAAAATAAAATATCTAGATGAAATTGAATAATTAAATAGAATACATTTCCGTTATACCATAATTTCATATAAATAATTTAAACCTAAATAAAATCATTTTATTGTTATTAGACTTATTTAAGGTCACTTAACTTGCTAAAAACAGATTGATATTAAAAATAAGACTTATCTCTATTATATAAAGGGAATAAACGGGGACACCAAAAAATCATTATCATTATTTTTTCATTCCTAAATTGATAAGCATAACTCCCTTCGTATTCTTAAATGTTCTTACAATTTTTGTTTTTGTAAAAAATTACCCTACAAAAATTTCCGTTCTTCCTTTTCTCCTTTCTTTAATTTTCTTTGTCTTATCGCTTCCAATAACTATCATATTTTTATGAAAATGATACTAACATATATGTATAAATAGGTTGGAATTAATTTAGAAATAATAAACATGAGAATACTATAAAAAAAAAGTGAAGAAATTTTTAAGAGAATATCACACTAACACAAATGTATAAAAAGGTTGCAATAAATTTGAAAATAATAAACATGGGAATACTATTTATTGGTTAAGCTTATATTTGATCATAATTTAGAAGTTCAACATGTTTAGTTTTATATGTTTGGCTATGCCCAAAACCCTTATATGTAATGCCCAAAAGAATATCCAAAAGGAAAACTTAGTTGGAGGCTATATTAATTCCAAACAGATTTTATTCTCCTATTAATGAGTCTTGTCTAAAGGGAAGGAAAATCTTTTTAAAAAATCACACTAACACATAGGTATAAATAGTTTGCCATTAATTTGAAAATAATAAACATGGGCATACTATTTATTTTTCAGCTTATATTTGATCAAAATTTAGAAGTTCAACATATATACTACAGTATTATATGCTTGGCAATACATAAAACCCCTATATGTAATGCCCAGAAAGAATATCTAAAAAGAAAGTTATGGCCTGTTTAGATTTACTAAAAACAACTGAATTGAATTGAATTGATTTGAATTGAATTGAATTGAATTAAATTGAATTTAATAAATATATAATTAATATTTAAACAATAATAATATGAATATGATTAAATTATAATTATAATGATAGGTACTAATAATGAATAATTATTAATGAATAATAATAATTGTATTTTGGATATTTTTAAATGATAATTATAAATAAATAACATTAATAATCATAAATTAATAATAATGATGATTAATGATTATAATGATAATTAATAACAATTATTTTATAGTCCTTGTATTAATATATTAATACCTGATGATGATTATATAATAACAATAATATCTAAGAATTAAATTAATATTTCTGTTTTAATAATAAATTTAATTATATATTAATATTTAGTAATAAAATAATGATTGGGTCGGATCGTGATTTGATTGGATTATGGGCTGAAAACGCGGGTTTATTTGTGCTTTTAACTTAAATCATGTTCCTCCCTAATGATAATAGTAATAATAATGAGTAAAGCTATAATAAACAAAATAATATATAGATAATAATAATAATACTTAATAATAATGATATAAAAATAAATAATAATAATAATAATAATAATAATATAATAATAATAATAAGAGCAAAGAGTAATATAAATTAGACCAACATAATAATATTTAACAAAATGGTTACAAAAGAATGTAGCTGAACTAAATTGAACTGATTGGAGCTTAACTAAATTGAACTAAACTGACCTGAAATTAAGCTGAAATGAACAGGCCCTTAGGTGGAGGTTATAATAATTCGAATCAGTTCTTTCACTTATTAATGAATCTTGCCTAAAGTGAAATTTTTTGTAAATAAAATCACACTAACATATATGTATAAAAAGGTTGCAATAAATTGGAAAATAATAAACATGGGAATACTATTTATTGGTTAAGCTTATATTTGATCATAATTTAGAAGTTCAATATGTTTAGTTTTATATGTTTGGCTATGCCCAAAACCCTTATATGTAATGCCCAAAAGAATATCCAAAAGGAAAACTTAGTTGGAGGCTATATTAATTCCAAACATATTTTATTCTCCTATTAACGAGTCTTTACTGAAGTGAAGGAAAATCTTTTTAAAAAATCACACTAACACATAGGTATAAATTGTTTGCCATTTGAAAATAATAAACATGGGCATACTATTTATTGTTTCAGCTTATATTTGATCAAAATTTTAGAAGTTCAACATATTTTATGTATATGTAATGGCCTAGGTTGCTTATAGCAATTACCATTAGCAAATCTTTTTTGATTTTAAAGTAAAAATTATGTCTTAAATTTATAATTGAAATTTTACCGCCATATTGATGGGATTTCCCACCAAATACACAATTACTATGATTTGAAATATTAATTTTATCATGTTGTTTAGATTTGATTTAATGACGCTCACGACTTTCCTAATATATTGGTTTGTTACTTTGTAATTCGGTTGCTCGTAATCTTTGTAAACATTTTAATCTTTTCATATATAATTTTTAATTTTAAAAATACTGGTATAAGCACGAAAATAAGATTGGTAATGTTATCTCATATAAGCGTTTTAGGCATAGCCAAACATATAAAATTAAACATGCTATGTTGAACTTCTAAATTTTGAAAAATATAAGCTGAACCAATAAATAGTACTCCCTCCGTTTTTTTAATATGCCCCTAAGGGTTTGCACTAGAACCAAGGAAAAAGTGCAAAAGTAAGAGAGAAGGTTAGTAAAAGTAAGGAAAAAGTGAAAAAGGTAGAGAGAAGAAAGAAAAAGTAGGAGAAAAGTGTAATAATTAGGTAGAATAACCTTCCATTTATGGCAAATGGTAGAAAGGTACCAATTAAAAAAAAAGAACCCCAAAATGGAGAAATGTGCATATTAAAAAAAACGGAGGGAGTATTTCCATGTTTATTATTCCAAGTTAATTGGAACCTATTTATACGTATGTGTTATTGTGATCTTAGTTTAAAATTTTTCTTCACTTTATGCAAGACTGATTAATAGGAGAACAAAATCTGTTTGGAATTATTATAGACTCAAACTAAGTTTTCTTTTTAGATATTCTTTCTGGATATTACATGGTTTTCGGCATAACCAAATATATAAAATTAAACATGTTGAACTTCTAAATTTTGATCAGATATATGCTGAACCAATAAATAGTATTCTCATGTTTATTATTTCCAAATTTATTGCAACCAATTTATACATATTTGTTAGTGTGATTTTATTTTTAAAAATGTCTTCACTTTAGGCAAGACTCATTAATAAGAAACTGATTCGAGTTATTATATCCTCCAACTAACTTTTCTTTTTATATATTCTTTATGGGCATTACATATAGTAGTTGTTTTAGGCATTGCCAAGCATATAAAAGTAAACATGTTGAACTTCTAAATTTGATCAAATATAAGCTTAACCAATAAATAGTATTTCCATGTTTATTATTTCCAAATTTATTGCAACATATTTATACGTATGTGTTAGTGTGATTTTCATAAAAATATAATAGTTACTGGAAGCGATAAGAGAAAGAAAATTAAAGAAAGGAGAAAAGGAAGGACGAAAATTTTTGTAGGGTCATTTTTTACAAAAACAAAAATTGTAAAAACATTTAATTATAGGATCGAGTTATGCTTGTCAATTTAGGAATTAAAAAGTAATGATAATGATTTTTTGTTTCCCCCTCCTTTTCCTTTATATAATAGAGATAAGTCTAATTTTTATTGTAAATATGTTTTTAACAAGTTAAGTGACCTTAGATAAGTCTAATAATAATAAAATGATTTCATTTATGTTCAAATTATTTATATGGAATCATGGTATAATGGAAATGTATTCTATTTAACTAAATCAATTATTCAATTCCATCTAGATATTTTGTTTTCTCAACTTAAATTGTGGGAATCTTTTATATGTTTATACTACACCGAATTACCGATAGCTTAATTTAGTTAGCAAAGTAAGAAAGAAAAAGAAAAGGAAAAGAAAAATAATTTTTGTAAAACAAAACAAAAACATTAGACTTCCCACAAGGCCACAACCCCACCTCATCTTCATCCACCTTCACGTCTTAAACCCCCCCCCCCCCCCCCCCCCCAATCTTCTTCCTCCTTCCTAAACCTTTTTTCTCCTTCTTCTTCCTTCCCTTCTCCCTCTGTTCCTCTTTCTGTTATTTTCCCTCCTCCCAGTCCAGGCTGCAGCCACCGCCGGACAACACCACCACGATCAACCTCCATTTCGGCCACCAAACACATCCTTACAACCACCGCAAAACCACACACAACCCCCTTCATCCTCTCCTCTGTTTCGCCGAATACCGCGCAGCCCTCCTCCTTCTCTGCCCTTTTTTCCCTCACCGCTGTCAGCCCGCGCCAACGCTCCCTCGCCGCCTGAAACTTCCACCTCCGGTCACCTGTCGCCGACGTCTAGTAGCCACGTAACACAGCATCAACAAAGCAGGCAATTAAAAAAGAAGCGAAAATTAATTAATAATATTACAAGTTAAAATTGCCTAAAATAGGTTTAAACAAAAAGAAAGTTAAATTAACAGCTAAATTAGGATAATGATGACATGGCAAAATGTGTGGTTTATATTCATTTGTTATGGTAGCCTTTTTTAAATAAATCTATGGTAAAATTTTCACTCTTAATGGTATTTTGAGGAATTCCCCCCACTCACTAACACGTCTCTAAAATGTTATTTCCTCAAAAAATTTTAGTTCACACTCGATACCATCTATAAGTAATGGTGAGAGTTTACACGAAAAATGATGTGTTTCCGTTATCATTGTCAGGATTTGGGGGACTTCCCTTAGAATTGCATGAAATTATAACCATTACAACTATGTAGTACTACGTACCAAACAAATAAGAAAATTTGGAAGTCGTTATCCCATGAATTTATCTGTTTTTATTTTCCCTTTCTTTCCCATATCAGACTGATTTCTGATTGTTTGAGGAATAATGTAAGTACACTCGAGATTATATTCCTTGCTGATACAATAATACGAAACATTGAAAAGTTCAACAAGTTTTTAACTTTATGATTCAGATATCTTCTTCAATCATAGTTATAGATGTAGTCAATTTTTTAATTGGCTAAACCTACAAGTTTTTTTTTCTCATGCTAACATATATCTTATCATATCATATAACTAACACTCCTTCAGTACCATTTTGTTGTTCGCATATGGAATTTCGAAACTATTTGGAAGCAGACAAAATCTTGTAATTCATTTTTGTTGAAAGTAAGGAGGAAGATAAGGAAGATGAAGAATGTATGAGAATATAGAAGGTTTTTATCCCCCCTTTCATAGCCTACTACAACTCCATATATATAATAGAAACTTACAGTTTTCCAATAGTGATTTTACTGTTATAACAGGGTTCGATGAGTTATTAACCATTTAATTAAGATGTTACAACAGTCTCCCTTGAATAATCACCAAACAATAAATCACAAAGAAAAAATGCTTATAGAAAAAAAACATAGCTAAGGGAAAAATACTATAGCTGCAAGCAACATATGTTATGATGAATTGCCTCATCTATCTTTGTCAAGAAAAACCAATAGGTTAAAAACGTGAACGAAGGAAAAAAATATTACAATTGCATACTAGTCCTATTGAATTCAACATATGCCGCGAAAATGACGCATTTTAATCTTGTGCACCAATTGTTCAATTTCTTTGATGAAAGGGACTTGGTAAAAACATCTGTAGGGTTTACACTCGATTGAATCTGCTCGACATGTATCTTGCCTTCTTTCTGGAGATCATGTGTGAAAAATAGTTTTGGGGACAAGTGTTTCTTCCTATCTCCCTTGATATATCATTCACCTACTTGGGTATTACAAGCGGTATCATCTTCATATAATGTAGTTAGAGATCCTGTAATCGTATTCGATCCACATTCTTCCTGAATTCGACTAGTCATTAACCTTAACCATACACATTCTCGACTGGCTTGATAGAGCGCAATCAATTCTACATGGTTTGATGACGTGGCTGTCAAAGTTTGCTTTGTCGATGTCCAAGATTTTACATATGTGTATAAATAACTAGACTATAACTTGGCTTTGTGTGGGTCTAACATATATCCTGCCTCTGCATATCCAATGAAAGTGAATATGTCTTCGTTGGTAGAATAATCCATAATATGTTGTTCCTTTAAGACAGTGGATTAGATATTTTATCTCTTTTCAATGCTTCTTTGTTTGTGAATTACCATATCTAGCTAGTAGGTTTACAAAAAGGGATATATCAGGTCTTTTATTATATGCTAAGTACATTATAGGGCCAATTGCATTCAAGTATGGCACCTCTTGTTGGAGATTTCCTCGTTGTCTTCACAGGACAAAAAAGAATGTTCTTTCACATTCAGCGTTCGAACTACCATAGGTGAGTTTTAACACGCTCGTTGTACGTGCAAATTAATAACCAAAACATAACCTAGAATAAGGTAAGTAAGGGTCGAATCTATGAGGAAGCTAGGCTAAGAATCAATCAAACCTTAATTAAGGCGATGTAAGTCAATGTTTTTGGAGTTTTGAGTTTAATTAGAAATTATGATTCTACGAACTAAATTAACAAATTAATGAACTAAATGATCGATCTAAAAGTCTATATAAGAAACATTGAGGATAGGGGAATCGCAATTCAACCATGTGTTAACTATTGTCAAGCATAAGGAAGTCATTAGGGTCAATTAAGGAACAATTCATTCAAATGTTTTCTAACTACTTTTTCAAGCTAATTAAGAGGAAATAATCAACCAATTTTATGTATTCTCATGGTAAAATCAATCAATTAAGTATTCTCACAACTCATAGTGAATCAAATGGTGTCCTAGGAAGTCAAAGACTGGAAGAATCAACCTATTGACTATCCTAAAGTCAACTCAAGGCTTCATCTCTCAATTCTACACCTTGAGCTCCCAAATCATGCTCAAATGGTTATCAATCAATCAAACATGCAATAAACTAAGCACGTCAACCTAATCTCATCTAATTCAATATAAATTGTTTCTAAAATATAAGCTAATAGCTAATTATTTACATGTATAGGCTTAAATACCCTCAAGATAATAGGGATAAAGCCATAAAAAGAAAACAGAGATTCAAGCCTAGCAGCAGTGGAGAGATCACAACACTTCAGGGTCCTTCAATACTCTTTAAAAGGAAACCACATGGACGACTCATTCAAAGGAGGATGACCATCTTTAAGATTGTCCTTCGTCTAGAAACATGCGACAAGATTACCGTCGACTTTACTCTCTAGTTATAAAGATCCTCGACCATCGTTTGTTATTGCGTAGCTACAATACCTCAGTCGGTGGGCAATCTCCTCATTTATTGCATGTGGGTAAATAAAATATGCCTTCCAATCATGCATCTTTGACGGCTTGTCTCAAGCTGTCAGGTACCCTGCCCTGTTGCAAAACCAAGAACCATTTAATGTATTCGGAACCTTGGTAAGGTAATGGATGTGGTGAAGGCATCTAAAGATGGCTCGACTCAAAGAAAATGGCACAAGGCTATGACTGTTAATATGTTCTACTAGGCATTGGGGACCAATTGGTTGTAACCCAAATTGTAGTGGAGTAGCGCTTGTTCTACGAACTCGTGCAAGTCGGAACCTAAGACCGGCTTCCAAAGCTAGCTTGTACACAACAAATTGGCATGGGGAGCATTAGTCACAGTGGCTTTATCCCTCCGAATGACAAACTCATAACCCGATATGGGTATGGTGGCTGAAAAAAGGATGATGTTGGCTAATACTCTCTCAAGCCATTTTTATTGAGTAAAATGTATTTAGGGTCAAAAAGACGGCCTAAATACTCTCTGACTTCAGCAGAAGTTTCAGAAGGCTCCCTAGCTTCTAAAGTCATCTAAGAATAGCCGATTATTTGGGGAACCTCCCCCAACTTATCTCGTCTACCACTCGCTTTAGGTTGTTCTGCAACTTCCTCTCTCCTACGTGTTTCCATATCACCTTTGCGTCCAACCGACTCTTATAATTCTGAACTAGACGATGGAAAATGAGCTTACGTCTTAGAGGGGTTGCGTGGTTGATGCGTGCTAGATTACCCTGCATAGGTAAAGACCGGATTGTCGGACTTTTGTAGTAGACCCAAATAATATTGAGGAAACAGTTTCCGACCGAAATAGATTCAACTCTATAATTAGCCAAAGAAGCAATATTATATGTTCAAGGGTCATGACTCACTCTCACGCGGCCCAAGTTGTTTAAGGAGAAAGAAAAACTCATTTTACTTTGAATCCAAAAGAATAAAATGAAAAAAAATTGTGCAGGGAGAAGATATATACCTCACGAGAATGACATGCTCTTTTCTAGGACTCTTCAGACGAGGTTCCTTCTCTCTCTAAAAAGCCAATGTAAATCCTCTCTTTCTCTCTCTAGAACAAGGATTCACTTTAACCAAATAGTGGAAAGGGAGGAATGACATGCTTATTTATAGGGGGGGTGAAAGAACTACCCCAGGCAGTGGACACGTGTCGTCTTCCAATAGAGATACCTAGTCATAGCCGCTTCCAAATTTTTTATTTTCCCGACAAAATTTGCGCAGTTTGTTTTAAAACTAGAAAAATACTAGTAAAAGGAAATTAATCAATGACAAGGGACACATACTCTCTTCTAAGACAAATGTTGTAATATAAAAATGACCTATCACATGAAGAGTGAACTAGCTTTTAGTATTCCAAAATCTTTGATTTGGAGAATAAGCTTAGTCCAGGGGACAAATCAATAAGAAATGGCACTTGAGAGAACCATGTCAAAGGCACTCGCTGACACATGTCAACTCCAGCAGCTGACAAATGGCACTCATCAAGGCATGACACGTGTCCACCCTAGAGGATGACATGTGTAACCCCAGCCAAGGGACCATGTATTCCTCCCGCTTTAAGGAATTAGGTGAGGTCATCTGGCTTAAGAAAGGGGTTGGCCTAGCTACAACATGCCAAAGTCATATATTGCGAAAGCATATGATTGGCTGCCAAGTGGACTCTTCTTACTAGCCGGCGAATCATAATTGCCTACTCTAGGCAATGGAAAAGGAACAATTGATTCTAGTATGAAAACAATAATAATGTCCCATCAGAAAGGGAAAATCTTTCCCCTAGTATAAAGAGCCATTATTCAGAAGGCGGGCCAGATCATCGTGTGCACAAGTCTGTAGTGTAATATCCGAACAGTTTCAAACTCAACTAATCTAATAGTATTAGTGTTAAGGTTTAATTACACTCTAAACTCTAAAGAAAACACCTTATTATAATCACCCTAATCTAGTGTCAATCTCATGAAATCTACTACTACTAATAATAAAACAACAAAATAGCAAAAAGGGGAAAAAAACGAAATAAAGAAGGAAAGGAAATCAAACTACTAACCTAACTAATGCTAATGACTCACGCCTAGTAGTCAACATGAGTAAATAAATGTGATAAACAAATAAAAAAAATAAGCAGCAGTAGACAGTAGTACGCAGCAGCAGGAAGAGGGATATCATCTTCTTCCTCAAGATAGGGAAGGTTGGACTAAATAAAAAAATGGTGAGTGAACCAAAATGCTCCAAATCACTCTCTTTATTCTGCATATATCTCCATGCACTAACAACTCTTGATTAAATGTTCAACCAAATTATGGATGAACACCAAATAAAATAAGATAAAATTTGTGGACTACCTTCATGGCCAAAGCTTCTACAAGTTCTTCTTGCTCTATAAATACCAGTAGCCAATTTAGAAGTTACGCAACAAACACATCTAACAAATTCAGAATTTCCATATCATTCTCTCTTCATCTTCTTCCTCTATTTTTGGTTCAAGAATCTGCCGCCCAAATCAAACCACCAACGACCACCCAACAACACCACCACCACACCATCTCAGCCACTAACAACGCCATCACGAAGCCCTACAACCCCGACGCCGGAGCTCCACCTAACTCATCCACTAATTTTGCTACCACGCTTGAGTCGTGAATACCCTCCTCTGTGTCTCCTTACTGCTTCTTGTTGAGTGGTGAAGGTATGACTTAAGGCCCATTATCCCTTCTTTAATAAATATATTATGAACATTAGTAGACCCATTAAATATTATTATACTTAATTCTAGATGGTTGTTCCTAAGCACCAAATCTATATATATATATTAAAACGCGTAAGCAAGGATTGCAGCTTGCCACGTGTCACTCCATGGGTTTTGAACATGCGACCTATTAGTTGTAATTTCATAGGCGCTACCACCAAGCCACATCCTTTTTTGTTGTCATCTTGTAATTAAGAATTCATTTTACCTTGATTAAGTTTTGAGAAAAAGTAAAGAGACCTCATTCGTTACAATTTTTCATGTTCCTGTTAATTTGTTTATTTGATTCTTGAATTATACCATCAAAATTTTAATATTAAAAAAAATCTATAAAGAATATTATTCTAACTCGATTAAAAAAAATAAACCCCGGACATCGTCGGGGATCCCACACTAGTTAATTGTTAATTTCTTTGCTAAACTATGCTTATAAATGAAATGAGGTGTATCATGAAATGCACTAACAATCGAAATAGATTATAATTGTAGTATTAAGGTTGAATTCATACATAACCGATTTAATGATAATAGTATGACCAAATTGTAATTTAACTAAATGACTAGTAATCTAGTGACAAACCTATATTATAAAATGGAAATAAATACTATTGATTTTAGAAACATCACTCATCTCAGTATTCTACCCCTTAAAGATTAATGTGGGAGACTAAATTAAGTTTTGGAAAAATAGATGCTTAAGCTACAATAACAATAATCCTTTTAGTTAAGTATTATATAATTGGTTATTAAGAAAGTAAGTATGTATGTAAGTAAGTATGTAAGTAAGCAAATAAGTAGTAATAATCACTATCATGGATTTACAATAGTTTAAATAATGAAACACTCCTAAATAACGTCTTAACTTATACGACCTATTGATAATACTAATTAACTAACTTATAAATACCGTTGGATCAGCTTGTAAGACTTTAAAGAAAAATCTTAAAGATTAAATGTCTAAACATAAAAAGTAAACTTATGAAACCCGTAAAAGCCTTTAGATCTAACACTCGTAAAAGCCATAAAAACTAAAAGTCTAGATATTAAAAATGAGTGTATTAATAATTTTGTTACATTCTTGGATATATTAAAAAGGAAAGGATATTACAAGCCTCCGACGACTAACAACAATATTACGCAAGACTCGAGGTAACGTCTATTGCTAACACCCGCACTCCCCTTCTCAACATGTTTTGTATGAGTTTTATTATGAGGTTTACGTTACTCTTTTTTGGATTGCAGGATATAAAAATGTTTTATAAATGATGTTTATTGTTGAAAAATATGATTACATTATTTTGTTATGAAAGGATTATGAACTCCGTTATGATTTCACAATGTTTATTGAAAACCCCCGAAAGAAACGAAACATGATAAATAAAAGTGGAAGAAGGTTCTTGGTAGTATTCTGTTATGTTGGTCGTGCACGTACCATTCTGTTATCTGGCGGAAACGCCACGTTCTGTTAGGGGACAATGTCCTCGGTGGCACCCGCATTCTGTTATCTGGCGGAAACGCCACCTTCTGTTAGGGGACTGTGTGTCCTCGGTGGCACCCGCATTCTGCCACCTTCTGTTAGGGGACAAATGTCCTCGGTGGCTTTGCCTTCTGTCCTGTTGTACTCGCCAAGATACCAAAATGAATGATATGAAATAATGAATATGATAACGAAGTTAATGGCGGATGATTACTATAACGTTTTATTTAAGTTACATGTTTTCGAAATGTTTTCATGTTATTCTCTTCTCACTGTTTTCAAATAAAATGAATTTACGTTGTTAGGGTAGTCGGACTGAGCCTCGGCTCATAACGTTTTGTTTTTCTGTTTCTAGGTACTGATGGGGAAGATGGCATGGCGTAGCAGTGAGAATCAATTATTAACTAAGCTAATAAAATATAAGGGTTATGTAGTGTGAACCTATGAACTTTAGATTATAACTACTTGATCTAAATCATGTTAGTTTTATGTATTAAAGATATTATTTGTTTAGTTTAATGAAATTATGTTGCCTTCTATTTTCCAAATGGAAAGTACGGCAGTGACGCATCGTCTATCTAGGGTTTTTCGTTGCTAATCATCATGATTTAGACTAACTTAATAATGGTAATTAGAAGTCGGGGCGTTACATGTAGAAATTAGATTTACACCCTTAAGAGGTCTGGAATAGATTTCAATCTTGTAACATATTACCTCATGTATTTTCGGCCACTAGTAGTACATGGAGGGAAAACTAAGTCTTGTCACTATTATAAAATTTCCCTAATTTTTTTTTTCAGTTGGATCAAGTCAAGTATATATCAAACTTGCAATCTTCTTCCTCTCAAGCTTCTAATGCATTTTAGAATGGTGAACCAAACTCACCAGGAAGTTCACCACCAGTTGGAGTTTGAATTAGGCTATATTCAAGCATAAACTTACTAAGTTGAATGTAACAATTGCTCTAACTTGTTATTTTATCCTTTTGTATTCATTGGACATCTTGTTATTAAGCCTTGTTTAAATATTGGATAGTCTTTTGTGCACCAAACAAATTGTAGCGGACAACTTATTATTTTTAACTTCAATGTACGAGTTGCTTTTGTGGTTGTCATTGCATAAAAAAAATCATATTTAATACAAGCGGGTTCATGATTTCAATAGGCACACTTATTCAATCTCAAATTTTCTATTGTCTTTGTAACTGAAATAAGCTTGATGGTGAAATATATAATACATTGAAAGCATTTGAAGCTAGAGCATATATAGCAAAAACACTTTCATTTCATTCCTCAATAGATGCAATATACAACCATTCCATCACTACTTGGAAGCAAAAAAAAAAAAACCACCATTCCAATTACAATCCATTTCCTGATGAATCTCCAAGTAACCAAACAAAAAAACAATTCATAGTCATCCACGCCATATAACATTACTAACAATAAAAAAATGCTTCATGACAAGCCAAAAGAAGACAAACATATATACTCTATAGTTAGCCATCCTCCAAAATTTGTTGGATTCCCTTTCTGGTTGACTCATATTAACCATCACCTTCTCTGCTTTTGCCTTCCTCAATGAGTCGGTCAACTCTAAATTCTTCTTCTTGAACAATTAAATCTCCCTCCTTAATTGTTCTTTCTCACCCACCAACCTCAATATTGTTTGACTTTGGCAATCTGTTTGTTCATCCTTACCTTCCCACCTAGAAAAACCCTCAGCCCCTAATGTCTAACTCAGCATCAAACTCGGGGCATGCTACGAACCTCCTACAAGTCCATGCCCTCATCACAATCAAATCATAGCCACAATGACAATCATTCCTTTTCTCAAACTTTGAACTTCCCATTCCCAATTAATAAAAGAAAACGAAAATTACAATTACAATTCAAGGTGAATTTATCAACCAACACTTTACAAATCCTAGATTGGAAAAAATTAGATTCTCAAAAATCCTACATAACCCTAGATTGGAAAAATTAAATTTCTTAACTTACCTTCTTTTCAAGTCTCAACTTCTTCATTAATTTCCAAATCTTCCCTCTTTCTTTTTCTCCAATTGAAAAGCTAAGAAAACAAAGAGAAAAGGGAAGAACCCTATACGACAGAGAATAAGAGAAGGAAAAAGACAGAAAAAGGCACAGAGAAAGACACGGAACCGTTGGAAAATTCAATGTGGTTATGTTGAGGGTGAGAAAATTTAACATGGTTCAATTAAGGGTTTTTCAATTAAGAGTTAAAGTTCATAAGTTGCAGTCAACGAGTTTATAGACCTAACTAATTACATTTTGTGCCTTGAAATACCAATTTTTCAACAAATGGCTAAATTGATACCGGAGATAAAATATGTGGTAGTAATTCACAAGAAAAAAGTATAACACTAAAACTAACAAAATAGGTATTTCAATAGGCAGTTTTCCACAAAAAAAAAATCTCTTTATTTTATTAAAAAAGCAACAAAAGAAAATAAACATGAACAGAAATATTTCATATTACAAATATACCATAATTATATTACAAATTTCTTGGTCTAGAAAACATTTGTTATAAATGCTGGGATCGATGACTAATCTGGACTTTTGATCTCCAGTTGTATACCCAAAGTATATCGTCATCCGTATCCAACAATGCCACCAAAACCACCTGGATTATTGCTAACCCTTGAAAACATTTTGACCAATTGTAGCGGAGTCCTTAAAACTTGCATTCAGTCACTGACATGAAAACCATTCAAACACATTTGTCGACCACTGCAGCTGCCTATGCTAAACCATACCCTCTTGATGAAGGGAAGGCTCATGTAAGCTACTAGGACCACCATATCAATTAAGTGGACTCTGCTTCATTACCAAACCTATAGCAATTTCCCTTCATTCTGATGATGGTCCAGTACGCTCATCATATACAGTAGGGAAGCGTAAACCTGAACCAATGTGCACTGAGATAGGGCATACCCAGCTAACAACATTTGGACCAAGGACCTATTTGGAGTAAGGAAACCAGCCAAACAGATAAGTGACCAGGGAAAAAGACACATAATGATAAAAGAATATTCTAAACAAGGCTCCTTTTCAAGAGTGTAGACTTTTCACACTCGCTATTGTATAATAGAATAAAACTAATAATATTTACTCAAACACATCCATTATTTTGAAAATAATAACAATAATAAATTTTGTTATGAACAACCACGGTACACACTTTGGCTCTCTTTTAATAGTAGTGTGCAGGTAATAACAGGCGGTTGCCGTGTAACTGCCATTTATCCCATTGACAAAAGAACACTTCTTAACTCAGTCTTACCACTCAGAAGCCCAAATAGTGATTTACTGTCTGAAGTCGCTACCATAAGTTCCATTTCTATGCTCTGAAATCGGTTCACAAAGAAGAGAAGAGGACAAACAAAGGAGAAGAGTTAAAGGAGGTGTACTCATTGAGCAGGTGTAATGAATCAGCTTAGAGGTTGGGGTATTCTAGGAATAACATCATATTTGGGTTATCGGTTGGTTTGTATTGGAAGATAGAGTTTGTCAGAGAAAGAGAGTAATCAGTACAAAAACTATGGAAAATGTTGCTAAGAGTTTCTGAGAGCTTGTTACTATCTTTATATTTTGTGCAATCTCCATTCAAGTGCCACAAATCCAATTCAGTGCTTGATCACCATCTCAATCTTGAATTAGCTATCGCAATAAATAACAAATGGTATGCACTTTTAGGGCCACGTATCATGTATAAGGGCAGGCCAACCAGCCATACCATTTGATAGATACAAATCCAGATTAATCCTGAATCAGCTCTCTCATTCATAACCGGTAAAGGTGGCCAAAGAATGATAAACGGCTGAAAATTATACCACGTTCGTCACCTTCACAACCCTAATAAAATCCCTAAGTTTACAAAGTTTCAAACCCTAGATTTGAAATTTCTGGCATTTGTTTTCCCAATTAATCACTAGATCGTGATGTTTAAGATGTAATTAGCCAATTTAGTCTTTTTAATTCGCGAACCACATCAATTTGGAAAGAAAACAAACAGCGAATTGGAACGAGAGATTGAAATCGAAATTCTTCAGGTCCAATCGAATTATGACGGTTGGTGTAAGTGTGTAACCTTCCTAAATATTACCTCAATCTTAAATTAATTGCTTAACTTGCGAAGTTTTTTTAGGAGATGCATAATAGGTGTATTGGGAAGTATAAAAGAGTGATAGTGACCACTACTTGCTAAGTAGATGACAAAAAGAAGGATGGAATAAGTTGAAAAAGTAAGTGGATTTTATATAGACTTTTCAGGCTCTTTTCACTCATGTTTTCGATCATTTCACTTTCTTTCCTCTCATTTCACACCATTCATCTCTTATGTTCTTTATTCTTCTCACCTTAGTGGGTTTGCATGAATTTTGGTAGTTTTCCATGGTTTTTAGTTCAACCTTATGTTATGCTATGTGCCTCAACATCTCCCTCTTAGTTTCTTTTGTGCATATCTGCATGTTGAAAGGTGCTTTGGTGATTTTGGAGCACTTGTGGAGAGAAGATAAAGCTTTTGGATCGAGTGTGAAAATGAAAGAAGATTGATTATAATCACATGATGTCGCTAGAGGCTTTGTCAAAGAAGTTAAGCAAGGGTTTTTCTTGTTCGTTAAATGGAGAGAATAATAACTAAAAATGAAATGCCCCCAGTAAATCTATAAAACTCAACCAAAAGCCTGTATCAAACCCTTGTTCTGTATAGGGCGCGGCAATGACTACGCTACAGTTAAGGTATCTGAAATATATATCATAGCCTGCACCAAAATGGCCACAAGGAGTTTACACTCTCATAAAGCCACCAAACACCAACACCTCAGCCAGATTTAAGATAGATAGGCTAGGATATAGAGTTCTATTTTTATGTCAGATGTTTCAATTCTGAATATTCAGGGAGGAAGTGAGGGGATATTGTAGGAACTACATCATGAGGTATGGAAGTAACAACACAGACGCGTCGGTGTGAGTAGGACACTGAAAGAAAGAGGAGAATATGTTGATCAAGGGAAGTCAAATAACTAAACTCGTGTGAGATATTCATTTGAATAATTTATTGGTTGGTCCGTCTCAGCCGGGACCACGGTGATTTCATGTAAATCGATTTGGTCCACATTCTGGAGCAACTAAATTAGCAAACTAGTCAGCAAACTAGATGCTTAGACGTCATCTAGGGTGTCATTGGGAGAAGAAATGAAAACTTTTCAAACCTAGATCTATCATAACAGGAAACAAGACCTTCAGGCTGTGGTTCAAGGTGTAAGAGTGACCAACTTGGTATAATTTCACGCGTCAATCCTTCTCCGGCTAACTTCTCCAACCACCTTCTTCGGCGGTCTCCTCATTCGTGCACCTTTTCTATTTTTTCTCCTCATTTTGTTTTGGGTTGCCTGAAAAGACCAATGTGGATTTTCCTTTTACCTTTTTTTTTTACTCTTTGACTATAATTCTTTCTGGGAAACAGTATTAGTTTAACTACAACTCTCTTTTTTTGTTTTTTAAACTTTTTCCAATAAATTCATTTGATATGCTTATTTTCAAGAAAGTATCCATTTGGTGAATAATGTGCAGAAGGTATCTAACTCATAATTTCCAGGGAAAATGCTGTTAATTATATTGAGGAAGAAAAAATACTAGTACATGTAATTAATTAAGAAAATAAATTTTGTAAGAGTTCCAAACGAAAAACATCAAAAATACTTCTCAGCCTTGTTCTTTTTAGAGTTTTGGAACTACATATACCACAAACAACAATGGAGCTGAATTTACCTATGGAACCAAATCTAGGGTGGCGAATTCCGTCCACTCCTGAGTGATCTAACACATGGTGAACCTGTCTCACCCAAAGCTTTTCGAAGGCAAAAAAAATTCATAGATCCAAAGAATATCAACGCCGATTGTAACCAAGGCATAGGCGAGCTTCCCATTCACAATTATATCTTCTTGATTTCTTATGCAACATTGAAAAGGATCTAGTTGAGTTGTGTGCCTTTGGTTTTTAAATGAAATAAGATGAGACATTCTCAATAGTAACCCTCATTTTGGAAATTCGTCATTGGCAATCAAAAGGTTCTTTTATATACAAAATGACCTTAATTGATGAAAATCCATTACCGCTTCCTCTTTCCCTCTATGTAGCACCCTTGCCCTCTCATAAAACCCTAATCCTCCATTAATAGCTAACTGAAGTTTCTCAGAAGACCATTTGTTTCTCCATGGCCATGAACCACCGGAAATTACAAAAAAAAAATTGTCTCTTCTCCTCTTTCCCCTTTTACATCCTCGTTTTATTTCATTGCTGAAATTCTCAGCGCATCACCACCATGGCCACAAAAAACCTTCCTATAACCACCATCAGTAACCTGCTGCAACCGCCTTCCCCTCTTCTCCTCATCTCATAATCACTCCCATGGGGTTTTGCCCTTCCCTCTCTCTTGTCTCCCTGCCTAACATTTGTTTCTCTTACATTGAAGTTCTCCCTGTCTCTCCCTCTCCCTCGCTCCTCCTCCTGGTGTTGTGCCGCCACCCTCATGCCATCGGTAATTGATGCCTCACACAACGAGTACCGCCTATTGTTGCGTCCAAGGAAGAAAATAGTGGATGCGATCAAGTTCAGCATAACGGTCGCGATAACGCAGAAACAGCTTGTTAACTGTCAAATAAAAAAAGACGTGGTTGACGCAACATGAATTTTGGCGTGAATTTTTTCAAAATATTCACACTATTAGATATTTAACCTCAATTTGGCATTTTTTAAGTTTATAAATATGCTCATAACTTAATTTGACCAAAGATATAATATGATTGGGTTACACATATGGTGAATAAAAAAGTACTTAAAATATGAGATCCAGATATTATGCAACTTGAAATCCTATGGCAAGTTTCTCTCCTTTGGTTGGTGTGTGCCTATTGTTTTTTTAGCTACTATATGTTTTTTCCCCTTCGTTTTTGCCAATTCTGATAAAAGTAACGAATGTAAGTACAAAAAAAATTAAAACGTCACCATTACGTAACGTACAACACGGTGAGATGGAAGTGAATTCCATCGCATTGTTACGTAACTCCATTTTGCGTAATGGCAAGTTCAAAATCCGTTACAATTACGTAAAGTAATGGCCGAATTCACGGTTGCATCTTCTCCAACTCTGACTCCTCTAACTCCCAGTCAAAGACTGTATCACAATTCCTTTCTTTGCTTTAAATTAAAGCATTAAAGTTGGAGAGAGAATAAAACAGAAAGGCGAAGAGGGAGTTAACAACCAACTTAACAGTTTTTCATCATTAAGGCCACGGTTTTACTTAAGTTTGAGTACATGTTCATTTTTATATTTTGTATCAAAAAGAAGGTTTGGTAACCAATGGGAAACTCTAAAAATAAGGGTTGACAATGAGAAACAAAAAGCTAATTTATAAAACAGGACAAAGTCAAAATTTATAAGGGTTGAACTCTTATTTTGGAAGGAGGAAAAACTAATAAGTTTTGCATGGCTTTAACTGTGCTAGAAGGTGACGACAGGACACAAGAGCAAAATATATTGGCGAGCTGGTAATACTAAATTTAGGCTAATTGTTTGGCTTTAATTTTGCTATTAGAAATTTTATCTCCGTTTTCTGTTGTTTGTCGTGGGAAATAAGCAGGTCACTTACCATTTTTTAGTGTTTTGACTTCAGTGGGTTAGTCCTTGTTTCACAAGGAATTTTAATGCCATATATAATTGTTTGGGAGAGCGTTGTGCCAATATAGTAATAACTCATCAAATTACCTAATATCTAAAAGTAATTCCTTAAAACCACTGCTGCTTCTTTAATTAAGCAAAGTCCACAAGTTTCAGATTATTTCTCCAGGCTAGTTGTCAAAGCTCTTCTTAGAGCTGGTGACCCTAAAGCTGCAATCTGAACACATCGATTCCCACCTTCCCCTTCCCGACATCCCCATTCTCCCAACCCTTTTTTTTTTACTGTCTCTTTCTCTTTATGAGGTTGCAGTTAAATAATTGGGCCTTTTACGCGCTGAGGTGGACAAAATGAAGAAAATCAGGGCCCTAGGATCAGGTGCTGGGTGGACCTTCTAAAAATAAGAATAGTGAACCTACCTAGATGGCTTCCAAGGTCCGTAATCTGTGGTTGGAGAATAGGAAGCTCTTGCCTAATAATTGCAAAGGACAATCTATTGGAAAAAATATTTAATATAATTCACAGTGAATAGAGAATGTCGAGAACGATATCCTTCATATAAGTTTTTACTTCTCAAACTGCCCTTTCATTCTTCTAAATAAATCCCCATATTCGCTGCAAATCAAAGACTGAACACTCAAATGCATGCCACTTTATAGTTTATACACATCTCCAGAAACAGACTAGAGGCCGGATACTCTCGCACTTTAAATAGTTATTTTAACCTTCAAATATTCCAGATATTCAGCAAAAGATACTATACGTCTCTTCCTAGTTTTTGAGAGGTTAACAGATAATGTATATGATTAGAAAATAAGAAAGTCAGATGATTATGATTCGGAAACACCAAAAACCGACAGCATATCCTATGTGCAAAATTTTTTGCAGGAACCTTACCGAAGTTAAGTTGTCAAAAGCACCTAAATCATACGGATGTCTGTACATTTCTCCTCCCTTCTCTGCAAGCCACATAGCCCTGACACCTTCATAATACTGCAATGTGTATTTAGGATAATATATAAGGCCATTCAACAACAGGATAATAGACAAGGAGTTACATATATATGATAGATGCAAACCTCAATTGTGGTCTTATTTCGTAGAGTAAGATAGATATGCCAACCAAGGAGAACGCAGAGTGCTATAGTCAAAGGGAATAAAAGGAGACATGATATCACCTGTGAAAATAAGATGACTAAACACAAAAAATCCAACATGGTTCCAAACAAGACAATAAACATCCTAAAACCTATCAAACGGAATTGATTGATATACAAAATTACCAAACAAAATTATTTACATATACAGTTCTTGTTGATCCTTCACTCTGCTGTTCATCCTTTACAGTGTCGTTAACTATACTACCCAGAAGCAACACCTGAAAAATGATAACAGGGAAGAGTCAAAACTATAATTGTTATCTCTTCCTCCTCTCCTTCCCCCCAAAACAAGAATAAATTTTTTCATCATATAGCATGAGCTTACCAAAGAGTATATGCATGCTATTACAGCATAGAGGACAAAGACAAAGAAGACCTTATAGTTTGCATGGCCTACACAATTGTTTATCCAGATGCAGTGGTGGTCCTGGCATTTGTAAGGCAACAATTAAATGTAATTTCACGATCATGTATTCAAGAATGCACAAGAACGTAGTATGCATACCATTCGCAGAACACATCTTTTGCAAACTCGACAATGATGTGCACGGGGAGGCTTATAATGGGAGCACTTCTGACAAAATCTTAAGTCTCCACTCTGCAAAAGAGTATCCATAGGTGAATAACCGTCAAACCCGATCACCCCCCCCTCCTTCCAAAAAAACTTTCTGAGAAGGAAAAATATGTTAAATTTCCAAAAAGAATAAGAATATTCTAACAGCTTCACCATTCAACAATTGAAATTTTTAACTGTTACCGCATCGCGTGCATTTGATGTCAGTTTTAACTAATAGAGGATATCAGTATAGGTAACTAATCTCCTAAGAATCAGCTAGAACTATGGTACAGCCTAGGTTGATTTCCTAAACTACTCCTCAAGCGAGGGTGATATATGTTCTCCAAACCAAGTATAATACTTAGTTAAGTGAGATGGGGCCGGAACAAAGCTTGTGCCTAGATGGAAATGGAACACAGTTGAGTGAGATTGCCTTGTTAATAAAATGTTTGTTTAGTTCGACGATGATCCTTATAAAATTGTCACACATGATCGTGATAAAAACGCAAGTTCGAATCGTAAGTTTATTTAGTAGTCCTTGTAACCTAATTTCTTCCTAGAAACAAAAGGCTAACTTTGACTATAACATATTTTATCATATATAAAGTAAAAAATTGTTGGATTGCTCTCAATTGTAATTTACATGTATCAACTTTCAATGATTTTCAATTGATAATCTCCTTATCGTTTGAAAATAGTTGCAGCATTTGCATAGTGTTACTATTTACTCTTCACATCTTACACATCAATTGTCTTTGATAATTTATAAGTTAGCATAAAAAATAGTCTTATGGGATCTTGTTATATTTGTTTCAAAGTATATTTTTTTATTACAACTTTTTTATAATTTTTAATTCTCGACAATTAGAGATATTCATGCTTAAAAGCATGCATCCGCAGGCATGAAAATATAAAATGGTGAAACTATTTTTTAAAACAACAAAAAACATGTGTATAAGTCAGGATTATGATAAAAGACACCTTATGTAATGTAGGAGCATAATGATATTTCCTCCGTTTTTATTTTAGTTGTTACGTATAGTAACTAACTACTATTCACCAACTCATCTTGTCCGGTTCGTTCTTCCTCATGTATAATGGAAAATTTTGAATTTTCTTATACCACCTAAGTTGAGGGTGGTCGAAGTTTCTTATACCACCTAAGTGGAGGGTGGTAGTATTTTCTTATATTACCTAAGTTGAGGGTGGTCGAAATTTATTATACCACCTAAGTTGAGGGTGGTCGAATTTTGTCTTAATACGTATTTTCATAATACCAACTTCTTACTTTTTTACTTTTTTTTTTTGAAAGATAAGAAAAACTAGGAAAAAAAATGACATTAGGAGCCCCTCTTACTTTTTTGCATAACCAAATATATTGAAAACATAGGAAGTATATAAGATCAAATCAAGGTTGGCTAGATGTGTACATGTATCAATTAATTAAGAATACAAAACAAAAACACCTGAGTACTGCCATATGTAATGAATCAACGGCTAACGTAGTCGGCAAGCCATAACATGCACAAGGGTTCTAAATATCAAAGAAAATGAATTTAGATTTAAAGGGTTAAGATGGATAGATCCTATAGGTATTGTCCTTAATATTTGAAGTCTAAATTTTTCTTAATAATAAGAATCTGGCAACCATATTTGCCCATTATTTTTCCACTAACAATGTATTATAAAGGGGAAGCAAGTTTAGTGACAAAATAAATAAGTTGGTTTTTCCCGACTTCAAAGAAAGCATACCACCATGGCAAAGGAAGACTTGGCAATGAAGCTCCTATGATGTGAACCCACCAGATCTTCAAAGAAAACTACAACCTCGAAAGGCATTCTTAATAAATGCTAATGCCCAAGCACATATAGACACGATTGCCTGGCTTTGACAGATTCTTAACCTACTCTCATCTAAAACACATTAAAAGTCATTCGGAGTATAACTACATCAACTATGACAATAACGTACAAAATTGAACCACCTATTATCCATCACCAAGTAATCTATGAGTTGTGTTGACCACTCGGTATGATGCAAGAAACAGGAAGTGTAAAATGGGGAATTAGTTAAGTGTGGGTTTGTTCCAATCAAAAGGAAGGAATAAGAGTGAAGTGGGCTATGTATAGCATATTACCGTTTTGTGGAGATTCATCCATGAGAATTGACTATTGTATTGTAGGTTAGCCTTGAGAGTGACAACTACTCGAAAGTTGTGTAGGTGTAGTTTGAGCTTTCAATACAAGATTCTCCATTCTTCCTCTATTTCGCACCTCATTTGTTGTGCTTTACTGCCGCTTTAATCACATCCTTATCATTCGCTTATTGCTGAAATCTAGGCTATAACAACTTGGTATTAGAGCGGTACGGTCCATGGTGGCCGGAAAATGCTGCTGGGTTTTTGTTTATATATATGCAGTTTTTCGAAGTTTTCATTTCTAGGCATGGATGCCTTGCCTTTTAATATCACAACCTGGTATCACAACCTGGTATCCCTGTTGATTTTACTTTCACTAATTTAAAAAAGAAAAGAAATGGTGGAAGGAATAGAGGTGCGCTGATGCAGAAATGGATAGGTTAAGAATTCGCATTAATGTCACATGAGAGAGATTTGGGAATCTCATATTTGCAAGGGGAGCGAAGAATTCGGCGGTAGCTTCAACTTCCCGAGTCTAATGGAAAGAATTCGGATGAGTGGATTTTAAAGTTGGAAGACTTCTTTCATTTTTCTTCAGATTACGGATGAGGGGGAAGTTGAAGGCTTCTATAATATCAATTTTTGGTAACGTGTTCCAGTAGTTCGAATGGGAACACCAACCACAACCCTTCTTCCGGCGTAAAGAATTAAAGGAGAGAGTGGTGTGGTGTTTTCCTACGTTCCCCGCGACCCCTTGGGGTGCGGAACCACACCTGGAGCGACGAAACAAACCGGTAGTGAAGCAAAATAGCTTCATGGAGTCATGTCATACATTGTGGAAAGCTCCACAAGTGGAGGAAGGAGATTGCAACAAAAGTATTATCGTCAGAATTAATGACGGAGGTGGTCTGGTTGAGCAAGATGAAGTTGAAGGCAGTAGATGTGCTGGAGAATTGAGTGGGTTGCCTTGGAGAAATATCCAGAAATGGAGGTAAGGCCAAAATTGGATCTAGTTTGATTTTTGTTGGTTCCTCCATGGTGACTTGAATAGAGGTCATAGAGAACTCAACCCATGGTGTTGGTGCTCTCAATGTTTTCGTCGGCCATCATCTAGGTAGTGAATGCATATGGTCTCGCTAGAAATTTAAAAGGCGCATCATCAGTGAACCCAATGGAGGCGTCTTCAAATGCGGCGGTGCTGGAAGTAGTGGATACGGTGGTGGTCCCAGTGAAACTGGTTGTTTCCGCAGTGCTAAGGCTTTTGGTGGTTCGAACTTCACCAAAATGGTGGTTGTCAAGGTGGTGGTGCCGGAGATAGAAGGGGAAGAGAAGATGAAGCAACAGTGGTTTGCGGATCTGGTAGTTGTCCAGGCACCGCTGCCAGGTGTGGTTGGGGGTCGAGGAGTGCCAGTTCCACTAGATCTGGGGGTGGTTCGGGTAGATTCATTAGTGGTGTTCGTATCTTTACCGGCACCTTCATTCATTTCTGATACTCAAACCTGCGTCCTTTAATGATCCAAGAAAAGAAACATGGCGCATTCATCCTTGTAGTGACCCATTGTAAAAGACCTCATATCAGTCCAATATGTCAAGAGAGAAAATTGAGCCTGAGCAATCTGATTTCAATCTGATTTCAGGTTTTGTTTAAATGATGAAAATGGGCCAACTCAGCCTACAAAAAAATCTTCCTTTCTCATTCTTAAAACTTAAAAACTGACAATCAAATCTTAAGTGCATCCATGCCTACCCAACCCTAATCTAAGCCCACGTACCCTATTAATTTTTTAAACCCACATGTTTCAACTTTCAACCTTCCAACCGAATACTCCACCCAATTTTTGGCCTAACAGTCTCACTCACCGAGAACCCAAAACCAATTGCTACAATCAACACTCTCTGCCCATAGTTCAAGCTAACTTCTTTACCTGGCCTAGCCTACTTCCACAATCGAATTACAGTTACCACAGAATGGCACCAGAACTTCGTCACATTTGTGATACAAGAGCAAGAGAGAGGCAATATAAATCGGGAGCTTGAACAATTATGGAAGCCAGATGTCAGTTTAAAGAACATCTCTGCCCATTGCTGTTATGGTCGAGAATTGAGTACCAACTACTACCCACCTTAAGGACAAGGTGGGATTTTAGGGGGGCGGCAGTGTAATGAATCGACTTAATGGGAAAAAGGAAGGATAAAATGGGGAATTAGTTAAGTGTGTGTTGTTCCAATAAAAAGGAAGGAATAAGAGTGAGGTGGGTTGGGGATTCATCTAGAAAAGTTGACAATAAATTACTCCCTCCATCCCATAGTAGTTGCAACACTTTCCATATATGGTTGTCCCATGTTAATTACAAAACTTTTATTTTAGGCATGAACCCACCAATATTTTATTATATATCATCCAACCAATATACCACACTAATTCATTGATTTATGTGAAAAACATTAAAATATTACTCCCCTGCTTTATTAGCTTTCTAAAAGTACTACATCACTTTCTATTGCATCAACTTTTACAATAGAGTAAATTAATATAATCTACACGCAACTCTATTAACTTCCTAAAACTATGTGCACAAGCTATTGTTGCGATTAATATGGGACGGAGGTAGTAATGTATTGTAGGTTAGCCTTGGGAGTAGACCTGTCAAAATTCGACCCGACCCGAAACCCGACCCGAAAATATTGGGTTTTGAACAAAGAAATGCGACCTGGAACCCGTTAGCAACCGAACCCGGACAACCCGTTTTCCCCGGGTCAAAACCGGGTCGGGTTCGGTCTGACCCGACGGGTTAAGCACATGTTAAACATATTTTGGGTTTTTTACATTTGGCCCAAATCACTAAATAAAAAACCCTAAACAAATACCCTTGTCCCTACTCCCTATTTTATTATCCGCTGACGGCTGCCACTTCATACCATTCTCAGTCTCACTCTCACACCTTCTTCCTCCCTAAATCAATCCAAAGCTTGCGGCAATCATGGGACGACGAGGTTCATGGAAATCACGTCCTCCATTTCCAAAAAATGGGTCTCCGGCTAGCAGCGGTTCTCCAGTTGTTCCACCAGTTTTTTCATCCTCTTCATCCACTGCTCAAGAAGGTAAATTTCTTGGCACTTTTAATTAGCAAATGACAACCCAATTTTTACTATTGAAATGAAATTAGCCATTGATGTGAAAACATTGCCATCACACAAAAAATTTGATTTTTTAATGCACTTGCCACTGTATTACTAGTTACTACTCTGTTTTGCATTTTATATGTCCACGGCTGCAACTCCTTAATTGCTTCAATTTCATCATTGTTGAATGTTAAAATATGACTATGAGAGTATGAGTTATTAGTTATTAGTCTTATTACTTAGTTCTTAGTTGAGACAATAATGTTTTGTATGCACTTGCCATGATCGAAGTAAGCAGCTTATATTGCAGTTATGAGTGGTTAAAAGTTAAAACTCAACCTCTTTCCATCGAAAAAGAGAGAGCAATTAGATACTAATTTTGGTACTATATTTTTTATATACTGGCCCTGTAATCCTTACATCTTCCTGCTTACTCAAGTACCTCATATAACTCTTCTCATTTTGTAGGGGGTTTGAATGAGCCAAATCTTAACGTTGGTGGTGTGGACAGTGGACAAAAGGCTAAAACCTCAGGCGACACACGCAGAAGGAAATGGACGTCTGAAGTTTGGGGTCATTATAATTGCTTTGATGGTGACGAGTATGCTGACAAAAGGCCAAGAGCATATTGCAAGTATTGCAATCAAGGGCCAGTATACGCCGACTCTAACAATGGTACAACTAATTTTAAACGTCATACTGAAACTTGTCATGCTCGTGAAAGCTTTAATGTGCGTCAGCTGTTTTTGGAGAAAGAGGCAAAGATGCCTAGAAAGTATAATAAACTGTGTATAAACAAAAGGTTGCTTTGGCTATTATTAGACATGGGTATAGTTACACTTTTGCAGAACATGAAGGGAATAGGGATATCCATGTGTACTTGACTGAAAATTGTAAGCCAATATGTCGTAATACGGCTAGGAACTGGACCGTTAAAATTCACGAGAGAGAGAGATTGAAGCTTAAGAGGGCATTAAGTGAGGTTTCCGGGAGAATTTGTTTGACAAGTGATATGTGGACTTCTCTTGTTGGTCAAGGTTGTCTTTCCTTGACTGCCCACTACATAGATGAGAAATGGAAGATCCAAAATAAGATCATTGGTTTTTGTCATGTACCTCCTCCTCATAATGCCAATGTTTTACATGAGAAGGTTTTTGACCTTCTTAAAAAATGGGGAATTCACAGGAAAGTTTTTTCTATCACATTAGACAATGATAGGTGTAATGATAATATGCAAGACTTGTTACTAGATAGTCTTTCTGTGTTTGGTAGATTGCCTGCTGATGGTGTTTATTTTCACATTCGATGTGGTGCTCATGTATTGAACTTAATTGTTCAAGATGGATTGAAATTTGTTGGTAAGGCTATGATTAAAGTTAGGGATGTGGTTAAATATTGGACTAGTTCAGAGGCAAGAACTTTGAAATTTGAAGAATGTGCTCATGGTGTTGGTATTGATTGTTCTAAGGGTCTTTGGTTGGATTGTCCTACAAGATGGAATTCTTCTTTTATGATGCTTGAAAGAGCTTTTATCTATCGTAATGTATTTTCAAGGATGGTAAGATTAGATAATGCAAGTGCCCCTCCACCTCCAACTGAAGATGAGTGGTCCAAACTTGAAAAAATTTGTGCACTTCTAAGACCTTTTGATGAAATTACAAAACAATTTTCTGGGAGAAACTATCCAACGGCAAATTTGTACTTGACACATGTTTGGAAGATTGAATCGCTCATATTGAGTTATTGTAGCCATGAGGATGATACATTGAGTAATATGGCAAAGGGTATGAAAGCCAAATTTGATAAGTATTGGGAATCTTATAGCACAATCCTTTCTTTAGGTGTTGTTTTGGATCCTCGCTTGAAAGTTCAATATGTAAGGTTTTGTTTTTTGCAATTGGATGCCGCAAGTGCTGAATATAAGACTCTCAAAGTCAAGGGACATCTCAACAAGTTGTTTGAGGAGTATTCAAGAAATGATGATGTGCCTTGTGATGAGAGCACTCTACCTACAAGTGAAAATGACCACCTTTCTGTAAGTTTCTAACTTTCATCCTAGTAGTATTCATTCTTTATTTTTTTTTCTACTATTCTACTAACTTTACTTATTTGTAGGCATTTTCAAGTTTTGAGAATTCTACCTTTCACGTTAGAACACAATTGGATGACTATTTGGGTGAGCATAAATTGGATCCTTTGGTCAATTTGGATGTTCTTGATTGGTGGAAAAGCAATGAAACAAGGTTTCCTCAAGTGGCAAAAATGGCAAAGGATTTATTGAGTATCCCTATTACTACCGTTGCATCTGAGTCAAAATTTAGCTTGGCAGAGAGGATTTTAACAAAGTGGAGAGCTTCTCTATTGCCTGAAAGTGCTGAAACTTTAGTCACTACTCGGAGTTGGCTATATAGATATGATGTTGAAAAAGGCAAGTCTCCTTAAGAGTTTTTTATGAAGTTGATGTATTTAATCATATACGTTCTTATTCATTAATATTTAAATACTTTTTATCTAACTTTTGTTTGCTTTTTAAAATGTCAATGTAGGTGACAATGCTCTGAGTGATGGAATTGAGGTACCTATTCATCGAGATCGTAATAAAGCACCTCTTGTCGTGGATGAAGATGAATATATTGAAGATGGCATGGAGTAATGAGAGAATTGATATTTTGACTAGTGGACTTTTGAGAACTTTCTTCTTTTATGTTAGTGTTGTTGGACTTTGTCGTACTCGATCATTAGTATGAACTTTATTAAGGCTCTTACTTTGTTAAGTTAAGCACGTTTTCCTTTGGACTTTATCATTTCAACATGTTCGTAGTTTAATTTGGTTGTGATTTGTGAATGACTATCTTTATTTAATTTGCAAGTTTTATCTTTTACTATTTAGAAAGTCGATTTTTTCATGATTAATTGATGTATGATTAAATATAACACATTCCAATCAGGTAAAAAAAAGCGCGTTATAAAATGGCCTAACCCGTTGGGTCGACCGGAACCCGGAGGCTCTGGGTCTTGAACAAGCATTGTTCGACCCGTACCGAAAGTGACCCGACCCGGAAATAACCCGAACCCGATGTTATCTGACATTGACCCGACCCGACCGACCCGTTTAACAGGTCTACTTGGGAGTGACAACTACACGAAAGTTGTGTAGGTGTAATTTAAGATTTCAATACAAAATTCTCCATTTTTCCTCTATTTGGCATCTTATTTGCTACTACTGCTTTTATCACATCCTTATCCTTCTCTTATTGTTGAATATAGGTTGTAACACACTCTCAAAGATCTTAACTCATTAGTCAGTTCTATAAGATAGCTAACCGAAAGTCAAAAACTTGTGAGTTGTCACCCTTATCTTTGTCGTTGCCATGTGCTTGGGCCAAATGAACAATGTGGGGAGAGGATAAATGGTAAACCTTCTCAATAGAAACTAAATGACTTAGGAGAACACGAGATGACAAAGAGCGTCTAGACACTGCTACATTGATATATTATATGGTAACAAAAACATTCACATAAGATAGATCTTTAAAGGGAGGGCGATGCCAATCGTGGTTCATTGTCGACCATTTGGGTGTGCAAAGTGCACAACCCCCATTTTCAAAGGGCTTGTTTTCTAGATAGCAACCCTGATCGAAAAAATAAAGGGAGAAACCCACTAATACAAATTGACACGTGACATGTAACATGTACTAGAGTCGAAGAGTTAAGAACAAATCTATAACCTTTCATCTTAGGCTCTATTCGTTATCATTTTCTGTTTTCAGTTTATATGAAAACCAAAAAACAAAATATGGAAACCACAAAAAGTAGTTTCTAGTTTTTAGTTGTCAGTTTGCAAAATAAGCATGATTACTATGAGTATGACCAATTTTAAATTCATAATACTACTTAATTCATATGACTTTAAGATAATAAAAACCAAAAACTCGAAACTGACAGTGATACCGAACGGGCCCTTAGTTATCAGTTTTCAGTTTTGCTCAAAATGTGTCATTAGACTAACGTGTATACAATATCAATTTTCCATATATCCTTTCAAAGTAAAAGAATTCGGAAGCATAAATCCCCATATATCTCCTTTCAAACTCATCTTTTTATCCCACTTTAGTTCCCATAAGTCCACTCTTTATTTCAAAAGGAAAAATACTTATATTGTTAGAATCCCATAATTCTCCTAAATCTCGATATAAATATACTTGTTTACTTTATTATATAATAATCGTACTTTTATAATAAGGGCCTTATTTAAAACTTTAGCACACCCATGAGTGATGACATAGTTTAGAAATTATAGACCAGTCTATCATTATACTACAATACAGAGATTGGAGGTATAATATCTGTGATGAGAGCCACTTTTGAAAGCTAAAGTTTTGATCTTAGAATTTTTTGAATCAATGGAATACTATACATTGAAGGTTGTGAAATTCATCACTCACTTGAGGCAGCCACCACCCCATGAGACTGAGGCACTAGATGTTTTTCCTTATGCTTGAAGCATCTAAGCCTCCTCTAACAGTGTGTTTGGGTAACAAAAGGGGAGGGAAGGGAAGGGGAGGGAAGAGAAAGGGAGGGGAAGGAAGAAAGATGGGTTTTCCTTCCAAATCTCTCCATTGTTGGAGGGAGAAATTTCTTACAAATTGATCCTTCCATTTCCCTCCCCTCCAAATCCCTCACCCCCTCACTTGTTATCCAAACAATGGATTTTGGCCATTTCCCTTCCCCTCCCCTCCCTTTCCCTCCTATCTTAGCTATCCAAACAAGTTGTAAAGCATTTTGTCTAGAGTGACAATGGATGACACTTCCAAGGCACGGCATATCCCTAAACATTCCCCATTGGGTGCCTCAAATTATTACTTGTTGGGTCATTGTAGCTACTAACTCTCCCTAAACACGGGATTCACCCTTAGAAAAAACACTCCTACTGGCTACTATGGTCTGATGACAAACTAGACAAATAAAACCGTTACCACGGCATCAAGTATAGCACTTCCACAAAGAAGCTAAGAAAATTAGACAAGGAGCAATTTAGACAATCAAGGGAAACAATATCTCCATGATGTATGTTTTTGAATAAGAGTAAGCATCTGTCAATAAGATGATTGATGATCATATAATAAACCTCTTTTGACAAAAAAAACATGACTTGTAAAGATCATGAATCATTCACCTCAAAATCTGACCATGTGATTCCCTTGAGCCGCCAATTTACCAAAAAAAACAGAAAACGCAAACACAAAATTACACAAATCTGAAACATAGGAAAAAGAAGAAAAACTAAAATCCGGAATGATACCTTGCGCTTGACCTCCTGGATGGGATTAAGAGAATCTTCAAAATCAGGGATGAAAGAGGAAGGAACACGACCTGGATCACGAAAGATAGCAATGGCGTAGCTGAATACGCAAATGGCAGAGATTGAGGTGAAAACGACGGCGTTCATAAGACCAGGGGAGGAGAAAAGGCCTAACCAACGATCAATAAACACAAATACGGTTGTAAAATAGATGTAGCTAATTGCAGATACCACCAATATCAATGGGGGTCTCACTCTCCACTTTTTCTTGCTCATTCTTTCCTTCCAACTTTTTAGTTTTTTTTTTTTTTTTTTTGGTGTGCGCACACACGTTGTCTGGAACTTCAAGGGACTTTGAAAGGGGGCTTCGACAAAAACGGTGACCAGCCCAAGTGGTGGAAGCGGGATGTTTAGGAAGACGAAAAGTAAAGTGGGGGGTGGGTGGGGTGTTTAGCGGGGTTGTTAGTTCGGTGTCTTGGTGACAACCTGACAGCTGACCTATGTGTTCAAGTGCTATGAAGTATGAGGAATTATGGGCGTTTATTTGTAGTAATTTTTTGTGAAATGAAGGGTAAAAAAGACATTTTATGTAAAAATTAAAAAAGCTAGGTGAACAGACTACGTAAATGTGCATGTTTCTTTTCTTCAGTCCATCTCAAATCTCTCTTGCTGTCTATGCTACATCTTGCTGAAAATACCCTCAAAAACCGAAGTTTTTGGACACATTGCGGTTGAAGGTATCACGATTAAAGCATCAAATCTTGCTGTAAATTGTTTGGAACATTGATTGTCATCTAAAGGTAAAAATTTTCATCTTTTTTGTATAATTACCGCCAATTTTTCGTTCACCTCCCAACCCTAATTCTAATGATAAAACTTTCGAAATTTCTATATTTGTGTAGAGATAGTAATTCAATTTGGTGATATTGTAAATGAGTAGGAAATTGGTTGTATTGAGAACCCTAAATTATTGATTTTAGTTAACTAGTTGATTGTTTTGGCTTTAGACAGGGTAAAGAGTTGCGTGATTTTAGTGTTGTAGTGTTGGTTTTCAGCTTAGTTTTTCCATTTATTTAACTAGTCGAATAATGAGATCAAAATCCTTCAATTTTTTTAATTGGTTGATGGTTATTGAACAAGAAGTGTTAGAAGATGGGAGAAAGGTCTTGTATGCCATATTTTAATGGGGTTGATAATTTGGGAATTGATTAAGGTCGGGGAACGACCATTGCGGGATCGAAACTCTGTTTTGCAATGTCGTAACCGTGATTCCTATGGAATTTATGTTGGGGCGTTGAGGAGGGAGCAGGAGAAGCCTCAGCAAAGGAAGGATGTGAGTATGGGAGGTGGTAATAAAGGGTGGTAATAAAGGGAGTATGGAAGGATGTGAGTATGGGAGGTGGTGGGGAGAAAGATGAAGGGTTTCATTTAGTTCCGAAAGCGAAGATGCTTAAAGGTGGGAGTAAGATTGGGGAAGGGGTTCCTATTGTATTGGTGCCTAGTGCTTCTAATACTTTGATTACTATTTATAATGTTAAAGAGTTTTTGGAAGATGGGGTTTTTGTACCCACTGATGTTGTGAAGCAGATGAAGAGGCCTCACTTTTGCTTTGGTTTATTGATGATTGCATTGTTTGCTGAAGTATTGTGACCTCTATTGACTTTTTAGATGTTGTAGATTGTTTTGCATTGTTCTTGATGAGGCATTCTGTGTCATTTGTCGAAATGGTAGAAGTGAAAATAAGTCTAAAGTAGATCACAAGTTAAAATAAGTGCTTATTATGAATGAATTTGATATAATGCTCTCAAAGTTTAATATGTAACTGGTAGTATATAATTAGCAACTAAGTGTTAATTTTTAGTTGGATCATGCTACGAATTTTAGAAGCTTTTAGAACAAATGTTACTCTGAAAGTTCCTATTAGGGCTCAGAGGGATTAATTAACCTAGATAGAACTTGAACATTATGGAATTTGAGGGCTGTCTTGAAGTCTCTAATTCATGAAGTACACACAAGTCACATTTTTGTGTTGAAAGGCCTTAAACATAGAAATTGTATTGAGTCCAAGCGAAGGACAGCAAAGCTCACAACTGAATAAAACATAGAAAGGTCACAACTGAATAAAACATAGAAAGGTCTTGTATGCCATATTTTGAGCAAGTTGCTTATTGTGCATGGTAGGGACGATGTTGTAATTGATTATATAACTGTTGATGATGTACACCTATATCAAATTACTAGTTCAACATATTCAAATGCATTGTAGTTGATATTCGCTTTGCTCGCCTTTATCTTGCACTTCCATTGAGTAATGTTACCCATAACTTGTGTTGCTTTTTTTCATTGCAAAAACATGATGTTGATGTAAGGCTCTACTACATACGCCATATATTAGCTCATCCAATTCGACTTCGGCCATTTTTCTGAGCTCAAAGAGAATTTGCACTAGGTGACCTCGGCCATTTTGTTGAGATTTCCTTTTCCTTATTAATCTGAAGTGTGAGCCAGAACTTGATTGTTCACCAATTCTGAAATTGTATGGAGTTATGAATAAAAACATTGTAGTTTGAACTTTACTAAACAAGTTATCTATGTTGTTTTTAGTACCAAGATGTTGACCCTTGAGTTTTGAAGATGACTTAACCAACAAAAGACATATTGTGTTTCACTAATGATATTGCTAGGTAATTCATTCTCGAGCAAAGAGAATACTTGAACGAAGATTAAATTGGAGAATTAATCAAAGATCGAAGTGAAGATATTCGAAAGATGAAGTATCAAGCTTGGAGTGAAGATTAGAATAAATTATGATGTATTTAATATCTTCTTGTTAAGGTTGAGTAAATACTTAATCTAGTTTGTGTTGAATTCTCAAACGGAACTTGGTTCTGTTCCCATGACAGGAACAGACACTAGCACTATTAGGAACAAGGTTAAGGAACAGACCTAGAAAAGACTTTAGGAATAGCTAACATATCCCAAGTTGTGTGCCTAACATTGTTGTGCGCCCAAGTAAGGTTGTTAGAGAGTTCTTAGTTAGGTTTGACTTAGTCCATGACTTTAGGGAATTAGTTGTTAGTTTGTTAGGAATTTATTTAAAATGATTTTCTGATTTAATTAGGATAAGGTCAAAATCTTTTTAAATATAATCTTTTATATTTTATTAGTCAAGTGATTTTATTTATTAAATTTAAACTGATTTTCGATTTTAAAAGGATTTTCGTTTTAAAAATTAATTTATGATTTTCGGTTATGTTTAAAATATGGGAAATTCCCAATGGTGGCCCTTAGGTCTTAGGAATTTTCAGTGGTGTAAATTTCTAAAAACTTTTCCATTGGTAGCCCTACTTTACAAATTATTCCCAAATATAGCCTTAATGAAGAATATTCCGTTAATAATAAAGCATATTCCGTTAGTGAACCATAAAAGTGGACGTTCGCACATAAAACGAGACACTTCGGATTGTTTTTTTTCAATTTCGACCTCAAAATTGATTCTTAAAGTTAAGTTTAGGGGTTAGTTTTAGCTCTCAACGTTCGATTTTGATGTCAAAATTGGCAAAAAATTACCCAAAAGACCTATTTTTACGTGCGAGTGACCGTCTTAATGGTTAACTAACGGAATATGCTTTATTATTAACGGAATAGTCTTCATTAAGGCTATATTTGGGAATAATTTGTAAAATAGGGCTACCAATGGGAAAGTTTTTTAGAAATTTCCACCACTGAGAATTCCTAAGACCTAAGGGCCACCATTGGGAATTTCCCTTAAAATATTTATAAAAGATATTTTCATAAAAACTATTTAAAGAAAATAATTTAATTACTCCCCAAGCAAACTAATATCACGTTCTACTGTTAGTTGAGTAATGGGCTTGATTATTTTATTAAACCTTACTTTATTTTTATTAGTTTAATTAGGCTTCAAGTTTTATAAACCACGCTATACTTTACTGCTTCTCTTATTAAGCTAAGTAGTAGGTTAGTGGTTATTTATTTCTCAAGTAGAGGTAAATAAAAACTAATAAATAAATTGAAGTAATGGACATCATGGGTTAATGGACATAATTTATGGTCTTGTCTTAACATATTATAAATAGGCGCCTAATACCTTGCAATTAAATGTGTCTGACTTAGCCAAATATTCTTAGTGTCTTGAAGAGTCAGTGACGTTCCTAAGAGAATTCATACTTACTTTATTCGAGTTTATACTCTTCCATTATTTTATATATTGTATTTTTGGGTAAGGGTTTGAGTGAACTCTTGTAAGTGTGAGAAGCTTTGAGTGAAGCGTGAGAAAGAGAAAAGAAAGGAACTTCGAGGGAAGTTCGAGAGGAACAACAGTTGTGGGAACTGTTGTTGGGAACTTGAGTTTAGGAACTCAAGTTGTGGCCCGAGAGAAAAGTAATAGGTTTGTAAACATAGTCATTTTGCCTATTATAGTGGAAAGTATAGAGTCAAAATGCCTTGTGGTCGAGGTCGTTTCTTCCTATTGGGCCTAGGAAATTTTTCCTCGCTAAAATATCTCGTGTTCCCTTTTTGTGTTCCTTAGCTAGCTTTTAGTTCCGCAAAAAGTATAGCATATTCTCTCACTATAATTCACCCCCTCCTCTTATAATGCTCATATTATATAACAATTGGTATCAGAGCGGGAACTCTAAAAACACAGTAAACCCTGTTGAGTTCGAGATCTTGGATAATATGAATACTAGAGAGAAACTAGAAGAAGGGTACTCTACACAGAGGCCACCAATGTTCAACGGCAAGTTCTATACCTACTGGAAGAACAGAATGGAGATCTTCATCAAAGCCGACAATTACCAGGTATAGCGAGTCATAGAGGTAGGCGACTTTGAAGTCACTACCACTAATGACAAGAACGAGGTAATTCCTAAATCCATCTCTGACTTCGATAAAGCTGATTTTGAGAAAATGGAAATTAATACTCTTGCCATTAAACTGTTTCACTGTGGTCTTAGACCCCACGAACACAATCGTGTCATGGGATGCAAAATCGCGAAACAAATTTGGGATCTACTTGAAGTCACTCATGAAGGTACGAGTGAAGTTAAGAGATCAAAAATAGACCTTTTGATGAACCAATGATAAGTTTTAGTCGTGTCACCTAATCAAAAATAAACCTACGGACCTCTAACTAGGTAGTCAGTGGAAGCAGGGTCGAATCCACAGGGAGACAGAGTTTCTAAATTAATATTCAACCAATTCAGCTACTCCAGATGAAATCAGGGAAGAAATTAATTAAACTAATGAATAGACTACAGAAGACGGAATAAATTGAGGATTTAACTATGGAATAAAAACCTAGGGTATTAGGTCGGTCCACCATGCTTATACCAATCAAATAGGGTCAACTACTACCAAAACCTAAGTCAAGAGTCGGGTGATTAGAGTCTATGTTGAGCTATGGTTAAGACTCAACGCTCATAGTTCAACATACGCCGCATATTCACTAACGTAATCAGAACTACTGACGTGTCCTAGGCCTCTAGTCGTAAGACGGATCTGTGCAAACAACTATTAACCACAAGCAACCAACGAAACTGCGCAATAACGTTAATTACTCAATAAAGAACAAACCACATCACAATCACCCTAATCAAGCCCTAGAAATTGATAGAAATCTAAGTCGCAATCATGGTATAAACATGGCTTTCCTATTTAACACCCTAGAAAGAGACTACTCAGACATGATCGAATTAATAACGATAAAACTAATATGAAACCCTAACAATTGCATCATGAACGATTAAATAAATAAACTAAGCAATCAAAGTAATTAAAGAGATAAAGAGTAGAGAAGAGTACCAATTGACGGAAAGCAGGAACTTTTATTGAAATCGAAATAGGTTTGATCACCTCTAAATTAATCCAAAGTGTTTGAATTAAACTAAGAACAATGAAGAATAAAACTAGTCTAAAACCTAATGAAAGATGAATAAAAGATAGATCTCTAAATGATGAGGAAAACGGTATTTATAATACCCCTCAAGTCTAATTAAAAATAGGAAGCAAAAGACGAAATTCGCGACAAATGCACCAGACCCGATCGGGCCCGAGCACAGTACCCCATCGGGTCCACAGCAGTTTTGCATTTTTGGTCTTGGGCTTTGATAAATCAGCAGCGCAATAGCAATAAGTGGACTGGGCCGCCACCCGATCACACACCCGATCGGGTCGTGGATCGGGCGCCCAGCAATCTCAGCGCTTGGCATCTTGTGGCGTAGCAGAAGCTTCAAAGTGAGAAAAAGCACCCGATCGGGTCTGTGATCGGGTCAACAGCAAAAAGGCCCAAGTACGCCCTCTTGGCGTGGGAAGCAGCAGCTGAAGTTGGATCGTCCACCCGATCGGGTCGGGCGGTGGTCACCCGATCGGGTCTGGGACATGCTTACTCGCCCGATCAGATCGGGCAACCCTCGCCCGATCGGGCCCGCAACATCTATACCCGATCATAAATACTTCGCCCGATCGGGCCATTTCTGCCCGATCAGAGTACGGAAACCTCCTTTTGACTCTTTGGCTCTCTAATCTTCACGTTTAGGGGTCTTGGGACCTCCTAAACTATCCATAAAGCTCGTGAGCCATCCTACGTGCCTCATAACATCTTGTAAAGCCGTGGTTGCTTCCAAAAGGCTCGGGAATAAGGAGAAAACTCCATAAAACTTGCAATTCAATACTAAAACACGAAACCACAACTATATACGATAGTTAGCACAAAATAGCTCCCAAGAGCTCCAATGACGCACAAATTAGCTTGTGAATAAGGGAGAAAACTCTATATAAATACGTGATATCAACCAATATGAACTTTTTCAAATGAAATAAAAAAAGTCTATACAAGAGATGTTTACACGCTTTAAAAATATTATCAATGAGCTAGCCTCTCTTGGAAAAGACATAACCTCTGAGGAACAGGTGCGTAAGGTCCTAAGGAGCCTTTCTAGGGATCATTGGATGGCTAAGATTACAGCCTTACAGGAAACTAAAACTTGTTGGTTCCCTTATGACTCATGAGCTACACTTGGATAATGAAAATGATGATATGTCCAAACAGAAGTCGATTGCCTTAAAAGCCGATGAAAGTGATGACTCAAAAACTGACGAAGAGGAATCCGCTCTCATGGTCCGAAAGTTCAAAAGGATTTTTAGGAACATGAAGAATGGAGACTTGATATCACGTATTTATATAGACTTTTCTCCCTTATTTACAAGCTAATTTGTGCGTCATTGGAGCTCTTGGGAGCTATTTTGTGCTAATTATCGCCAATAGTTATGGTTTCGTGTTTTAGTGTTGAATTGCAGGTTTTAGGAAGTTTTCTCCTTATTCCCGAGCCGTTTGGAAGCAACCACAGCTTTGCGAGATGTTACGGGGCACGTAGGATGGCTCACGAGCTTTATGGGTAGTTTAGGAGGTCCCAAGACCCCTAAACGTGAAGATTAGAGAGCCAAAGAGTCAAAAAGGAGGTTTCCGTACACTGATCGGGCAAAAATGGCCCGATCGGGCATAGTATTTATGATCGGGTATAGAAGTTGCGGACCCGATCGGGCAAGCGTTGCCCGACCCAATTGGCCGAGGAGCCATATCCCAGACCCGATCGGGCATGCACTGCTCGACCCGATCGGGTAGGCTACTCGTAGCTCCTGTTGTGTTGCTGCTTGTGAGAAGGGCGTGCTGGCAATTTGTCGCCAGACCCGATCGGGTGGTGGCCTCGGGCCCGATCGGGTGGGCCGAAATTCTTCGCTCACGCTGCTGCTTCCACGCTGTGCCCAACAAGAATCCAAGCTGAAAGTTGTTCACTATAGGCCCGATCGGGTGGTCTGCGGCCCGATCGGGTCCTGTGCTTAATGACGCGGATTTCGTCTTTTTAATTCCTTTTTTAGCTAGACTTGAGGGGTATTATAAATACCTTTTTCCTCATTATTTAGAGACATCTATTATTCATCCTTTTACTGCTTTAGACTCTAGTTTATTCTTCATTGTTCGTAGCTTAGTTTAAACACTTAGATTAGTTTAAAGGTGATTGAACCTGTTCCGATTTCAATAAAAGTTCCTGCTTTCTGTCAATTGGTATTCTTTGTTACCCTAATCTCTTCTCTTATTCTTATTTGCTTAGTTTAATTATTAAATCATTTATAATGCAATTATTAGGGTTTCAAATTAGTTTTGTTATTGTCAATTCAATTATGAGTGAGTAGTTCTCTTTCTAGGGTGTTAGATAGGAAAGCCATGTTTATACCATGATTGTGATTTAGATTTCTATCAATTTCTAGGGCTTAATTAGGGTGATTGTGATGTGGTTTGTTCTTTATTGAGTAATTAATGTCGATGTACAATTTTATTGGTTGCTTGTGGTTAATAGTTGTTTGCACAGATCCGTCTTACGACTAGAGGCCTAGGACACGTCAGTAGTTCTGATTACGTTAGTGAACATGCGGCGTATGTTGAACTATGAGCGTTGAGTCTTAACCATAGCTCAACACATGCTCTAATCCCCGACTCTTGACTTAGGTTTTGATAGTAGTTGACCCTTTGTGATTGGTATAAGCATGGTGGACCGACCTAATACCCTAGGTTTTTAGTTCATAGTCAATTCCTCGATTTAATCTGTCTTCCTTAGCTTAATCTTTACTTCAGTTAATTCTTCTCTGATTTCATTTGAAGTAGCTAAATTGGTTGAATATTAATTTAGAAACTCTGTCTCCCTGTGGATTCGACCCTGCTTCCATTGACTACCATAGTTAGAGGACTGTAGGTTTATTTTTGATTAGGTGACACGACTAAAACCCTATCAAGACTACAAAGCCAAAAACAAGAAATATTATAACAAACCTGTTTGTCATAAATGTGGCAGTTTCGATCACTTTATTAAAGAGTGTCCCCAATGGGAACAAGACAAAGGCAAAGGAAGGGAACGAAGCAAAAATAGGAACAAGGAGTACAAGAGTTCCTATACCAAATCCGACTTGAAGAAAGCAATGGTTGCTGCATGGGGAGAATCTGATTCCGAGGAAGAAGATGATCCTCAACCTAATGAGGAAACATCAAACTTTTGTCTCATGGCACTCAACAATTCCGATTCTGATGATGAGATCGAATCTCTTGAGGTAAGTTTCGACACTATCAAAACTCGTCTTAATTCTTTAAGAAAAGAGCGATGATTTGAATTTATTGTTGATGTTGTAAATGATTGCAAAGATGAGTCCATTAAGTTGAAACAAAGTCAACATGCTTTACATGTTGCAAAGGAACATACCTCTTGGCTTAAAAGTATTCAAACCGATATTGGAAAAAGATGTTTCGAATTGTTTGATAAAATCTAAGTTTAAAAGAGAATTTAGAAGTTGTGAAAAATGAGAACTACTTATTAAGCCTTGAGTTATCTCAATTAAAAGAGTTTGTTCCCGAAGTGAGTTCCTTTGACATTAAGTCACTTCCCTTACAAAGTTTCAAAACTGAAATAAGAGAATTCAAAAATCATGTTTCGTTTTTGGAAAAAGAAAACAAGGAACTTGAAGGGGAACTAGACTTAAGTAGGAACAAGAAGAAGTTCCTTCTTATTCCTAATTGGATTAAAAACCCTCAAACCAAACGAACTGAAGGTCTTGGCTTCAATCACAAAAAGAAGTTTGAAAAACCTAAAAAGAGAGTTGATTTACCAAGTGATAAAGTTTGTATGTTTTGTGGGAAAACTGGTCATTTTAGGAACTCATGTCTTATTAGGCTTGGTCGATTAGGCAAAAATTTGGAAATAAGCAAATTAACTTGGAAAGAGAAGTCTAATGTCTATGAAGGAAAGGAACCCAAGAAAGATTGGGTTCCTAACTCTAACAATTAGTTTTATTACAGGCTAGAGTGAGGGGGAACAACACATGGTACCTAGATAGTGGTTGTTCAAAGCATATGATTGGAGATAAATCAAGATTCCTCTCACTCTCCGCCTATGATGGTGGAAGTGTGACTTTTGGTGACAACATGAAAGGCAACATAATTGCCATGGGCAAAGTTTGTAAGTCATCGTCTCATTCCATAGATAATGTTTTTCTAGTTGATGGTTTAAAACATAACTTGTTGAGTATTTCCCAATTTTGTGATAAGGGGAATGATGTGAAGTTGAATAGCGAAAAATGTTTGATCGTTAACAAAAGCACTAAGGATGTCGTTTTAGAAGGAACAAGGAAAGGGAATACATATGTTGTGGATCTGAACCTTGTTTCCAAAAATCAATTTACATGCCTTAGTGTTATTAATGAAGATCCGTTATTATGGCATATGTGTCTTGGACATGCTAGTTTTTCTTTGCTTGATAAACTTCAATCGAAAGAACTAGTTTTAGGTTTACCTTCAATTAAGTTTCACATCGATCGAGTTTGTGATGCGTGTGCGAGAGGAAAGCATGTAAGGTCCTCCTTTAAGTCCAAAGACGTGGTAAGTACCAAAAGACCATAAGAGCTAATTCATATGGATTTTGTGGACCAATGAGGATACAAAGTAGGAGTGGCAAGAAATATGTGCTAGTAATTGTTGATGATTATTCTAGATTTACTTTGGTTATATTTCTTTCTAGCAAGGATGAGACTTATGATGAGTTCTTAGTGTTTGCAAAGAAAGTTCAAAATTTGAGTGGTCAAAAACTGTCGCACATTAGATCCGATCATGGCAAGGAATTTGAGAACTTTAAGTTTGACGACTATAGTAGAGAACATGGCTTGGACCATAATTTTTCCGCCCCTAGAACACCTCAACAAAATGGTGTTGTTGAAAGGAATAATAGAACCTTAGAGGAAATGGCTAGAACTATGTTAATAGCTAGTGGACTTCCGAGGAACTTTTGGGCCGAAGCTGTGAATACTGCTTGTCACATTATAAACCGTGCCATGGTGAGACCTTTATTGAACAAAACCCCTTATGCGCTTTATTTCGGTAAAAAGCCCAATATTACCTACTTCAAGACATTTGGATGTAAGTGTTTCGTTCATAATAATGGGAAACAAAGTCTTGGGAAATTTGATGCTAGGAGTGACGAAGCGGTATTTCTAGGTTACGCTACAAGTAGCAAGGCTTATAGAGTTTATAATAAGAGGACCATGTGTGAAGAAGAAAGTGTACATATTATTTTTGATGAAACAGATAAATTTGTTCCAAGCACACAAGTTGAAGATGACTTCGAGATAGGTTTAACAAAATACCAAATTCTCACTGATGAGATTTTGGGAGAAGAAGAAGTCATGGGAACAAAGCCAAAGGAACAACGTCATGTTCCTGTTCCCAACACTGAAGATGAACTAGGTGAGGACACACTAGTGAATGACTCCACTATTGTTGAACCTGGTTCCCAAGAACATGAAGATGATAAAGAATCTGCACAAGGAAATCAAGTTCCCATCCAGGATTTCCAACCAAAGCCTTGGAGACATCAGCGTTCCCATCCAGTGGAACTCATAATCAGTGACATTAACAAGGGAACTCAAACGAGATCTCAAATTAAACTTTTTTGTGCTTTTCATGCTTTTCTTTCTATGATGGAACCCAGGAACCATGAAGAAGCTCTCACTGATGCTGATTGGATTGTGGTTATGTAAGATGAACTCCGTCTATTTAAAAGGAACAAGGTTTGGCACGTTGAACCTAAACCTAAACACAACAAGGTTATTGGTTTGAAATGGGTGTTTAGGAAGAAGTTAAATGAGTTTGGAACCATTGTAAGAAACAAGGTTCGTTTGGTTGTGAAAGGATACAATCAATAGGAAGGTATTGATTACGAGGAAACTTTTGCTCCTGTTGCTAGATTGGAAGCAATTAGAATATTTATTGCATTTGCAGCTTTCATGGGTTTTAAATTGTATCAAATGGAAGTGAAATGTGCATATTTAAATGTTATCTTAATGAAGAGGTTTTTGTGGAACAACCACCTGGTTTTGAAAATAAAGATTTTCCTAATCATGTCTTTAAGCTTGACAAAGCTCTTTATGGGTTAAAGCAAGATCCAAGAACATGGTATGAAAGAGTTTCAAAGTTCCTTCTTGAAAATAAGTTTAAAAGAGGAAAATTAGATAGGACATTGTTTTTGAAATCGAAAGGGAAACATTTAT
Source organism: Patellifolia procumbens (assembly GCA_947645195.1). Taxonomy (NCBI): domain Eukaryota; kingdom Viridiplantae; phylum Streptophyta; class Magnoliopsida; order Caryophyllales; family Amaranthaceae; genus Patellifolia; species Patellifolia procumbens. The sequence goes on along the minus strand of CANSGD010000633.1, from coordinate 127,652 downwards.
TAGTAGTTCAAATATATGTTGATGATGTTATATTTTGTGCCACTAGTGAATCTTTGTGCAAGGAATTTGCTAATCTCATGAGTATGATGGGTGAGCTCAATTTCTTCTTGGGGCTACAAATTAAGCAAACAGAAGAAGGAATATACATCCATCAAAAAAAGCATATCAAGGAACTGCTGAAAAGGTATGGTTTGAAAGCTTAAAAATTAAACCATACACCTATGGAAACTTCAACTAGGTTGGACGAGGATGTTATAGGAACAAGTGTGGATCAAACCAAGTATCGAGGTATGATTGGCTCATTATTATATCTAACTACAAGTCATTGCAATATTGCTTTTAGTGTAGGTCTATGTGCTAGATTTCAAGCCAATCGAAAGGAATCTCATCTCACAACAGTTAAGAGAATCCTTAGATACCTCAAAGGAACAAATGATTTAAGCTTGTTCTATTCGAGAAGTGATACCTTTGAATTGAAAGGATTTGCAGATGTTGACTATGCTGGTGATCTAGTCAATAGAAAGAGTACATTAGGTATGGTTCAATTCCTTAGTCATAGTTTAGTTTCTTGGAGTACCAAGAAGCAAAACACAGTTGCTTTATCTACAGCCGAGGCTGAATATGTTGCAGCAGCAGCATGTTGTTCCCAAATGCTTTGGATAAAACAACAACTTCGTGACTATGGAATCTACTTTGATTGTGTTCCTATCTATTATGATAATACTAGTGCTATTAGTATTTTGAAAGATACCGTGCATCATTCTAGAGTTAAGCATATTCATATTAGGCATCATTTTGTAAGGACAACGTTGAAAAAAGCCTAATTAAAATGGAATTTTGTGAAACTGAACGTCAGATTGCTGATTAACTGACAAAGCCCTTAAATAGAGATCGGTTTGAAAAACTGAGGCTTGAACTTGGCTTGATTAAGTTGAAATAGTTGCTGTTTTCGGAACAGAAATATTTATATTTGTATGAAGGTATTTTGGGAATTGTCTTAGCTGCTTGCCCGCAATAGGAGATCCGATAGCCTGCAAAACAACGAAGATAGACTACCTCGGGGGTGGTTCCAGGATCGCCCCTCCGACGCTCAAGTCAGATTACTTTTCTGTAGAGAGAAAGTAAGAAAAATGGGGTTTAGAGTAATCAGAAAAAGTTACTTGAAATTATGATGCTAATCAGGTATTTATAGGGTACTTTGATGACAGAGCCGTAATTATTAAGATAATCAAGGGTAATTTCGTAATAAGGAGTATTACGGGCCTTTTTAAGAATAATGGGCTTAGCTTAGTGTTAATGAGGGTAATTTAGCCATTTAAACCCTAATTGGGCTAAGACCTGAATTGGCCCAACCATTTAGCCCCACGCGTAATGCGTGTTCAAAATCGTATGATGATCGGGTATCGCGCGGAATATATGTGTTGAGAATATTTTCGTTGAATGTAGATGACGTGACGTATGATGACTTATCGATACATAGGACGACCCATCGATATGTAGGACGACTAGTGTATAAAGACCCATAGCTACGTATGAATTATAAAGATCCATCAGGCCGCTTTGTACGTTGGCACGTTGCTTCGTACGACGGTTTGACGATGACTAGCCAATGCTTGACGGGTGAAACTGACGTGCCCATCTGAGAGCATAGTACTGATCTTAATTTGATGGATGCTAACTGATGGATATTAGCTGATGGGCATTAATTATTTAGTGTATGATGGGGTGATGGTCCTGATGGATGGTCTGATTTATTGCAGGCTGACTGACGGGGTAGCGCATAGGCTGACGGCCTGCTACAATCTGATGGGCTAGCAAACTGACGGGCTATAGCTGATGGGTTGCAGTTGAGGGGTTGCAACTGAGGGGTTGCAGCTGAGGGGTTGCTTTGTGTTGCTGAGAGGGTATAGCTTTGAGTGTAGCTAACGTATGTTGAGGGATAACTAAAGGTTGAGGGGTAGCTTGCTAGTACACTAAAGGATTGATGGTTGAAGGAGTGCTGGTAGGTACAGAGGGGGTAATACGCTGAGTGCTAGAACAAGGCTGAGGGATGACCAACGCTGAGCTGAACAAATACTTCATATTTCTTGTTAAAACTTTGACGGACTATAACTTTGCGCTCGGGTGTCCGAATTGAGTAAACTTTTTTTCAAATTGGTTATTTTTTCGAGGCCTACGTCGTCGCAAATTTCATAGGGGATTTGGCCAAGTATTTTCTCCAAAAAAGGCCTCTAACGTTGAGATTTTGGGCCCGTTTATGTTTTTCCATCTGAATTTCGCCTGTTTCATGACTGACAGATGATGCTCTGATATATGTGCTTCCTTGCTTATAAATACTTCATCCCTCCATCCTCTTCATTCATCCCCTTCACTTCACTCACTCCATTTTCCCGCTCTTCAAGCACTTCTCTCACTAGGAATTCTTAAGTAACTTGTTGTTCATACCAAGGGTCTATCTTTGAGTACTTTGTTCACGGGCGTGTTGAGGGATTAGCTCTTTGCTTTCTTTATCCACGAGTGAGAGCTTTTTTCTACGTCAAGCAATGGGGGTTCATCAACCAAGGGCATATTATCATCGTTGATCACTTGGGATTTCTTCTATTTATTGACTATCTTACTCGACCAAGGGCTTTCTTTTGAGGTACGCCTTGTAGCCCCTCATCAATTTAATGTATTATTAGAATAAACTTGGATAATCTTGAGTAGTATTGTTGTTGTTGTGCTATGGAAAATAAATGGACAACTACTCAAGATTATCTTAATACTTTACCCTTTTTTCCTCTGTATGACCCATTGGAGGAAATTTGGTCTGAGGGGGAGTTAGTTGTAGAAGTAGCTAATAAATCTGTAGACCCATTAATACCAACGGGAATACCTTTGCATGTACTACCCTCCATCCATGAGCCTGAACTTGATTTTATTGAAATTGTTGAGCATGTTCCCTTTCCATTGGAAGTTTCTATTGCATCCGATCCAACAATTAGAAGTTATTTGGACAAATTCTTATTCGACGGGGTTCTGAGGATAGCCGATAGTGATGATGATGCTACTTCGAGTTCTTCAGAGGTAATATATGAGAGTATGAGGGCTTTGACTGTAACTCAAGAATGTGAGAGGGATGGTCCACCTGATTTCCACTCAGACGTCCCCTTGGGCATCGGTTACACTCAAGAATGAAAAAGGGATGGACCATCTGATTTTCATTTAAGCGTCCTCTTGGCCAAAAGTCTCCTCCAAGGGATTACACATTTGAGCGCCAAGTATAGCATCTGAGACCCTTTTCTTATAGTGCGCCCTACTAGCGATGCCTCTGTAGATTGACCTCCCCTGGTTGTACTGCTGTGTATATAACGAGCTTGAAAAATGGTTTAAGATTCCCTTTGCACCCATTTGTAAAAAAGTTACTAGTAGCGTATAACTTGTGTATAACTCAATTAGTTCCCAATTCTTGGTTAACTATTAACTCGTACATAGCTGTTTGTAGTATGTTAGAAGTCCCTTGTACTTTGACGGCGTTTATAAATCTTCATAGGATTCAGTTAATCCCGGGGAATCGCCATCGGAGTGGGTGGTATTCTTTTCACAATCGAGATGAATACTTAACTGTTAAGGGGAAGCCTGTAACGCAAAGGGACTTTCGTTACGAATTCCTCTTCATTTACCAAGGGGAGCGTTGGGGGATTCCAGTAGATCGTAGGGGGCTTCCTGTTGATAGTCTCAACTACAAAGTTCATCAATGGGTCTCGTGGATGCCCCAGCAGCTGTTTGACTCCATTCGATAAAGAAGGAAGCACCGAATGTTAAGAATCCTGTGAAGCAACACACTCAATGGATCCCGATGAACAATCACTTCAAGGATGAGCATTTACGGAGTGCCGTGGGACTTAGCAACATGTATGATAGGGGTAGGAAACAATAAATCTCTTCTAATTTCCTCCATTGTTTATGTTATTATGTTGCAACTAATATCTAATATATGTGTAGGAACTGCTTACTACCGCCTATCATCGGAGCTTCGAGAGACCATGGACTCTAACACACTTTGAGCGGCCAACTGAAGAAAGCAATGGAGAAGGGGAAGGTGGAAGTTCCTCCACCCCCACCGGTAAGCTTCGTTGTTGATCTTCGCAAATTCCATTACTTAAATTTTGAACTAACGTGTCCTCTTTTTGCAGATCCACTCAAAATGAAAAACAAGAAAACAATGATCTAGCCTTCATCTCCCTCACATTCTGAAGGCGTGATGGTTCCAACCCCTCAACCACAAGAGTCTCCTACTTACACACCCCACGGTGAGCCTGAGGGTCGTAAGCGCTCACGGAGTGGTTCTCGTACTGAGATTGGAGGCTCTAGTGCTCAAGGGGATGTACATTCAGTCACCTCTACTCCTTTCCTACAGCTTTCTTGGGAAGATAGAATCCCTCGGATTAGTGAGGTCGTGGGTTGCTTACACATCCCACAAGACGCAGACTTCGTCCGGCGGGAAGGGGTGAACGCCATTGACAACATGAACGACCATTGGATGCAGGTATGTCCGCCAACCCATATTTTTTTCTTGCATTAATTCATTGGGCTTTCCTAACAAAATATTTTGTTTTGTAGGCTTCTGTTTGCATAAGTGTTCTTGCTAAGCGGTTTCGCAATGGGGAGCTGGATGATTCCACCGCCTTACGCAAGGAGCTTTCAGAACTCCAGAAAACAGCTTTCGATTTGAAACAGGAAGTGAGGAAGTATGAATGTGAGATAGATAGGCTGAAGAATTGCTACAAAGATGATATGGAGGCAAAGGGGGCTGAGATGTCTTCATGGGAGGAGAAGCTAAAGACCTTGAAGAAAGAAAAAGAGGACTACAAGGAGAAGTGGATTGCAGTGAAGAAGCAGTTACACTTGACTGAGGGGCAACTTAGCCAGAGTGCCCGGATGTTTAATGAGGCTCATGCTGAGGCCGTGGAAGCTTGGAAGAAGTCTCCCAACTATGTTCATCATTGCAGCCAGATTGGAGCTGACTCCTTTGATATCGGCACCAATGAGACGGTGGGGAGAATGAAGGATGCATTTGAGGAATCTCAACATGGGGCTTCATGGGACGATGTGAAGACCAAGTACGATGAGATGGTGAGGCAAGCTGATGAGTTAGCCCCGGCCTCGATGTAGACTACCTTTGGCGATGTGACCATTGACGGGGATGGAGCATAGGCTGATTTGCCACCATCTATCTTTATTTGCTTACATGTCGAACTTCATGTTATTGAACTTTAGTTGGTTGTAATGAAAGTGCCTTTGGTTTTTCACTCACTTTCAGAACTTGTTATTTGTGGTAGTTACAGCTTATTGAATTGCCTATATATCTCATTGCAATGTTATATTTTCTTCCCTTGCTTGAATGACGAACCACTTTGATTCTATCATCTAGGGGCTATAAACCGAGCCCCGTGTGATTTATGTGTTGACGAGGGGCTAAGAAAGAGCCCGTATACTGACCAAATGCTTTCTCTCAGTTAAGGGAGATGTATTCTTCGCGTATTGTCGGGGGCTAAAAATGAGCCCCAAGAGATAGATTGGAACTTATCTCCAAGGGGGTATCCGAGAACTTTCCTTTATGCGTAGGAAAGTCTGGAACCTTATTGGTAAAGGGGTGTCCTAGTGCCTTATTAGGAAAGTCTGGAACCTAATTCTTGAGGGGGTGTCCGAGAGCATTCCTTTGTACTTAGGAAAGTCTGGAACCTTATTGTTGAGGGGGTGTCCGAGAGCTTTCCTTTATACTTAGGAAAGTCTGAAACTTATTGTTGGGGAGGTGTCCGAGAGCATTCCTTTATACTTAGGAAAGTATGGAACCTTATTGCTGAGGGGGAGGACTCAACCTGTCTGATGGCCGTCTTCCGGTTATGAAGGATCTCTTTCTCCGGTTAGGAGGAGTATTTCGTTAATTATCATGTAGATGAAAAACATGAGTAAAAAAGTATGAACACATTCGACTAGGGGCTAACTGCGTCCGAGGGACATTTCATTCATTCGTAACTTAAAATTACAATGATGTGCTAAATTAACATTAACATTCATTCTATCATATTATATCCTATTGCCCCTAGGACATCATTGTAAATCAAATACTAGACATAAAACCTATGAGGTTGTCTGCATTCCAAGGTCTTGGGAGTTACTTTGCTTCAGGAGTCTGTAGGCGCAAGGTTCCCGGGCGAATTACCTCCTTGATTTTGTCTGGTCCCTCCCAATTTGGACTTAGCTTCCCCAAAGCAGGAGGCATTCCAGCAGCTTCACATTTTCTGAGGACCCAATCATCTAGATTTAAAGGTCTTTCTTTGACACGGCTGTTGTAGTACCGAGCGACTCTTTGCTTGTAAGCCATGGATCGGAGCAGGGCATCCCCTCTGATCTCCGAGAGCAAATCAAGATTGATAGACTTCAACTCATCATTTTTCTCTGAATTATAGAAAGTTACTCGGGGAGATGGGATCCCGACTTCGACTGGAAGGACGACATCACTTCCATAGACCAAGGCAAAAGGGGTCTGTCCAGTGGCTTCTTTCTCAGTTGTACGAACAGACCAAAGCACTCCTGGAAGGTCATCGACCCATGGACCTGCTTTTCCATCCAGCATTGTTTTTAACCCATTACGTATCACCTTGTTCGCTGCCTCTGCTTGTCCATTTGTTTGAGGCCTACAAACAGCTGAAAACCTTGTTTGAATTCCAAAACGTTCACAATAAGCCTTTGTTTGACGACTACTAAACTGACGACCATTGTCTGATATGAGCATCCGAGGGACCCTAAAACGTGTTATGATATTTTTCCAGATGAACTGTTGAACTTACTTATCAGTGATGGATGCTAAGGGTTCAGCCTCCACCCATTTGGTGAAGTAGTCAACAACCACAATTAAGAACTTCCTTTGGCCTGAGGCCGTGGGAAACGGCCCAAGGATGTCCATTCCCCATCTATCAAATGGCAAGAGGGATTGGATTCTGGTGAGGGCGTTTGCTGGTGAATGATGGAAGCTTGAGTGTTTCTGGCACTTCTCACAACTTCTCACTAGTTTTATTGCATCATTTCTTAAGGTCGGCCAATAGAAACCGGCTCTAAGTGCTTTCCAAGCAATCGTTCGTCCTCCTTGATGGCTCCCGCAAGCTCCTTCATGAATTTCTCTCAATGCATAGTCTCCCTCTTTTGGTGTGATACACTTGAGCAAGGGGTGCGTGAAAGATTTTTTGTACAACATCCCGTCATACAAGATGAACCACTCTGCTCTTTTCTTTATCTTCTGATAGTCAGCAACATCAGTGGAGAGTTCTCCTTTCTTGCATGCTATGATTAGATCCATCTAAGTATCCCCTCGGTCGAGCATCATAGCACTTTGCTCATGGATACTTGGTCTCTCCAGTACCTGCCACATTATGTTCCGAGGCATGGTTCCTTCATCCGAACTAGCCAGCTTGGCTAAAGCATCCGCTTGTTGGTTCTCAGACCGAGGGATGTGCTTGATGTTCAACTCTTGAAATTTCCCAACTAATTTCTTAGCTTTATCAAAGTATGCCTTCATGTTGTCTTCTTTCACTTCAAATTCTTCTGAGATTTGGCCCACAATCAGTTGAGAGTCAGATCAGACTTGGATAGATTTAACGCCGATGGAGAGGCACAAGTGAAGTCCCAGTATGAGGGTCTCATATTCAGATTCGTTGTTTAAGGCATGAAAAGAGAATCTGATGGCGTACTCAAAACTTTCTCCTTCCGGAGAAGTGATAATCACTCCAGCCCCACCACCCACTCTACTAGACGAGCCATCCACAAATAGAGACCAAGGGGAAATTGTGTTTGAGGGGGGTGGTCTATGAGAGCACTCAGCAACAAATCCGCCAGGGCTTGCCCCTTGATAGCTCTTTGCGGCTCAAACTCTAGACCAAAATCTGATAGTTGGTCTGACCAATCCGTCATTCTTGTATTTGCTTTCCAATACCTTCCGTATTGGTTGACTTGTAAGAACTTTGATAAGGTGTGACTGAAAATAGGGCCTAAGTTTCCTACTAGCCATCACCAATGCTTAAACCACCTTTTCAATGGGGGTGTATCTTGATTCAGCCCCTCTCAGTGCGTGACTTACAAAGTATACAGGTTGTTGGCTTTATTCCCTCTCATCTACCAGGACTGCGCTGAGGGCATGATCTAAAACAGCTAGGTAGACATGAAGAGTTTCTCCCAGCAAGGGACTAGCTAATTTGGGAATTGTTAAGAGGTGCTATTTTAGCAGTTGAAAGGCTAATCCTGTCTCTTCATCCCACATGAATTTAGGTCTTTTGAGAGCCTTGAAAAATGACAGACTCCTATCCGCATATCGCGATAGGAATCGTCCAAGGGCCGCCAAGCAGCCTGTCAACCTTTGAACTTCTTTCACGTTGCGAAGGGACTTCATATCTAAGATAGCTTGTATTTTGTCCGGATTAGCGTCAATACCCCTCTGATCAACTAGAAATCCCAAGCATTTTCCTCCTTGCACTCCAAAGACACACTTACTTGGGTTAAGTTTCATTCCATATTTTCGAAGGGTTTCCAATGTTTCCCTTAGATCAGCTATATGATTAGGAGCCTCTTTGCTTTTCACTATCATATCATCCACATGTACCTCAATGTTGTGGCCTATTTGCTTCTGAAAGATCTTGTTGACTAGGCGTTGGTAGGTAGCTCCTGCATTCTTCAAGCCAAATGGCATTACCTTCCAGCAATATACCCCTTGGCTAGTGATGAAGGCTGTATGCACTTGGTCTTCTTCCGACAAAGGGATCTGATGGTATCTTGCATTTGCATCCATAAAGCTTAATAGAGCATGCCCAGCAGTTGAGTCCACCAGCCTATCGATCTTGGGTAGGGGGTGGTCATCCTTCGGACATGCTTTATTCAAGTCCGTGAAGTCAAAACACATACGCCATGATCCGTTACGCTTTTTTTTACAAGCACAACATTTGAGAGCCATTCAGTGTATTGACACTCTTTAATAAAGTCGGCTTCATGTAGCTTCTTGACTTCAGCCGATGCCGCTTGATTCCTCTCAGGTCTAGCATGCCTCAACTTCTGCTTGATCGGCCTAAATCCTTCCTTGATGTTCAACTCATGGTTCACGACCGAGGGGTCGATTCCTGGCATTTCTTCAGCTGAGTACGCAAATACATCTTGATACTCCCTCAGCACATGAATGATGGACTCTCTCAGATCAGGACTTAGATTTTTTTCCAACTCTTACAGTTCGAGTAGGGTCATCTCCGAGGGGGGCCATATCATCTTCCTCTACCGGCTCTAGACGTCCATATTGCTTTGGATTCTCTGACATGTAGATGTTTAATACTAACGAAGGGGGTTCATCCACCTCCATCTCTTTTCTTTTCAATTTCCCGTCATCCTTTAGTGAGGAGCCACTGCCAAGGTTCTTCAGACTATTAACGTAACACTCTCTTGCTGAGCGTTGGTCACCATACAACTTCCCAACTGAACCATTATCAGTTTCAAATTGCAAGAGAAGCTGATAGGTGATGGCAGCTTTAACTTGATTTAAAATAGGTCGGCCAAATCTTAGGTTGTATGGCAGAGGGATGTCAACTACCAAAAAGTTGACGGGAAGGCTCCTTCCCTTTCCTTTTTCACCCAAAGGAACTGGCAGCTTCACTGTACCAACAAGATAGACGGATTGTCCTCCGAACCCAACTAATGGTTGGTTGATGGGTAAAAGGTCTTCCTCCTTGTATTGAAGTTGTTTCAAGCAATCCCATGTGATGATGTCAGCTGAACTTCCACTATCGATCAAAACTCTCTTGACTAGAAAATTGGCCACCTCAAATTCAACCACCAGAGGGTCGTCGTGGGGTACTTGAACATTCCTGCCACTCTCATCACCAAAAACCATATGAGGGCCTTTTGATCTTGCTAAGGGAGTTTCGACTTCAAGGACTTGATGTCGGAGGGTTCGAAGGTGGTTCTTGCGCGCATGGCCGGTTAGGCCTCCAGAGGCAAACCCACCTGATATGGCATGAATGCATCCGATGGTGCGGCTCTGAGCTTCATTCTCCTTTCGCTTTCCTTCTTGCCTATTTGAGGGGTACTTCAAATAACGATTAAGCTTTCCTTCATCCGCCAGCTTATCAAGAGCTTTTTTAACTCCCTGCAATCTCCAGTAGTGTGTCCACACTCCCGGTGGAACTCGCACCAGAGGCTTTTATCTCGCCTGTCTACCGACGTCCTTATGGGGTTCGGCTTTGGGAGCATGCCTTTGTTCTTGATGTCCAGGTAAATCTCACGTCTATCGACTCTGTATCGAGAGTCATCCCTCTCACCTTCTACCTTTCTATTTCTTTTGTTCCAATCTTGACTTCCATCATCATTCCTTCTCTTCTTGCCTCGATCGGTTGAGGGGTTGCAAATGTCGGAGGCTTGAATAAACCTCTCAGCCCTCCGCCTTGCCTCGGAGAATGTTGAGACCTCATCCTCAGCTAAAGACCATTTGAACTTTCCCTGCTTAAGTCCGACTAGGAGGGCAGTGAAAGCAACATTGTCTTCAAGGTCTGGGATGAGGAGGGATAAAGAATTGAACCTTTGAATGTACTCTTTCAAACTTTCATCATCCGCCTGTTTGATGGACATAAGGTGGATATTCGTTTTCCTTTCTGTCTTTTTCCAGCAATGAAGTGTTGAAGAAATAAGCTCGAGAGCTCGACATCTCCCACTCGTAAGTATCTCTAGCCAACCACACAATCAAATCCCAACAATAATCAAGTGTTTGGAGTAGAAATTCTCCATCATATATAGATTCTACCACCCTTCTAGTTTCTTCATTTAACCCCTCATAAATCACAAGGCATATATCGGGAGAGTGCCTGCAATCATTATTTAGATATTGACAATAAGAAGATGCATCAGACACATAACTATTGCAATACCCATTATCAAAATTATATTGCCCTTGCAAACCAGAATATCCATTATTATAGTCATATTTCCCTTGAAAATTAGGATAACCTTCCCCATACGAATTATAATCAGGCCACTCCATGTAAACTCATGAGTAAGGAAGAAAGAAAGAGAGAATTTACAAAAAAAATAAAAATAATAATAAAAAAAATATTTACACAAGAAAGTAGTCTGAATAATCGAACAAAAACTTAGAAAACTAGCCGTCCCCCGGCAACGGCGCCAAAATTTGACAGGCTAAAGTCGTATCACCTAGTCAAAGATAAACCTAAGTCCTCTAACAATGGCAGTCAAGGGAAGTAGGGTCGAATCCATAGAGAGACGGAGTGCTACGTTAATATCCAGCCAAAAAGCTACTTCAAACAAGATCAGATAAGAAATCAGCTGAACTAATTATTAACTACTAGAAAGCAATATAAAGAGGGATTTTACTCTATGAATTAAAGGTCTAGGGAATTAGTTCGGTCCACCATGCTTATACCAATCAAAGGATCAAACAACTATCAGAACCTAGGCCAAGAATCGATAGACTAGAACAGTGTCAAGCTATGGTTAAGTCTTTTTTCCATAATTCAACATATGCAGCACGTTCACAAACAAATCAGAATTACTGGTGTGTACTAGGCCTCTAAAAGTAAGACGGATCTGTGCAAACAAATATTAACCTCAAGTAATCAAAGAAACTGCGCAATAACGTTAATTACTCAATAAGCACAAATCACACCACAACCTATCTCATCAAACCCTAGAAACTAATAGCAATTCAAATAATCAAGGTATAAACATGGCTTCCCTTTCTAAATCCCTAGAAATTAAACTACTCAGACATAATTAAATCAACAACAACAATTCCAATAAGAAACCCTAATTTCAACATCATGAATAAATTGAATAATTAAACTAAGCAATCAAAATAATTAAAGAGATTAAAGTAGAGAAGAATACCAATTGACAGAAAGCAAGAACTTTTATTGAAATCAAAACCGAGGTTCAATCACCTTTAATCTAATCTAAAGTGTTTAATCTAAAATAAAACTAAGCTAAAAACTATGAAATAAAACTAAATAAAAAGATGGCTCTAAAAATAATGAAGGATAGCTATTTATAATAGCCCAAAGTCTAATTAAAAACAATAGAATTTCGGAAAAGAGCTGTCCGTGCTTCAGGCCCGATCGGGTCAATTCCCGCCCGATCGGGTGGGTAAACTGCAATTCTGCATCAACTTGCGAAGATCGTATCTCTCAAACCAGAAGTCCGATTGGGGCGTGTGACCTATCATTGGAAAGCTCTTGAAGTCTAGAATGTAAATCAATTAGAATTTATTGATTATCAATTTTCTAACAAAAGTTATAATGAAAATAGTAAAGTTGTGTCAGTTTTGGCACTTCTTTCACTAACTCTTTGCTTCATTCCAACTCAAAATTGTCCCAAACGGATGTATTGTGATCCTTGTGCAAGCTACCTTCATCTTCAATGATTAATAGGCTATATCATTGGTACTCATGATCACTTTGTATTATAATAACCTGAAAATCATCGAAACACACAAACGGGGAGTAGTAGAGCACAACTTGTGTAATTCATGTCATTATGCACCTAAATGCTAAAAAAGGAGTTCTAAATGCAATCTAAATGCATATAGAAACTATATATAAATGTGATACATCAGTCACGCCTGAAGTTGAGGGTATCTCGAGCATCGAGAGTACCTTGTCTTAACCTTCTCTCAATGATAACTTCTCTGGCATCTCCCAGTTGACCCTTAAGTTTTGAAGATGACTTAACCAACAAAAGACATATTTTGTTTCACTTATGATATTGGTAGGTAATTCATTCTCGAGCAAAGAGAATACTTAATCGAAGATTAAATTGGAGAATTAATCAAAGATCGAAGTGAAGATGTTCTAAAGATGAAGTATCAATCTTGGAGTGAAGATTAGAATACATTAGGATGTATTTAATATCTTCTTGTAAAGGTTGAGTAAATACTTAATCTAATTTGTGTTGAATTCTCAAACGGAACTTGGTTCAGTTCCCATGACAGGAACAAACACTGGCACTATTAGGAACAAGGTTAGGGAACTGACTTTAGGAACAGCTAACATATCCCAAGTTGTGCGCCTAATATGATTGTGCACTCAACTAAGGTTGTTAGTGAGTTCTTAGTTAGGTTTGACTTAGTCCATGACTTTAGGGATTAGTAGTTAGTTTGTTAAAAATTTATTTAAAGTGATTTTCTAATTTAATTACGATAAGGTCAAAATCTTTTTAAATATTATATTTTATATTTTATTAGTCAAATGATTTTATTTATTAAACTTTAACTGATTTTAGGTTTTATAAGGATTTTCTTTTTAAAACTTAATTATGATTTTCTGTTATGTTTAAAATATTTATAAATGATATTTTCCTAAAAAAATTTTAAAGAAAATAATTTGATTACTCCCCAAGCAAACTAATATCACGTTCTACTACTACACGTTTCCTGTTAGTGGAGTAATGGGCTTGATTATTTTATTAAAGCCTTAATTTATTTTTATTAGTTTAATTAGGCTTCAAGTTTTATAAGCCACGTTATACTTTACTGCTTCTCTTATTAAGCTAAGTAGTGGGTTAGTGGTTATTGATTTCGCAAGTAAAGTTAAATAAAAACTAATAAATAAATTGAAGTAATGGACATCATTGGTTAATGGACATAAGTTATGGTCTTGCCTTAGTATATTATAAATAGGCACCTAATACCTTGCAATTAGATGTGTCTGACTTAGCCAAATATTCTTAGTGTCTTAAAAATTCAGTGTCGTTCCTAAGAGAATTCATACTTACTTTATTCGAGTTTATACTCTTCCATTATTTTATATATTGTATTTTTGGGTAAGGGTTTGAGTGAAATTTTGTAAATGTGAGAAGCTTTGAGTGAAGCGTGAGAAAGAGAAAGAAAGGAACTTCGAGGGAAGTTCGAGAGGAACAACAGTTGTGGGAACTGTTTTTGGGAACTTGAGTTTAGGAACTCAAGTTGTGGTCCGAGAGAAAAGTAATAGGTTTGTAAACAGAGTCTTTTGGCCTATTATAGTGCAAAGTATAGAGTTAAAATCACTTGTGTTCGAGGTCATTTCTTCCTATTGGACAAAGGAAGTTTTTTCATCGCTAAAATATCTCGTATTCCCTTTTCGTGTTCCCTAGCTAGCTTTTATTTCCGCAAAAAGTATATCATATTCTCTCACTATAATTAACCCCCTCTTACAGTGCTCATATTATATAACACAAGAGTTATATGGTTTGGTCTTAGAATTAGTTTGAAGTTTACTACCCTAGTATTTATTCTTTTTCTTTGTTGGTATTAACTTGCATTGCCTTATGAGATTTCCTGTGTAATCCAATATTTATTTTACTTGGACATTCTTATGGAAAATTTTTTGTTTGTGTAGGTGAAATAGTGAGACAAAATAAAGGGAAGAAATTACAAGTTGGAGATGGTGGGAAGAAGAGGAAGATTTTCCAAGGGCAATCTTTTAGGGCTCGTAAGAAACAAAAGGAGAGTAGTTCAGAGGAGTCTGAAAATGTACCATATCATTCCAATAGTGAAGGTGCTGGGGATCAGCAGGGCAGTATGTATCGGGAGCTGCAGCCAGCGGAGCGGCCTCAGGAGCAGGAGTAATAACTCGGGAGTTGTCGGAGCCGGTGAAGAAGACGTACAAAAAGAAGGTAAAGTGTATGGTTTCATTATTACACCTAGTTAATATATACATATGTGTATACATTTTTAATACGCAAGATATGTTTGATATACGGAGAATTAAGTAATTGTTATGTATATAATGTTTGCAGGCAAACATGATTGGGGAAGAAATCAAGAAGAAGAATGTTGTAGTTGAAACATTTTTGATGAAGCAAGAAAAGGTAATATGATGAACAAAACTTTTTTTGACGTGGTTAATGGTTGAAAATGAATTTATTACTAACTGTGTATTGTAATGTGCAGGAACCGAATGTCATTTGCAGGTTGGAGGCATTCGGTAAGGTTGTAGCTATGTCCGACCATGGGAAAGAGATTATCCGCGACATGGGCTTTGGCGGACTTCTAGAGTTAGGTAAGATAAGATTGTTGTTCCACTTCGCTTGTTTAGATAGTTACTATGATCATATAAGGACTGTAATTCTGCTCCTTTAGATTTTAGTTTTAGACCATCTTTATTTTGCTCCTTCAACTCATGTTTACAACATTATGCAAAAGGGAGAAAAGCTTCTAAAACCAATTAGATATACAAAATAGAATGGAACAAATAAGTTAAGTGTTGAACTAATGTTTATTATATGATGTGTTTGTTTGGAAAAACTGATCAACAAGAGGTCAGAAATAAGATCATAGAATTATACACGTCATTCTAGCGGGCCACCTGTACAATGTGGAACTAGGCTAATCTCATTTCCTAATTTAAAAAAATAGCTTTTTTTTTGTCAAAACTGTGTAATATTAGATATTTCTATCAACAGAGAAGTTTATAAAATGGGTTGTGGATTAATTGCTACGCATATGTTCATACTATTTGTTAGCCTTTTATGACTAAGTTTATTGTTGCAAGTATTATGATGAATTGGTGTGCGGAGAAGTTTAACTTTTGGTTTAACCATAATTTATTTGACAACACTTAGGTTGAGTTATATTTAACATTTCTATTATTTCATGGTTTTAGGCAACAACATTACGCAGATGCCTCGACGTTTTTCCTACTGTTTGATGACGAGGTTTCATGCGGTGACGATGACCATCAGATTTGGAGATGGGAGGGATGTTGAGGTGACGAAAAAGGACTTGGAGTACGTGTTGGGCATCCCACTTGGTGAAGAAAGTGTACCACGAGGGTTGGACAACTTAATTGCTTACATGGTTTCAGAGTATGGCCGCATTACAACCATGTACAGCGCTGTTGGTTCTGGTATTCAGGTGTAGAGGGCTTTGGACATTGTAGCCTCCCTTGAAGCTGGTCGTACAGAGGATGAGGAGAAGGAGTTTAGGATTAGTTTTTTGATTGTAGCATTAGGGCAGGTTCTATGCCCCAACACTAGTGGCAATACCATTAATATTTTTTTGTTTGCATCTTTGACAGTCGCCCAACGGGCATCGGAGTTTGATTGCTGCTTGTTTGTACTTGAGTATTTAGAGTTGAAAGCAATTGTGTTCGCTCACAAGTTTAGGGAGAAAGGTTATGTAGCCGGTTGTGCCGCATGCCTTATTTTTTTGTGTTGAGTGTCTAATTTTGAAAAGTTTCTATGTTTGTAATAGAATTATATGACTCGAAAAAAATTTCTATCTTTGTAAAAAATTCGAATACATGATAAATGAATTTTTTATGTTCATTTTTTCAGATTTTTTACCTTGATCAACTCAACAGGCCCCCTATTCAATGGGGTCGTTTTCCTAGGGTTGCGGTATGGACGAATGACTTGGTGAAGTCAGTGATGTCCCATGACATGAGAAATACTCTTGATTACGGGAAACATTCTATATGTTATATTTCTTAATTGCTTGTTATATATGTTTAACAGATATGTAATATTTGTTAATAGATAAAATCTATTTGTTGTAGTCCCTATCTGTCAATTATGGTAGTGATTTAATGCTTAAGTTATTCCTCGTGTGCATAGAGAAGGAGGGGTCGTTCTAGATGATGTACAAATTACCCAAACTGCGACTGAGGTGATTATTTGTGTTAAAGTAGTTTTGGCTTACATTGGTACTGAAATAGGTTGATTTTGGTAGTATAGGTAAATTGTTTATAAATGTTTCTTGTTATTTGTCGTTGCAGGTGGCTCGCATTCTTGGGCCTCAGATTAAGATATTTGTTGATAATGCCGTGGAATCGGCGATTTCAGGTTTGATCGGTGTGGCAGACTTTTCGCGGCCAAAAGTGTCGTTTGAAATTGAACATACAGTTCCTGGTCCGTCTCGTGTCATTGATTTGGAGGACGATGACGGGCCGCATGATGAGGAAAGGGCCCACGATGATGTGGTCTTGAGGGAGGATGATGTGAGTAGGGTTTTTTTGAGTCTCGCCCAAGAGTACTTGATCGTACGAGATTAGGAGGATGTGGAAGGTCAATTTGATTGCACCATAGGTGACCCCGACAAGGTAGCGGACGTGACACATGTAGTACTCGAGTTCATCGAAGAGGATGACGCTTCAAAAGTCAAGGTCTTAAGGGTTCCATATGAAACACCAAAGAAGGGGTCAAGACCTTCACTCTCCTCCACCACCTCATTGCCTATAACCACAACATCTGATGGCAACCCTGCTGTTGCCGCTGCCGCTGAAATGCTACTCGACTATTCTGCCGCCCTTGAAGCTGCCCCATCTTGCCCCAAAGTCCCACCTTCCATCAACACAACCACAAATGCCCCTTCAAACACTATCTTACATCCATCTCCTAGTTCCGCAGACCCACCTTCCACCACTACAAAAGAACCTCCTACTGCTACCCAAGACGACCCACTTTCCACCACAGACCAACAACCAACCACAGAAAACCTAACTCCCACCACAGAACCACCTTCCCCATTTCTTCCCGACGATCAGATTGCCGAAATGACAGTGGCGTTTGATGCATGCGAGCTTGTCATGGATAGTTATGAGGGCGACTGAGACAATGTCGATGGGGATGGTTTACAGAGGAGCAGACTCAGAAGGCACCTTGTCCCTTCTTCAATCATATGTTCTGAAGAATTTTCAGCCGCCACCACCTCAACGCGGTTGTCAGTGGCGGACAAGGATCTTCTAGAGTTCTTTAGGAGAGGAAAAGACTACAATGCGTAAGTGATATTTACTTTAACTGCTTGATGTTTTTAAATGTTAAGCTTAGTGCCAAACACAATTCAATCCCTAACATACACCTCATGTCTGTGCAATCGTCGTTCTCCACTATAACATCACTCATACACTATATACACCTTATCCATGCATAAACTCACACTGCCACACCAAATCTTAGAATAAAAATCCGCTCTCAACTTTATTTCTAGGTTTGATGTTTGGTTGAAAATGAGTGTAAAAAAGAGGAAATTTCATATATTGTATAAGGTTTATGATGATAATGTTGATGAAGGAGATAAAGTTTATAGGTTTCAAGTTTTTACTTCCAGATGGGGTTAGTGTTCCTGTGATTAAAGACAACCCAAAAGATAAAAGTGTTTACTTGGATGTTTTTAATTGTTATTTTCGGTTTTTTTCTTCAGTACGGACCGTTGGTACTTGATTGCGATGGTATGTACGCGACCAAATCCGATTGCTATAGGGTTGCATCAACGATGGGTCTTGTCGGCAATCAGTACGTAGCTACGGCTGCAAGGTTGTACAACCAAAGGTAGGAGGTGGCCTTTGAGGGAAAGAGCAAGCGTATTATGCTTGACTCCACATTTGCGGTAAATTCAAGTTTATCAACTTTAATTTGCATTTCGTAGTAATTATAAACAAACAACTACTTTTGGTATTACATTCTACTTGTTGGAGTAATTAAACTAGTCTTATTAGAGTAATTAAAGTAGTCTTACATAAATGCTAATTGGAGAACTGTTTACACTTGTTTTGGTAGCAAATAATACATACTTTGGTACGGATTACAATTGCTTTTGGTATTCAATTGTACAAGTTCAAGAAATGGGTACTTAACTGTTTATTTGTATTGTAGGACCGAGTAATGAACTCATCTTCAGCATCTATGGGCGGTATAGCCAATAAATATGTCAACGGGTTCAACTCTTGTCCCACAAATAGCTTATGTGTGGTAAGTTAGTACTTGCTAATGTTTACGAATTAGATTAAGTTCACAAATATTTGTTTTCCAATTCATCGTTTTATATTATATATGAACAGGTATTTTTGACGGTATTAAAGGACGACCACTGGTGGTGCTTGGCTCTAGCGGTTCGAGACAATGCTGTTTGGTTGATTGACAGCATGTTTTCGGATCCAAAGGCGGCACATGCTTCTGTAATAAATCGGCTGGTATGACCGTGTTTCTTCATACATGAATGCCGTGAACTTACATTTTTCATGTTATAAATGTAATTGTGGGATTCCTATAACAGTTGGCTACACTGGACCACCTCCTTCATGTGCTCGACCCTCTCTGATTGGAGGGAAAGATAAAGGAATGGTCAGTGAAAAGCATGGAATTTGTGAATTATCATCCTGATAAGTGAGTTTTAATTAACGTGATTCTATTTTTCAACAAATAGTGCAATACCGAAAATATTCATGTTATCTAATATTCTAATGACTAACATGATTATCACACAGTAAATCTTGTGGGGTCATCATGTTACAGTCGATCAAGATGTGTGTCGATCGCTTTATTGGTAGGATGCGCTTCGTAAGTCCTACTTTGTATTTGTACTCTATGTTTTGCATTAATTTAGTCTGAAAAATTGTTGGGGTTATTTTCCTATTAAGCAAATCATGTGTGACTTCTTCATATTTGACAAGATTCCAACACGAAAATCATCTGTGACATCTTCATATTTGACAAGATTCCAACACGCAACACACGAAAATTGAAAGTGGTTGATTTGTTTCATCTTCTGTGTGTTTATCATTTGTTGATTTCTATTCTTGTTTTTCCTCTACTTTTAATTGCCGCTTTTCACTGGAGCTAATATGGTGGGTTAAATGCCTTCCGGATCATCTAATTTCGGATCCTCAATTTTTCATCTACAGGATCCTATTGCAAGTGTGCGCAGCACTCTCATCCTTGATGATGTTTTATCGAAGTTCAATGGAGCAAAAGAACTTTTAAGTGAAATTGTTAAACAAGTGTAACTTTGGAGGAATTTTAGAATTTGTTAGCTTTAGCTAGCTTGCAAACAATTTACGGTTTAATGGTTGATCGTGGTATTTTTGGATTTCAATAAATTGTAGTACTTTTGGTACCTTAGCATATTGTAGGTAATACCAAAACCTCAATATTTTGGTACCAAAACGTAATCAAACGAAGGTGATACTACCATTTGCTACTAAAACTAGTCAACAAGTTGATACCATGCCATGGTGTAGGATCCACCGAAATATGAACATGTTGATACCAAAACGTACTAAAAAGTACTAATTTGGAAGATTATTAATGTTTGCTACAAGATTATTATAGCTACTTAACACCGTTGGAGTTGATTTCGTAAGTACAAGAACGCCATTCAATTGGAAGTTGACTTTTTACAACTTTGAAATGGCGTACAAATTCCCCATTCTCTTTTAGGCATTTGGATAGGAAATATCGGTTGTCCACCATTGCACCCCATTCCTCCCCTAGAGATGCTTTAATGCGGCAATCGAATCTTAGTGTTGTCGTGTTCATGTCGGCATAATGCGGCAATCGAATCGATAACAAAAACGCGAACATGCCTACATGTTTCTAACGAGTTCTTAATCAAGAACTCCTGTTGTCTAATCACCTGCATAATTTCCTCAGCCTTATCAACTTTCTTCACTTTTATCAGATCTAGTGGGTTATCCACATCTTCTAGAGACATTCCCCTACCAATTTTAGCGATTCTTATGACGGGAAAAGGCAGGGATCCAGTTTGGATGTACACACTTGAGCTGTACAGTCCCCCCTTGCTTTGAGGTTGCAAGCACCTAAGAACTGTTTGTAAACAAAGTTGAGTTTTTCCCGTACCACTTTCTCCAAATATCTCAGTAACCTCTCCTACCTGAAAACCCCCTCCTAATACTCCATCTATAGCAACACACATGATGGTAATACGATGCATGTTGTTAACTTTGATTACCAATGCTCAGTATAGCAATTGTGCAGTCATCTATATAGGAGAAGCATCATTTTATATTAGTATTCGCCTAACCCCTTAAAGTACCTATATTTTTACTCCATTATTTCAATCTGCATGGGCAGTTTACTGAATTCACATGATGAATAATGATGTTACTATAACATGTTTGAATCAGCCACAGTGAATATTGCATATTTAAAAAACAAAAATCTTCCTACTATAGCTAGTTAGATTGAGTACCATAAATAGTTATATTAGGTATCAATTCGACTACACATTCCATACTCCATAATTTAAATAACATGGATTGTACACTGAGTACTCTGAATACACTGATCACATTGAGTTCACATGACCAATAGTGATGTTATATTGTCATATTTGTCAGTATGGCATAATGTAAAAGAGAACTTAGTGCCTACCATAATTAGTTATATGTAGTACCAAAACGTCTAATGTTTGGTACCAATTCGATCATATACATAATTTTTCCTCCATAATTTCAATTCTAAATTAGTACAAGGAGTTCACATGTTTGTTACAAGGAGTTCACATTTCCAAATAGTTAAAGTAACAAAAACAAACTTCAGTAGGACATGTTGAGTATGGCAAAAGCATGAGCTAATTCAATATGGATATATGTATAATTTGTTCCCTACATCAATAGCTAAATAGCATATTCCAATTTACTACCAAAATACTGTAAATAATAACGGATGACGCCACTAGTTGCGGAAAACGACATTCACAATCTCACCGTAGTCTGTCCAGTAGTTGCAAATTTCACGAACGGGTAACGTACCAAACATACGATCTTTCATAACGATAGGAATCGTTCTTAAGTTTTGAATACGAAATGTTCGGACCCCAACGATCTCCCCCGGCAATGGTTGTCTGTCGTTCTGTTACAATACCAATTCCATAAGAAATAAAAGAATAGAATGTAAGCGTGAATTATAAAAATGAACTGTGAAAGATTTACCTCCCTTGACACGATTATGTGGTCGTTGTTTAGTATACCAATTGATGAGGGTGTGTCCGTTGTGAATACTTCAAATCCACGCAACTTAAATGTAAGCTGAGAAAATGGGAGGTTGCAATACCTGGCATAACGATGAAGTACATCATCGAGACGTTCATTCACAGGAAGTATAGTTCATTGACCGAACTTGTCATCCATGGTCTTCATACGCAATATGACAACATTTTCTGATATTTCCTCGCTAAAGTTTACCCCACTCTCAGGGGTAGACAATGACATGGTAGATAATGAAGATCAATGTATTGAGGTAGTAAGAAATATTTCTAAGGAAGGATTCTTTGTTCTGGCTGTTTATCAACTACATATAAGGATTTAATGATTTAATGCTAGTAGATGGACTAAACTTTAGGGGGATTAAATGCATAGTTCACCTTAATTAACTACCTACCAAAACGCCTGTATACCAGTACCAACTACGGTTTTCTTCCCTTCTAAAATCAACATAGTCTTACAAAAAATATATAGATAAGTCAAACACTCACAGTTTTTCTTTAACTTGGAGTAAATGTCAGTAACTATTAGGAAAGGTATATATATTGATGTCACAATAGTTAGCATTACTTATTTCAAATTCTCAGCTTGTATATTGATGTGAACATGGTAGATACTGAAGATCAATGTGCACGCTTTGTGGGTACGTCACGTGAGCAATTTTGTAAATTAGGAATCATGATTAGTCTATATATTTTATAGATTGTCGTAAATGATGAAAAACTTAGTGAATACTTAGAATAGGAATCATGGTTAGTCTATATATTTTATAGATTTCAATTGGTAGCTAAAAAGTATTTAATTTTAATCTACCTAGTAAGTTCCTATTGTGATTTCCTATTAAGTTCCTAATAGGAATTTCCTATTTTCATCTATACAAAATTTAATTTACGTTGTAGCTTATGAGTTTATTACATTCAAGTCTACCCAAGTATATGTGGTGCTTTGCTTAGACTAAGATTATAGAATGTAGAAAGTATAATAATAAATTGTAATAACTTAAAGCAAACTACTTAGACAATGACATCAGTAATAAGTAATTGGACAATGAAAGGAATAACATCCTAAGTATTCAAAGCAACCAACTTCCTAATATTCTAGTTACAAATGAACTACACATTTAAGTAACTAGAACTCAATCTTGACATGCATTGAATTCCAACTCTAAAATTTATAAGAAACTCAGTGAAAATTTTGTGCAGCCAGTAGAGTAACTTGTGGAGATGAACAAACGTTATTGCACCAACTACGAAATTAATGTCATAGTAAAGTAAAAAGTTAAAAATGCAAGGTACCAAAACACATTATCATTGGTACCAAAACATAATATCACTAATACCAATACATAAAATTATTCTAATACGTACTAAAATACGATGTCACAGGTACTAAAGCAAATTTTCATTAATACCAAAGCTGTGAAAATGGTTTCACGATTTAAGCTTCAACTTTGAGGAACTATATATGTTTAAAAGAAGTCTTCATTGTTAAGCTTTGCTACTTTCCCTCCTCCATTTTGTGTTTTAAAAAAAAAAAATACAAGGCAAACAACTATGGCACAAAATAACATTATCCCACATCCGATTTCCATAATATATTGTAGACTACTCGATGAAGTTCAACCCGCTGAATTAAACATCAACTATGTAACATACATTAGGGAAACGAATTTTTCTACGCATAATCCCACTCCGGTTTCAATTGATGTGTTGCGCGATGCCATATTGCGTAGGAAAGTCACGGAAAATGGTCTTCACGAAGCATTAATGGTGACTGAAGAGGGAAATGTCGTGCCTGCCCATATACCCTTACTAGAAGACCTTGATGGGATACATAGGACAATTGTATAGATTGCTTGGTCAATGCAAAAGCTATGTGAAGAACGTGAGAACGTGCATGGAACATCGCCCCAGACAATGTCATGCACATACTTGACCCTAGACCTCTTGTACATCCCCGGGAAGTACCGACGTACTCAGTTCCTTACAATCCATCCAATATATTTATGGCTTCATACTCTGATGGCCTACATGTAGCGGAGGTGACAGACATTGCCCATACTATCACGATGGGTGTGACGCATCTTCGAAGCTTCTTTCGATATAGAAGGTACCATGATGTTCAACTATACAAGGATGTTGTCACATATCCCGCTGGAGAGACACTCGTTCCCTTCGGAACAAAGGTGGTTGTTTGGAATGCAAGGGGTATGAAAAGACCTTCATCCCGAAGAAACTTCCGCTTGTTGTTTGACATGCTTCATTCGAAGATTTTGTGATTACCGAATCAAGGATTACATTTATGCACCTACATATGTTGGTTAACATGTTAACCGGCGCCTATGATTTTGAACTTTGGTATGAGGATAGTTCTCGTGGGGGTGTAGTGTTGTTGTGGGAAAGAAACAAAATGTCGTTGGTGGTCGACCGTCACAATGATTCCTATCTCGATAATGGTGCTTTGCTCAATGTTTCTTTCAAGGTTAGTCCATATAAATCTTGGTAGCAAGCATTACATGCTTTAGTGTTTAATATACCGTGTTTTGGTAACTAAAGGTCTTATTTTTGGTATAACATTTTAGTTAATGTTTCCATAGCAAGCATTTCAGCCTTTGGTGTTGCATATACTGTGTTTTTGTACCCTACGGTCTTACATTTGTTAAAACATTTTATTTTAATTCATATAAATGTTTTCGTAGCAAGCATTTCATGCTTTGGTGTTACATATATTGTATTTTAGTACCGAAAGGTCTTACATTTGTTAAAACATATTATTGTAGTACATCAAAGTTGTTTTGATTGGAATAAATGCATGTGTTGGAATTCACTTTAACTTGTTTTGGTACGAAAAGATCTTATGCTTGTTGTTGATCTAGTTCATACATAAGTAGTTTTTGTTCCAATCACTCTTATATTTAGGTAGTTGATTTAAGTATAGTTGATGCAAGTAATATTTTTATTTTTCCAGCCAATTCCACAGCCGCGGGCACGACGTCGCATCAACCCGTGATTATAAATGAATTGGTGACAACCGGCATTGTGGAACTTAAGTATCGTTGTAACAGCCCGGATTCACCGACCAACTTAATTAGAGCTAAACACAGCGGAAACCTTAATCCGGACTATTACCATCACACTCCTCGTCCTAAAACGAAAGAGTATGGAATCCTGAAAACCTGAACTTTTAAAAACTTTTAACTATAGACCATTAAAGCTAGAGGAAGTTATCTAAATGATCTAAATGGTATTAATTAAATAATAAAAGTCTACAGAAAATTCGGCAAAGCTCCGTTAGAAATACGGACCGCCTAAAATTTAACTTAGGACTCGCGTCCAAATTATAAACCTGTATAACATTTTATTATATTTCCAGCAACTATTTCCAACTTCTACTTTACAAATTCCTATTTTAAAACTATTTACAATATAGCTATTAACTACGTTGTTACAAAATCGATCGTCCTCGCCTCAATACATATAAAGATAGTTGTGATAAGAGTTCCTGCTCCAAGCTTCCACAACTTCATTGCATCCACCTGAAACTAATTAAGGGCTGCCATCCACCCAAGTGACAGGCCACAGAAATGACAAAATAAAACATTTGACTCACATCAGCAACGCGCTGAGTACTAAACCTGTAAAACAAGTAAAACATGCTTGGTGGTTTTTGTTTAAAACACTGATACATATATTCACAACAATTCATATAAATTCTATATATACTTTAAATAACTTACTCAACAATCCTTACAACAACATACAACTCTTATTGAAACCGTAATTCATAAGGAAAGGTAATAGCGATATAATATTTATTTGAAAACTCGGTTTATTTCCAAAACATTTAAGTTCCTTACAAGAAACATTCATTTCCATTTCTTATCTCGGAGTGAACGCGAGTGGAGAGGGGTACTACGTACCGGCTGTCTCTAAACTGTTGAGGGTCGTCACCCCACCTTTTATGTTCTGCTTGCAAGACTTAAACTGAACATGTCCTTCAACGTCAGGATTTCGCCCCTCCTGATTGGGTAACAGCTAGGGACTACCCGCCCTAACCCGGGTGCATGTTCACAACCTCATTTCACCATTCTTATTTATATTATATATATATTCAACATAGTATGTGGCGACTCATTCACCTTATTTCACATATCACATTTCACATTTCACCTTGTAACACATTCTCATAAATATCACACTTTAATATTCGTAAATCAAGTTTCATTTAAAAATAATCAATTTGGAAATCATTTCACACAATCTCAAAATATATATTCTTAGCATACATGTTACTTCAATATTAATATCCTCAACTGGATCCGCAACCTCTAAGACCTTCATAACAAATGTCTTTCCCAAATTGATCGAGATAGTTACGTTAATCTCATGACCTCAACATAACTGTTCAACAATTACTCACACTATTTCCATCTACCTTAGACTTCAACGATAAACGAGCAATCTCAATATAACCTAGAACAACTATCTTACTTACCCTCTTCTAACTAGACTCCTATGTCAAATCTTTCCCATATCCTTTGATAACTAATCCTCAATTACTGGACTCTAAATACCAATAGGATGTTCCCATGTCTCGATTTATCTCTCAAAAAACTATATTTATATAAATACCATTCTTTACCAAATCAGTGTGAACTAGTTCGGTATTTTATTTCCGAGTTCATGTAACCCTTACTAACATTAACTATTATTACTAGTGGCAGTAATTAAGACCAATATCAAGTTATTCTAGACAAAAACTATTCTTAGGCTTTCATATTTTAATTATTAACTAGAATCCTATCATAATTAATGAGCTTATTGAATCACTATCATCATAGACTTTTAACTCGTTCACTATATGGATGACTTTGGCTACATTATCTTTTTAACCATTTAGAACTAATATCAAGATCATTAATATTATTTAAAAGTTTCCTAACAGATTCTAAAGAGACCAATTCATCCTTTTCCTGGTTAAATTAATAACTTTAGTTATCTTTATTCTTAAGTCAAATCACACACTAGAGGCCATAGAGTTTCAATGTTATAACATTTATACATACATCTACGTGGAAATCTCTTACAACTGACATATGGTTCGTATCTTAAGTTCTCTTGTTAGCTAATTGAAATCGTTAAACCAACTTCTTTTTCTTTTAGTTTAAAATTAACTCACTCAACTCCTTTATACTTGACCCAGTTAACTAATTTGATAAACCAAGTTAGGTCGTTTGCTATCTGGTTGGTCGAATATCTTATTCAGTTCTTCAGTTTCAATCTATCTTATTCCAACAACCTATTGATCATTAAATTTGATTATTGACCCGATTCCTCAGATTATTTACTAAAACTAAACACGTTTGAGTATATTCAGGTAACATTTGTGGAACTCATTGAACTTGAATCTCCAATTTATTTATAAGAGTGATGAAAAATCCTTGAAACAATAGTTACGCAACAGTAATCATATTATGTAGAGTAACCTAACAACCTATTCTTCCCTGCTCCAACTTCTGATTCTCACTAGACAACATTTTGAATCTGCCACTCTTCTTCCAATTCCAAGAACCGCATCATCCCATAAGCTTTCAACCTGCCCTAATTTCATGAACCTATTCTAACCATAACAAGGACTCAGACCTAAAATCAATCCTGTTCATAATTCAGATTCTACAAGCAACTTTACCAACTTCAAAAATTACATACTCTAATTGAACCCAGATTTCAAAACTAATATCAAACAATATCATATTCAAACCACACTAATTCCATAAGCATAGAACCAAAACCTCATGTCCATTCTAATTTAATAATACTATCAATGACAACATCACAAACAGGTTTCATATAATCCATTGAACAATTTGAGAAATCTAGCAAGAGAAATTATATAAATTGAGTAAATCAGGAATTAGTAATTAGTAATTTTATTTGAAAGTGTTTAATTAGTACCTCAGTTAGGGTTTCAAAGTGAGCGTAGGTGGCGGTTGTGTGGTGGTTGGACAGTGGTGGTGGTCGCCAGTGGCTCGCGTGGCCCTCCTCACGCACACTCCTTCATTCCTCTCAATAAAACCCCCAATTTTAATCAAAATCTCTAAAATAGATGAGGGTTTTGGTGTTTTGGATCTTACCCCATCTTACTCCTCCTCTAATCGCCGGAAAATTGGCCGGAAATGGCCTGAGATCTTGCGCCACTGCTCCCTGCTCTGTCGCACGCTCCTTCTCCCTCTTTCTTCCTCCTCCGCCCCTTGCCGGATTTTGCTGCCGGCGGCAGGTCGCGTCTTCGTCTTCCTTCTTCTCCCTTCGTTCTTCTCTCTCTCTCTCTCTCTCTTTCTCTCTCTTTCTCGCCTCTTCCTCTGCTCCTCTCTTCTCACCTCTCTCTCTGTTCTTTCTTTTCCTTCCTGTTACGTTTCTAGCCAGCCCCCTTCCCTTATTGTTTCCTTTTTTTTCTTTTTCATTTGCTGAGTCACCCTCACTCACTCTCACTTAATGACACACAATACACAACTCCCTTCCTTCTCTCTATGGCCTCCACGCCACTCCCTCACTCATTCCTCTTTTTTTTTTTTAACCTTATTAAATTAAACTCCACCCTATAATATATTTAATATTACACACATACATAAATATAATTAATTTGTTTATTTGAAATATAAATTTCATTAAAACTAATAATTCAAGCCCATTTCTTATATTAATATAGAACTCTAAATTATTAAAAGTAATTCCATAAATATAATTTAAAATAATTACGTCAATAAATATAGCACAGCTTCTTAATAATAATAATAATATCAAATATAAGTTTTCATTTAGAACACAAGGGTTTCAATAATTAATTAAACTAATATTATAATTAATAATTAATAAAGGTGCTCTTAAAACAGGGCTATTACAATCGTTTTGATTTCAGTTGTGTTTTGAAGTACTATTCTATCGGCATAGTAACGATATTAGGAATGTTAAATCTTTTGGTATGTAATAATATGAATCAAATGTCTTAGTATTGTTTTCAAAACAGTTTTAATCTGGTTGTAAGATTTGAAATTTACTATAGTAAACAATTTCACTATGTTTGAAAACCCCATAGTACTAACCTTTGGTATTGCTTAATTTGAATGGTTTTGGCACCCAGAGTACCAAACTTTGGTATTGCTTTAAAGCGGGTTTTGTACCAAAATTTGTTTTGTTACTCGAAGTACCGAACTTTGGTATTGCTTAATAAAGGGTTTGGTACCAAAACTTGTTATGTCTTTTACTTGACAGAGTTGAAAGTTTGTTATGGTAGGGGGAGTTTTAACCTTTATTGGTACCAATGAGTTGTTTTAACACCAAAAGGTTATCTTTTGTTGTTTAAGGTCCAATCCTTTGGTACCTAGAGTACCAAACTTTGTTATTAAATAAGAAAGGGTTTGATGTAATTTGTTTTGGTACCTAGAGTACCAAACTTTGGTATTAAATAAGAAAGGATTTGGTACGAAAACTTGTTATGTCTCTTACTTGACAGATTTGAAAGTTGTTATTATGGTAGGGGGAGTTTTAGCCTTTATTGGTACCAATGAGTTGTTTTGACATCAAAAGGTTAGCTTTTGTTGTTTAAGGTCCAATCCTAGTTGATCTGATTTGTTTTGGTACCTAGAGTACCAAACTCTGGTATTAAATAAGAAAGGATTTGGTACCAAAACTTGTTATGTCTCTTACTTGACAGAGCTGAAAGTTGTTGTTATGGTAGGGGGAGTTTTAGCCTTTATTGGTACAAATGAGTTGTTTTGACGCCAAAAGGTTATCTTTTGTTGTTTAAGGTCCAATCCAGTTGATCTGATTTGTTTTGGTACCCGAAGTACCAAACTTTGGTATTGCTTAAGAAAGGGTTTGGTACCAAAACTTGTTATGTCTCTTACTGGACAGATTTGAAAGTTGTTGTTATGGTAGGAGGAGTTTTAGCCTTTATTGGTACCAATGAGTTGTTTTAACACCAAAAGGTTATATTATCTT
This sequence comes from Patellifolia procumbens, assembly GCA_947645195.1. Taxonomy (NCBI): domain Eukaryota; kingdom Viridiplantae; phylum Streptophyta; class Magnoliopsida; order Caryophyllales; family Amaranthaceae; genus Patellifolia; species Patellifolia procumbens. Next base: position 97,876 of record CANSGD010000633.1, on the reverse strand, counting down.
TTGTTGTTTAAGGTCCAATCCTAGTTGATCTGATTTGTTTTGGTACCCGGAGTACCAAATTTTGGTATTTCTTAAGAAAGGGTTTGGCACCCAAACTTGTTATGTCTCTTACTTGATAGATTTGAATGTTGTTGTTATGGTAGGGGGCGTTTTAGCCTTTATTGGTACCTATGAGTTGTTTTAACACCAAAAGGTTATATGTTGTTGTTTAAGGTCCAATCCTAGTTGATCTGATTTGTTTTGGTACCCGAAATACCAAACTTTGGTATTGTTTAAGAAGGGTTAGGTACCAAAACTTGTTATGTCTCTTACTTGATAGAGTTCAAAGTTGTGGTTATGGTAGGGGGAGTTTTAGCATTTATTGGTACCAATGAGTTGTTTTGACACCAAAAGGTTATATTTTGTTATTTAAGGTCCAATCCTAGTTGATCTGATTTGTTTTGGTTCCTAGAGTACCAAACTTTGGTATTGCTTAAGAAAGGGTTTGGTACCAAAAGTTTTTTTTTGTGGCACCCATAGGACCATCCTTTGGTATTGCAGTACTGATCTTTATATTGATTATTTGTTTAACTTGTTTCCGTAGCTCATGGTTGAAAACATTATGAATGGTTGTAATTTTTTAAGTGTATGGTTTTTCTCAATCTATTGTAATATTTCTTATTATATTTAGCATTTGTTTAATAACGTAAATAGACTAATGATAAATTACTTAATGTAAATTATAACAAGTACAAGAACAAACAATATTGACTGATTAAGATTAAAATATTGTGAAAATAATATTTGTTGGGAAAATACGTTTACAACAATTAATGAAACTTTAATAATCAATACTAATAATAAATAGTACTAACAATCATATCTAAGTGTTTCGTGGGGGATAGTAAACATAAATTATCCCCCTATCAACAATACCTGAATCCCCAATTGTTTTGTTTCGATCAAGCAACTTTTCTTCATACCAAAGTTCAATCAGACTTAGATATCATCTCTTCATCTGCCCACATTTCATAAAGAGATGGGATCAAAGTCGTCATATGATACGTATACGACTCTCCATAGGGATAGGTAGTGCATTCAACAATTCAAAACATAGTTTGGATCGTTTGTGGAGCTCCTAAAATGGTCAATTGATCCTAACACATGGAAAACAATGATTTACATATAGCAGGGGAGCATATAACAATAATAAAATTATTTATCATGATAAGAACTTACGTGGTATATCGGTTGTATGATGGCTCCGTTTGGGGTACTCATCTCCGTTGGAGTTGATTTTGGGTAAACAACAATTCCATTGTGAAAGAATAATATTGTTCGCCCAGGAATGCCTCGACGTGATTCATAATTTGCAAAGCTATCTTCAAATTTATTGTTGCAACGATGTTGTATGTTATTCCCTCTTGTGTGGTTCCAGTCGGTTTTAAAGTAAATTCAATATGTGCCATGGGTACTTCGTTGAATATGGAGTAAGGTGGTGATAATACAATAAGTTTATTTGCAACTCAAGTATATATGTATACCTTATATCACAAAAGTCACAAGCACAATAGTGATGACAATTATTAGAATTTTTATGTCACAAGCACAAAAGCTTTTAGCATTGTCAAATCTTGTGAGTCACAATCTTAATAATGTAATAGTTGAAGAGTATGTCAATTCCCATATCTTGTGTTGCTACCAAACTATGTTTGTAATACTACCAAATTCAACTGAAATATGTTGGTATAATAGTAAAATGAACGAACACAATCCAAAGTTTATATACCAAAAACATTGAAGGCGATTACCAAAATGAATTAGTACCATTAACTTACTACATCTACCGAAACCAGTATTGCCCACCTCCATAACCTCTATCATAAACACATAAACTAACTAACAGAATTTGTAATGCCAAATTGTATCAATTTACAATTTAATTGATCAGGAGAACAATAGTATATATATATATATATATATATATATATATATATATATATATATATCATCCTAACTTTAAAGTCAATAAATCTTCTTCTGATGAAATCGGTGGGTCACTAAGAAGTCGAGTAAAATAACCAATACAGTCCTATCCATCTCCTGGAATGAGTTGAATGCCGCCCACTGATTTACTGCTACAAACCTAAATGATGGAAAAATAATATAGTCCACTTATGCACATTTGATAAGTAAAATAATGGAAATTTGGGAAATTTGAAAGAACATTTATTTTTTACCCGATTGTTAGCAACGTGAACTTCTGGATTCTTATATGGCTTCTTAGCCGTTGCCCTTTTTAGCTACGGAACTTTCGTAGTTGTCTTTGGCTTCTTTGCCGTGGTCTTTTTAGCCGTTGCCTTTTTAGCCGAGGGAACCCCTAACTTCTTTGGGAATTCAATAGCCATTGTATTTCAGTACCAAAACATAGTATTTTCATTACCAAAACAAAGGTAATGGCAACACCAATTTAAAAGCCAAAAAAAGGTTATATTACACCATATCAATATTGCACCATATCTTAGATTTCAAAGATATTGTATCAAATTTCAGTTTTACCAAAACAAGTTTGCACCATATCTTAAATTTCAACGACATAGGAGAATTTCAAATTTTATTACCTCACGTATCGAAACAACCTCGTTATATTGTGGAAGGAAATTGAATGAGATGTGTGAATATGGAACACCATGTACATCATCAGGTTCGGTAGTGACCTGAAAACAATGGAATGTGTTATTGAAGAACAAAAGTCAAAAGTTTTTGTACATAACACGCATGTAGGAAAGTAATCTACCGTTGAAACATCCTTCATCTTCTGATTATTAGTCTTTTTCTTCTTCTTCTTCGGTTTCTCGATACATGAGAGGAAACGACCATCTCGAGGCCTATGAGCCGGCTTTCTTGGAACAATAGGATCAAGCACCTTTGGAGTGGTGGTTGCCAAAACTGCAGTAGGTGGTGATATGGGCTTAGGTGTTGTTATGCCCATTTCGTCTGCAGTAGGTTGTGATATGGGCTTAGGTGTTGATGATATTTGAAATTAATGGGCTATCTTCTTCCGGGCCTCTCGCTAGACAACGGAGTTGGAACCTCTTTATGGATATCTTTGTTTCTAGCAACAATTTTCTCATCGCATCTAATGGACATAAGCTCTATCCACTCATTTATAACCCCAACACAATCTTCATATGCTGAAGCTTTCAAACACACAGGTTTGAACAAACTCATTATACGATCATATCTCTTCACCTCGTCTGACTTCGATCCATCGTGGTAAGCAACCTTCACTCTCGTATGCCTTCTTTATATGTCCTTCCTCCACCTCCTCAAAATGGACATCTCTGGAATTTCTGTTATGTGGTGGATGTTCAATACCTTGATGATGTGGCGGCATACAATTCCATGGGAATCAAAATATTTGCAATCACATGAGCATTGTGGGTATCAAGGATCTATATCGCCCTATAATTGCTATACCTCTTTGTTAACACTTCCTTCTTTATATGATTGCACCATACCCATATACTATCCTCCAAAGTATGCTCCACGATATTTCCTGAATAAGCCTTTATCGAAACCCCGTTCACGTAAAGACATTTTGTGCACTCCTTTTGCACTTCCCTAAATTTTGCATATGTATATAGTTTTTGGAAAACCCACTCTGCAAGGAATCCTGTGGCCAGCTATCGCAAATAACGAGTATAATTTGCATCCGCTATTTTCTCGTCATTTGTCCGGGACTCCATTGCCCTCATATGTGCAGGGCCAAACTCATACAGTTGGGTGTGCTTATCTAAGTATCCATCAAAAAAACTATTAATACTTTCAACTCGTTGCGTGGTCTTCATGCCGGCCCAACAAAAATCTTTCAAGTATGAAGGCACCCACATCTCTTTCTCTGCATACATATCTGTTATACACATAATTATTTTCATAACAGATATATTGTTTGCATAAAAATCAAAACAGGGTCATGTTGGGATCAAGATAATCTTATTTTGGTACAAAACTAACTGAATTTGGTACAATCGTTTTAGTTGCAGAATAACCAGATTATTAGTTTCCAGGAAGTAGCGAAACAGGGCCATTTTGGTATCATTGTAAACTTATTTTGTTACCTAACTATACTGATAATTGTACCTTTACATTAGTGGCAGAATGCAGGCAGATAGTTTACATTACATGCATTTAGGTGGGTAATCTTTACCTGACAGCCATTTGTCCTCTTCTGCTCCGAACTCTCGAATTGCTGATAGCCAATTCTCCTCAAACTCCTCTTCTGTCAAACTATCGTAAATGGCATGATTCAATGTATCCTTCATATCCTCATAGTTCTCCTCATAACCCTTTAGTTTTATTGGAAATTTATTTACAATATGCCACAAGCACCACCTATGACGTGCCTCAGGCATTTCAATTGACAAAGCTTTACCATGCATGCTAGCCATGTACGAAATTACCATTGATAGGTCTCTGTATCTTCATGGGACAATAAGGCACACCCGAGGAGGATGCTTTGCCCATGGTGGTTTACCCCAACAAAAGCGGCAAACGGTAACTCGTATTCAATTGTGCGATATGTCGCATCAAAACAAACCACATCCCCAAATTCTTCCCACGCAACCCGACTCCTCGCATCAACCCACATCATATCTTGTAAAACACCCGTGTCATCTAGCCTATGAATGTGGAAGAAGTTTTGGTTGTCCGCAATCATTTTGTTAAAGTACTCTAACATTGCTTTCGCATCCCCGTCCTTCAAAATCAACCTCTTCTTAGTACCAATGACATTGTGCAAATCTCTCTTTGTTACAAACATATTATATATCCCATCCTTCTCTCTGGACAAACTATTCTAGATTTGGGGAATCTTAACACCCGCGGCAGTTTCGTCAAAAAGCTTCCTTCTGACATGGGTGTCTAACTCTTCCTGACGATACATACTAATGAAGTGAGACTTACTAGGTGATGGAGTGTGGTTCTTATGCTCAAACACTACTTTTTAGTTTCCACTCACCATTATCACACTTATAAGCAAATATCATCGCCTTACAACCACATTTTGTTGTTTTTGTTGTTCTCTCAATCAAATTTGGACTACCAACAACAACTCTTTTGCCATTTTCCATCTCCTATGTATTCTCTTACCGTTGCATTCACATTTCCATACGTAATTCCTACGCTCACCGCTTTTGTTGTAATTCCTCAAAGCTTTTACAATATTTAAGCATTGTTGCTTCCCTTATTTTGTGTAGTATGAATCAATATCTTCCCAACAAGCAAATACCATCCCAACTTTTGGAGTTTCAACTATACTATTACTCCCGTAACATGTGCTAGGTGGTAATACTTCATGGATTGGGACAACAGACTCCAGTAAACGTCCATCCAATTCATCCAATTCAAGAACCCTGTCCCATCCCCAACATTAGTCACGCCTCAACCATAACCCAAGTCTACTTCACATTCAGCTTCTTGAATGTCATTACGCATCACCTATGCAATCAAAATAATTTATATATACATATGATAATAGAATTTTACTTCACAAATTAACTTTGCCATCACATTAGAAAAGCAATCTTATGACCATTTCAACGCAATAGGGCTGCTAAAAATTCGCTAAACGAAACAACAATTTTTTTCCAATAGCTTTACTGTGGTTCAAAGAGGGACAACAAACCATACAAATGTCAGTGTTCTTGAAAACCTTCTCATACCAAAGCAACTTAATTCTAATACCAAAGCATATAACTCTTGGTACTAAAAACAACATAGATAAGTTTATCACCTACTTTATCAAATATTATTGAAGATGTTTGATGGTTTTACTTCACATGTCTCCTTTTGTTACATGTAAGTTTTTTCATACATAATTTCTCTGTGAACAATGTCTTCTCTACTCCAAACAACAATTCAGTTCCCCATTTCACATAATTTCCAAATGATAATTCAATTACCCATTTCCCACAACTTCCATACAACAATTGAATTTCCATACATCATAATTACCAATTCCCCACATTTTCCATACACGTATTGAAATACTCATTTGCAGAAATTTCCAAACACTTAAATTAAATAAAATCATATTCCAAAATGATGGTTAAAAAACAAAACAAAAATAGCTTCTGTAAAAATTAACCATAATCAAATGCTTTGGTATCAAAAATCTAAACTTTAAGCCACATACCTCGCTACCTTCACCAATAATTTGTAAATCGTTGATGTTCTCTCCAATGGAATATGGCGAAATCAAGTCCATTTCTTCAATTTCTTGGAATAAGGCAGATTCATTTTCTTCAATGGGAGTATCAGTTCAATGGAAGACAAAAAAATTGGGGTCAATTTCTTCAATGGAAGACAATAAAATGAGGAATTATGGCTTCAAAAATGGATTCAAGAATGGATTCCTCTTTTCTTCCTTGTCGTTGCTTCCTGCCATTCTCCCTGCCAAACAGAGTTTTCTAGCTTTTGTAAACTTTTTCTCTCTACACTTTTTGCTGAAAAGAAAAGAAAGAGTTTGAGTCTTGCTTGCCGTACCTTTTTGCTGGTTCCCACCTTTTGCTTTTACATTTACCCCACCTAATTTCATTTACCTTTTTTTTAAAATATGGTGGAGTCTTTTTGGACTCCACTATATTGCTACTAATAGTTTCTCATGAAGTATTGAGAACTTGAGAAATGATTAAACTAGGATGTTCTGAAAAAACTCGTAACCGCATAGCTATACCATTTAACCACGTATGGCATTATGGTTTGGTTAATTTATCATATTGATAAGATAAAACAGTTATTTTAAGTTTAACCATATCGTGATTAACAGTTGTGGTTACAAATTTTCACTAATGATTAACCATTGGTCAACAATTAATTTTTTGGAAAAATTGTTTTAATAAGTTAACATTTATGATGTACTCTGATATTAAGTTAACCTTTGGGTTATTTTGGAATAGTCAAATTTATAGGTGTTTTAACTTTCAATGAGCCCAAGTGACCGCCAACTTGAACAATAGGTAAAAAAGAATCTCTTTCTTTCCCCCCTTTGACCACTCTTTCTACATTTGACCACCACTTCGAAACCACCACCATCTAACCATTGCCATCAAAACTACAAACCTCACCACCTCACCGCCACCACGAAATCCACAGCTTGCCTCCCAACCACCACCAAGAAGCCCACCACCACTCTCACCACATCCTTAATCCACCACCACCTTAAATCACCTACATCAACAAAAAAAAACACCATAAGATACCTCTCATAGCAACGGAAAACCATTCCCACCCCGTCAGAGAACCACCAATAAAACAAAGCCCCAACCTAAAGTCCTGATGCCGCCTTCCTTCTTCATTTAGGTAACCCAAGCGATCTTGAAAAGCCTCCAACATAAAATGAGCATCAAGCTTAATCATATTGGAGTATCATCAACAACTTGATCATACTTAGAATGAAGGGCCTTACTAACACGAACATGGCTTTCTAAATTAAGAGACTTTTCATAAAGCTCATCAATTTGGGAGTCTTTCTCTTCCCTGACTTTGCATACGATCGCGGATATTGCCGGAGCTCCTCATAAGTGGAGGGGACTTCTTGTATGAGAGCAATGTAGATTGCATTCATTTCTCCGTGGTCGAGAATGAGGGCTTGGTTTTCCCGGTGTTGCGCTATGATTAGAGATGGTGGTGGTTGTGGTTGTTGTTGTGGAGTTTTGCCCATGATGGGACGTCGCCCTTGTGTTTGCCGACCATCAAGGAGGGTGGCTGTCGGCGTGGGTTAGAAAGAGGACTAACGAGAGAGAAAAAGAAAAGAAGGGAGGAGGTGAGAAGGCCATGAGACTACGAGGGTAGGATAATTTCAAATTGAAAGAAGGCAAAAAGATAATCCAAATAAAACTCGACAGATGGACATTTAACTTCTTTTTTAGGGGAAAAGCAGCATCGCTTACATTTAACTTACAATAGAAGGTTGGTATACCTACAAATTTGACTTATTCTGGAATAACCCAAATGTTAACTTAATATTAGAAGACGGCATAAAGGTTAGCTTATTAAAAATAATTTTTCCTAATTTATATATATATGATTTTAAAAATATTTTATACAAATATTCAACTCAATTACTTGCTTAATAATTGATTATTAGTTTTAAGCGGTGGTACGTAGGCGAAACAACATTGATGATAGAGTTCATCGGGTGAGTCTAACAGGGCTAGCTGATAAGCTATAAGATTAAGAAGTTTACCGCTTAATTTCCATCACAGCTTAATTCATTGAGTGAAGATGGTAGGACGAAGGAGGTCGGTGAAGTAACTCGAAGGTCTTTTATGCTAGAAAATATTAACTACAATATTAACTACAATATTGAAATCTACGAAATTAATATTGATGAATAATAAATATACTACCTTTAATCGTATTAAGAAGCCAATGTGAACTATCGTGTGGAGACATTTGGAAAAGTTGTGAAAGAGTCTAATACGAAGAAGAGGCAAATTGTAAGGGATATGGGATTTGGAGGTTTGTTAAGTATGGAGGACTAGATTTCCAAGAAGTCTATCTTATTGTTTATGCACACGTGTTGATACAAAGAGTAGCAGCCTCTTGGCAAGTGATGGTAAACAATTTTTGTTGGCTAAGGAGCAAGTTCATTGGATATTTGGGCTGCCATGAGGCTGAGGCTGTTGATGAAGTTTAAGGCAATGAAATGAAATGGTTATGGAGGGAGTATGGCTCGACGACCCAATCTGGTGTTAAAGGGGTAACTAGAAGGCGGATATTTGATGTCATACAAAGTAACACTATTGTAGAATCAAAAGTCTCAGAGTCCTTTATGATGATGGTGATCAATGATATTATTTGCCTCAAAGTGATGAGTACTATATATGATTGGTGCATATGAGTACTATGACAAGTAATCTGCAAAAAAACTTGCATTTGTAGTTGTTACCTAGAAAGCATATGAGTACTATGATTGGTGCATTTTGTTCCTTGATTATTTATTTCAAAGTGATGTGGAGGTTGCACTATTTTCTTGGCGGTGAAATATTTGAATGTATTTTTTATCGAAAATAATTGTATTGTGACAGTGACCTTAATTATCATTCGAAAAATCTTATATCTTGGTAGATTGAGACAATCTCTTTTACATTGGGGTATTTTCTTTATTATCAGAGCATGGTCAAAGTTGGACTTGGATGAGGCGAAGACAAAGGGGTGACATGATCTAGAGATTTTGGCAAGCTAGGATTGAGTTTCAACATCTTTGGTTTGAAAGAAGATATATATCTTTGTTTATAAATTATGTTATGTTGCTTCAGTGTGTTAATGTTCCATAAGGAGAGAGGCACCCTTTTTAGGCACGAGAAACTGACCACGACAAAGGGGTAAGTAACATATGAGAGGTTTGTCATTTTGTAATACTGCTTAAGATGTGGTTATAATACCAAGTAGTAGAGAAGAAAATGAGGTGTAACAGGCGAAGAAAGCCAAGCAAAAGGCAGAAAGCTACTTCAGATCGCAATCCATATGAATACAAGTTGTTGAAAGCAGCAAACATAGTTAATGGAAGTGGTAACCGTAAGTGATATGTAATATACTTCCTCCTTTTTGAAATAAGTGATACACTTTCTATTTTCAGGTGTTTCAAAATAAGTGATAAACTCTGATTTTTTGCTTTATATGGTAACTTTTTGTTTGTGAAATGACCTTTGTGCCCTTACTTTTTTTTCTAAACACATCATTAACAACATCTAACAACACTAACTTCAAAAGGGGGTGGTGGACCACACCCACTAACTTCACCATTAATTATACTCTAAATACATTTACAATATTTTGCCTCAAAATCCTCAAAAGCAACATTGTATCACTTAATTCAAAACAGAGGAAGTTCATTACTAAGTTGTGTACCGTTAGTTTTATTTGAAATGTGTCGTATAATTGTCTCTGTTCATGTGGAAAGTTGCGAAGGGAATGAGAGATATCGCTGCGAAAGATTTGAAAACTTTAATGAATGTGAACATGGAAATGGTGTGGAAATAGATGTCGAGAATGGGGTAATTAAGGGAAATTCTCAATGCTTACTATGAAGTTTTGCACTTTCCCATTAGTAACCATAAATTTTTTCGACTCCCAAAAATGACCCTAAGGTCTAATTAAGTTCCTATATGTGATTTTACTTGCCATGTTTCACTAACTAATCGTTAAATCCTAACCCTAAGTACTAATTATATTTATTTAATCGCATTTTTATATGAAAGACGACCTCTTTGCGAAAAAGGCCACCGTCGTTCCCCTTCTGAGGACATGATTTTCAAGAATCCCTACAAAATGAGTACCAATAAAGCGGTTTTTCAGGCACACACTCCAACCCCAAAAACCAAAAGGTTGCGTTGATTTGCATGCCCAGAAATCTGACTTGTTGGTATCAGTTTGTAAGGATGTTCGAAATAGAGTTTAGGGCCAGGAAAGACGAAAGGGAAGACGAAAAAAAAATGAACAAATAATGGTTCCTCCAATTGAGAATCATATAGTTCAAATTGAAGATGAAGATAAAGATAAAGATAAAGATTTAGGATGTTCCAAATAACGAGGAATAAGAAAGTATCGACAACAACGAAATTTTGATTAATTATGCATGTACAAAGAAGTAGAACCGAAAAAATGGTACCATGAATGAAATATTTACTTACTCCGTAGCTGTTGAAATGGAATATGGTGAAAAGGACATATAACAAAGAACAATATATGAATGTCGCCATAGACATATTGGCCAAAATGGAAAGAACCAATCCAAGGAGAATTAAATCGCTTGAATGGGAGAAGATTCTGGAGAAATAACTCATACACCAAATGGTCTAAAACCAGTTGGATACAAGTCGGTATTTGTCAGAAAACGCTATGAAAAAAATGAAATTGATTATGATGAGACGGATTTTCTAGTGGTTGATGCAACTATAGTGTGATTTCTAGTAAACTTATCTATTTTGGAGAACTTCAAATGCGGTTGGTGGATGTCGTCACTGCATACTTATAGTATGAGTCACTTGATATCGACATCTATATGGAAGTCTTTGATGGACTAAAACTACCAAAAATATACACATCTTGAGACACGCTCTCTAAAAAGCTAAAAAGATCGTCTGATGGACTTAAACAATATGGAAGAATATGATACAATCATTCTAATAAATGCCTTATGAAAGACGGATACGAAAATAATCAAATCAACCTTGTGTTTTCATTAAACGATCTCAATCAACGAAAACTATAGTTGCAGTTTATGCAGACGACCTTAAATCATTGGAGATTTTAAAGAACTTGAAATAACAACAAGATATTTGACAAAAAATTTGAAATGAAAAATCTTAGAAAGATAAACCATGCCTATACTTACCAATGGAGCGTCTAAAAGATAGGACATTTGTTTACAAATCAAATTATACAAAAAATGTCTTTAAACTTTTTCATATGGATAAAGCACATCCATTAAGTTTTCCAATGGTAGCCTGATCTTTGAATATTGAAAGACGATTCACTCCAACCTCGAGAAGAAGATGAAGAAATTATTATTCCTAAATAAGTGCAAATGTTGCCTTAATGTATCAGGCTAACAAAACTAGACCTAACATAGCTTTTTCACCGAACTTCTTAGCTAGTTACAATAGTGTACCAACAAAGAGAATTGAGCAGAATTAATCACTTGCTCTGTTATCTCCGAGGAACACAACATCTTGGATTATGATGGATATCTATTAGACACTTAAAAGAACAAGTCACAATCTTGGTTTGTACATCCCTATTGAAATACAAATATATCATGGAGATCTACAAAGCTGACATTAACAACCACATCATTGAATTATGCACAATTGATCGCTCTTTAGCTAGGCGAGAATGTGTTTGTCTCAAATCAATGATTAGCCATATTCAAGAAGAATGTGGGATAAATGCATTAACAAAATTCTAACATTGATTTCTGAAAATATACTGCTTGCATCACCCAAATCAGTGAAGAATATATCAAATGAGATACAACTAAACATTTATTACCAAAAATCTTCTTCACACATGATCTTCAAAAGAAAGGAAATATAGACATCTAACAAATTCAATCCCAACTTGTTTACCAAATCCCTTCCTTCGAAGAAATTTAAATAGTGGGTGCACAATATCGAAATATGACACTTTTGTGACCTATGATTCAGGAAGATCTATTTTATGCACCGCTCTACTTTTCTCTTCGATCCCGCTAGTTTTTTCTAGCAAAATTTGAATGAAGCAATAGAGGAACCCAACATATGCTATAAGATGGACATTCAAGGGGGAGTGTTATGAGTCAATTCGGCAAATGGATGAATGCCCACGTTTTCTCTTTTAACCATGAGAGCACTTATTACTACATGTAATAATTGTCAACAATTGTATACCACGCACAATATAAATAATACTTCCTCCTTTTTTATTGATTACACTTCTTATTTCAAGCGCTCCTAAGCAAAATTTAGGAGGGAGTCAATTGTGTATAGGGGTTTATGATTAGGTATATTTATAGGGAATCCTTTGGAAGAAATCAACAAAATAAAGAGGGGGGTAGGACCATGTTCACCTTTTCCACTCCTTTGATTTAACAAAATAAAAAGGGGGTGGGACCAGCCATTTGTATAATCCCCCATTATTCTATGAATTTTATAAATATATTTAAAGTATATTTATAATAATTTTCATACATATTTTATTTAATTGTTTAAGTACTGACTATTTTGAAAGTCAAATGATTGTTTAAACGTTTTAAATAATCATTAATATTTATTTAGTTGCATTTAAGTATTGAATATTTTATTTAAAGGTTTTGGGTCGTGTTTAAAATAATTTGGGAAATTCCCAATGGTGGCCCTTAGGTATTAGGAATTTTCAGTGGTGTAAATTTCTAAAAAACTTTCCCATTGGTAGCCCTACTTTACAAATTATTCCCAAATATAGCTTTAATGAAGAATATTCCGTTAATAATAAAGCATATTCCATTAGTTAACTATTAAGATGGTCACTCGCACGTAAAAAGAGGTCTTTGGGGTCGTTTTTTTTGCCAATTTTGACTTTAAATCGAACGTTGAGGGCTAAAATTAACCCCCTAAACTTAACTTTAAGAATCGATTTTGAAGTTGAAATTGAAAAAAAAAAATCCGAAGTGTCTCGTTTTATGTGCGAGTGTCCGCTTTAAAGGTTCATCAGTGGAATATGCTTTATTATTAATGAATATTTTTCGATAAGGTTATGCTTGGGAATAATTTGTAAATCAGGGCTACCAATGGGAAAGTTTTTTTGAAATTTCCACCACTGGGAATTTCTAATACCTAAGGGCCACCATTGGGAATTTCCCAAATAATTTTAAATGTTGGCTTGAGGAGCCCAAACCAATTTGTTTAAGTTTCATGATCAACTTAAGCACAAACCTAAGCCTAACATAAGTGCCATAGGTTTTTAGGCAAAACCTATAAATTCCCCGCAAACCCCATAATTAAACACTTTTATTTTCTCTCCTCTCTCCCTCACAAACCGGCGCCCTCCCCCTCTCTTTCTTCCCTCGATTTTGGTGCGTGCGCCGGCCATTACTCACCCTCACTCACTCGTGTTTTTCGGCGGCCTTCACACCGCCACCCACTCTTTTTCTCTCCCTCCTTACTGTCGTGCAACAGCAGCCACCCCCCCTACTCTTCCTTTCTCCGCCAGCAACAACACGCAGCAGCAGCAGCAGCCGCGCGTGTTGCTACGCGCCTCCACGCTGCCATGCGCCTCCCTGCCGTGTGTTCTTCCTTCCGTTTTCCGGTTTTCTTCGTGGTTTTCTGAACCCTTATCCTCTACTTTAATGTTTAATTATAATTTAATGTTAAAGTTATAGTTTTTATGAATTTTATATGTTTTTATAATAAAGTTGAAAACTTTATTATTCGAATTATTAAAAATCGGATTTTTATTTATTATGAATATAAATTATAATTTCAGATTTATTATTTTTGGTTTAAAGTGATTTTAGGTATTAAATTAATGATTTTTGAGGTTTTAAAGTATAGGTTATTAGTATTACTCCCTCCGTTCCCAAATGTTGTTCCCATTTGGAATCGGGGAGAGAATTAAGAAAATTGAATCTTAGTATAATATTATTTAAAGATTGCATGATTTTGGGTTAATTATTGAATATTTTATCTTAACAAAGCATAATAAATGTAAAAGAAACATTTAATGTAAGGACAACACATAATACTATGCAAAACAACCAATAAGAGTGAGAGTTTATAAGAAAATATGTTGACTTTATGTAAGTTAAATTTAGAAAGATTCCAAATGGGAACAACTTAAAGGAACACTAATTCGGGAAATGGGAACAACATTAGGGAACGGAGGGAGTATATTAAAGGTTGGAACTTTAATGAATTTAAAGTATTTTAAAACAAGTTTTGAAGCGTTTTAAAATAAATTATATTGCTGTGAATTAATTAGAATATTAATTCATTGTTATATTATTATTTTGATAGGCGGAGAATTTACTTTAGGCGACTTCTAGAATTCTAAAGTGGCCTCTCACTTTGTCTACACAAGGTACGTACTTGTCCTTATGTGTTAGACTAGTATCATGTCCTAAGGATTAGGATTATTTATAGTATCATGTATAGGGAACCCTTTTGTGGTTCATACGTGGCTATTAAATTGGAATTACTTGTTGTTGAGCATGTTAATTACCTTTATGATTTATTACATGATTGAATGAATGTTTGATTCAAGCATGTTGTTTGGAAGTATTTATATTTTGTATGATATGGATCAATATTATTTTATTATTGGATTATGAATGTTGGTATTGTTTCCCTTAGTGGACATTTTATTACTCCCAAAGGCCATGGAATTTGTGAGTAAGTTAGATTTTTATTGGTTATGGTTATTTTACTACTTTGCAAAGACCGAGGGCTTTGTAGGGCATGTATATTTATGGTCATTAGACTTTCGATTGTTGATCTAAGTCAACAAATAAATTTGGAGGATTAATTCTTAGTCAATTGGAATTGTTTGATCACTTATTTAATCCCAAGATAAAAGAGGAATATTTGTTGTATCCATGTTATGTGTTGGTTGTCTGTTTAGAGTCCAACATCAAATAACTTACTAATACTTAAAGAGGAAGTGAATAGCAATAGCTTTATACTAGTGCACGTATGAAGTTATGGACTAGTATGAGTTGGAGTACATGGTGGTAGCCAATGGCTTTTCTTGGGTTCAGATTAATCACCGTACCCTATTTATTTTTCTAAAGGTTCCTCGATATCGTTGGTCAAGGGGTTACGGAGTCGCGCCCATAACTCGGTCTTTCATTTTGAAGACTGGTTTTTGGTTGGACAACTCGATCCATTGTCTATTCGATTTACTAAATATTTATCATGTTGTATGCCTTGTAGTCAAGTATTATTTTACGAGTTCAAGTCTGATAGTATTTTATTAATCATGTTTGGTTGTTCATTAGTATCATGATTAGGTTTCGTGAGCATTCCAATGTTCATTACTAGGGTTATGAGTATACCGACTCAGTCGACTCACTGCATAGGCTATGTCAGGTCGAGTACAGTTCATGAGGTACATCAAACTACCTATGACTTTCGCATATTCACTTTGAGAAACACTTTCTCCTAAATTCTTAGTCAAATGAATACTAGGGTCATAGGGTGTACTCACTGGAGCAACATCAAAGGAGTTAAATTTTTTAAGCACCTTTTCCACATAATGAGACTGACTAAGGGAGATGCGACCGGAGGTTTTCTTAAGTCTTACTCCTAAAATCACATCAGCTTCTCCCAAATCCTTCATCTCAAACTTCGATGCCAAGAAAAGTTTGGTATCATTGACCACCTTTAAATTGTTACCAAAGATCAACATGTCATCCACATAAAGACATATGATTACACAATCTGATCCTATTAGCTTTGAGTAAACGCAAGAGTCAGAGTTGTTGACAATGAAGCCATTTGACACAATAGTATGTACTCAGCCTGCACTTCCATCTTACTTTATTTATGTATGTACTCAGCCTTGCTGATTACGTGCTTTTCTGTGTGTCGATCATGACTGTGCCTATTGATCCTGAGATGACCCTTTATTGGCGAGCAATTTTCAATTGAGTATTCTCCTACAGGTTTGAAGGCATGATGCATCATCTGAATATTCATTTGGGACTTGGGAGCATTGTTGGGATATCGTTTCATTATTTTATTGTCTCATACCTTTACGTTATTTGAATTAAGTTGTTCTATGGATTATTTAATTTTAAATATTTTGATTGGTTTTGAATTACTTTCGACCCTTGAATATTAGTTTGCCAATTATACGCTTTAAGTATTTATTAAAGTATATTTAATGTTTTTCCCCGGAAATACTTTGAGTAAGCCGATATGTTTTCACACGGGCGATAATGCCTTGATGATTATCTATTTTAGTTGGGAAAATATATGTTTTATAAAGAGAGAATTGTCGGGGTGTTACAGAGTGGTATCTTGGAGCTTAAGGTTTTATTGGCCCTTCGTGCCAAAACTAGTTTTAGGCGCCTAACTAAAACTAAAACTAGCCTAGCTATTTTTAAAGTTATTTTATAAAGTAAGCTCCTACTTATTCATTTCTTAAATCTATTTTGAAGAATTCGAGGTTTGTTTTTGAAAAAGGTTCGAATCTTATTCTAGTGGAAATTTTAAATTTCGAAGTTTAAATTTCGAACTTATTTATTTTTTCGGTTCCTTTAGAATTTCCGAAAATTATAATTAATCATTTCCTTTGATTACTTTGAAATTTTCGGATTTGGTCCGAAATTTTTATTATTTTTATTTGTCCAAAAATTTTAATTATTTTCGGTGTTTATTGAACATTTTCGAAAATTGTTGAGTTTCGAAAAATATTTTTGTCTTGCTTATTTATCTTATTTGAGTGAGATGGATAGTTTAGGATGGGCATATAGGATAGAAATATTATATGTCTGCATTATTTTGTTGTGTTCAGTTTATTTCCTATCTGCTAATCTGTTCAGCTGCTTCATGCCTGCGAGTCTGTTCATTTAGTTCAATATTGGTAGTCTGTTCAGCTATTCTAGTCTGTTCAGTTGTTTTTGTGTGTTCAGCTATTTTTAGTATGTACACTTGTTCAGTCATCTTTGTCTGAGTGTCTGACTTATGATTGTTTGGAGTTTTGAATCATGTTTACGTGTTGAGTACATGTTTCTTATATGATTGGTTGGTTGTTGATTTATTTACTTTGTGGTTATTATTTATTTATTTATTTTTGTTACCTATTGTTGGGAATGTACGCTAAGAATAAACGTTGTTCATTGTAGATGTGTTGCGCAACAGTAGATGGACCTTTAGGCATGTATGATGGTGAAGTCGATCGTGTTGGATGTTTTTACAATCCTATTGTACTTAGTGATGACGAGTCTGACACTGAGTCTGTGCTTGAGAGCTATACTAGTTTAGAGGTTGGATTACGCCGTATTTTGAGAGTTGCTACTGAGAGTGAAGATGAGATGTTACAAGAGTTCGACCGAGCTAGAGGGCAAACCCGCAAGGATATTTATGCTGCTTTTCTGGCTGACATACTTAATGATGATACTGATAGTGAATATGAGATTGAGGACATTGATGAACCTTCACCTAAACGTATTAGGAGGACAACTAGAGCTGAAGAGCCAAACTATAAATGTGTGATTGAGGATATGGATGATTTCGAAGACGAAGTATTCACTCCTGAGAAGTACAAGGAAGATAAGGATAGGAATCATGATGTTAGTCCTTAGATTTATTTTGATGTCATTTCCTTTATTTATTTTAGCATTTCTTTTGAATAAGGTAGCTATGCTACACTAATTACTTATTTTAGTACTATTCATTTGAAGAATTATATATAATGAATTCTTGTTATGAATTGAGGAAATATTCATTGTTATTTTGGGAGAAATAAAATATTCTTTTGGTTATATGAGTTGAGCAATATTTATTTAGTACGCGAATGGGAATTATTTTTTATTTTATTTCTCATGGTTGGTTATTTAATTCTCGCATGATTGTGCAAGTAATGGAAATTGTTTGAGCTTGGATATATTCCAAATAAATTGTTTGATTGGATGTACTCCAAATAAATTCATTAGTGTTTGGATTTGTTCCAAATAATTGTCTGTACTTCGGATTTATTCCAAGTAAAACTTCGATGAACCTATTTTCTTTAGATGATCTTGTAGATCAATTTCTTTTCGATGCCTTGATAGAATCGCAATTAGTTATAAATCGGGACCTGAATTGGACGTATGTGTTTTTCATAGGTTACGTAGTAGGATGGCCAACAACGATGTCGCCCTAGCCTCTGCCATTCGTCTTTTGGCAGAGAGATTGACCCAAGAGAGAACTAAACTTCCTGATACTGCAAGCGATATGTTCGACAAGCTGGCTAAAGTTAAGCCGCCTTATTTTAAGGGACAGATTGACCCTACTTTATTGGAGAGTTGGATTAGAGAGTTCGACAAAATATTTGGATTTGTTAATTGCCCTGAGGCAATGAAGGTAGATCAGGTTGTGATGTATCTGAAAGATGAGGCTGATCTTTGGTGGAAGGAAAACGGGACTAGGATTAGTGCGAGCCTGATTTCAAATGGGATTCCTTTACCACTACTCTTAGAGGAAAACGGGACTAGGATTAGTCCCAAGAGTTCATTAACCTTAGAATGGGAAATATGACTATTTCTGAATACTACAGCAAGTTCATAGCGTTGTCTAGATTTGCACATGAGGTAGTCGCTACTAGGGAACTGAAAGCTCAGAGATTTGAGCAAGGTCTGACTGAGGAAATTCAATTGGGACTAGGAGGTGAAACCTTTACATCCCTAGATATTGTGTATGGGCGAGCCGCTTATATTTATGGATTGCAGACTAGGCGTGACAAGAAGAACGTTGCCTTAGGAGATAAGAGGAAAGATTTCCAAGCTAGGGGAAATCAAAGTAGTTACAAGAGGAACAGGAATAGAAATGGAAATTTCCAGAACAAGAATGGTCAAGGGTCTAGTGAAGGGGCCAAGCCTGAGAAGACTTATTATTGTAAGAGATGTAACAAGAACCACCTTGGTAGAGACTGTAAGGGATATCTGGTTACGTGCAATTACTGCCAAAAGAAGGGACATAGGGAGTTCGAGTGTTTTACGAAGCAGAAACGTGAACAGAATGCCCATTGAGGCAATGGTCAAGCGAGATATGGTTATAACCAAGCTAGCAACGAAGTGCCAAAACCTTCGGGGTCGCAGAATGGTCATGGAAGCTACACTAAGCTTGTGAATAGGAGCAACAACAACAACAACCATAGTAAAGCTCCGGGGAAGCTGTTTGTGATGAGTCGTACTGAAGCCGAAAAGTTCACTGATGTAGTTTCTGGGACTTTTTCTATTAATTCTACTTTAGTTAAAGCGTTATTTGATTCTGGAGCGACCTATTCTTTTGTTTCATCGTCTGCTGTTAAGAGTTTAGGTCTAGTAGACTTTGAAGTCGTTGATTTTCCCAATAGTATCCCTACTGGAGAAGCTGTGAACTGTACTAAGATGTTTGGAAACTTACCTTTGAAGATAGGAGGTTGTACTTTTCCCTCTAATCTCATAGACTTCAATTTGGGTGACTAGATGTTATTCTAGGAATGGATTTGCTTTGTTTTTATAAAGCCAAGATAGATTGTGAATCTCTAAGAGTAGTTTTAAAGAGTCCTTCGGGAAAGTCGATTTGATACTGACGTTTTGGGAAACCTAAGAGTTTTGGGATCATTTCTGCTATGCAAGCTGAAAAGTTGATAAGGAAAGGTTGTGAAGTATTCTTATGTAATGTGCGAGATGTAAGCAAGGAAGTTGAGTCGAGAATTGAGGATGTACCTATTGTGAATGAATTCTTAGATGTGTTTCCCAAGTGAGATTTATGGAATGCCGCCTAAGAGAGGCGTTGAATTTACCATAGAGTTAGTTCCTGGTACTGCACCTATTTCGAAAGCACCTTACAGGATGGCACCTCCTGAGATGAGTGAATTGAAGACTCAATTGCAAGAATTGTTGGAGAAAGGTTACATCAGACCTAGTGCGTCACCTTGGGGAGCACCAGTGTTATTTGTGAAGAAGAAGGATGGTAGTATGAGGTTGTGTATTGATTATCGTGAGTTGAACAATGTGACTATTAAGAACAAGTATCCTTTACCTAGGATAGAGTATCTTTTCGATAAGTTGAATGGACCTAGTGTTTTCTCGAAGATTGATTTGCGTTCAGGGTATCACCTTCATAAATCTAAACTTTTGAATTTTTATCTGCTTTTGCTAGGGAATTAAAATTCAGTGCTCATGTAGAAGCAATTTGATAAATTTTTCTTACCAATGATTCGAGAAGGGCAATTTGTGTCATTGTCAATTTTTAATACTAAAAAATGGCGGTCTATTGAAAGTTACTCAACATCCATATAAAATTTCAATTAATTATGATTCTAGCATTGAAAATTTGTCATTCATTGATATTCATCGCTATGGTTTTCACTTTATACTGTTTGAAGATATATTGACAAATCAAAATGAGATACTATATTATATAGGTATTTTTAAATTAAAGGAAACATGGAAAATAATAATCCCACCTTTGGACGGACTTCTCAAAATGGGTCTTTTTGACAAATGAAGGTCCATTTTGAGCAGATGTATAACATAGGTGTGATTATTTTGAGAAGACATATGCCGAAGGTGGGATTATTCTGAAATTAAGTGAATGTGAGATTGTTTTGAGAAGACCGCCCAAAGGTGGGATTATTATTTTCCATTTTTCATAAATTAAATTGTAACTCTATTAAAACTATGAAATTGCATAAACTTAAGGTTAAACTTTATTTTATTTTGCAAAGATGTCATTGGTAAAATTATCGGATATGAGTTGCTGGACGTCACTACACAGTCAAAAAATATGGTTATATAATTGATTGATTTATGGTAAGTCACATCTCAATATGTAATGATATTTTAATTAGAGATTAATCTAACATGTTACCTAATTTGTAAAATTGACAATTTTGATTTACAGTGGCCAAGTCATATTATGTTTCCTATTCGAAAAGTTTGTTGACGAAGCACTAAATTTGTCATGGAAGCAAACCTCATGAACCCAAATTTCATGATACTACAATTTGGAAAAGTATATAAGTGGCAAGGTATTACATTTTGATACTTAAACTAACGTGTTATAGATTACGTATAAGTTTTTACTAATTTACTAATATGTATTATTGTTTATGATAGGGAAAAGTTGTGTTACGGATACTAGCTACGCTACAGGGTTGCTTTTCAATGATGATGTTAATGAGATAACTTTGTTCGCAAAGAGGTTTATGTATATCATGTTTAAAAATTATGTAAAAGTTTAGCAAAAAAGACCATTTTATGACAAGTTATTTTTGATTCTTTTCAAGCATGAAATTAACAGATAAAATATTTATCCCGTAACTTATTTTTATATATTTATTTGTAGGTTTCAAGAGAACAAACCTTTGAATCATATATGATCACGACGTTGCCGACTCCTCAAGTTCAAGATCTTTATCAACATTGTTGATCTACGTATCATTTACTAAAATTAAAAAATATCTATTGTCCATCTTTTAAGGTAGTTCGTTGACCTTAAATAGGGAAACATTTATGCACTTTCTAATGTTTTGTGAAATGAGGGCTTATTTTTGAGACAGAAAGATTGAATTAGGGAAAGATGTGTGGCGTTATTTATGGATAATATCAAAAAATAAACGGTGCATATCATATTCAGTAAAGTGCAATATTACAAATATATCGTAGGGATAGTGTTATGGAAATTCTTTTTATTATTATATATATAAATTAAGATAGAGATTTTATTGTAATTTTTAAGTATTGTTACCATTTCATATTAATGGCGGGTATTAAGGGATGACTAGTAACTTCAGCGGGTAGGCCAATTTTCCCACGCAAATAGAGTGTCATAGTCTCATTTCGATTGATAAATCTGTTAGTCCTAATTCCAATGGTTCAACTCCATTTAAACTTTGGCAAACAATATAACAATGGACTCCAACTTATCAAAGTTATCAAGGGAAAAAGGAAAACAAGGCTGATTGCAAAGCGGACTGGATTTCAACGCTCTACTCAAGGTATTCTTCGCTACATATCTTATTTATACATGGTACATTAATAGATAAATAAGGCATTAATCTTGAAGTAAACCATCTTAAAGTAAACCAATTAGCAAAATAGGAGTGACCTCTTCTAAAGGTCTGTAGAAGAAAGGCTTATTGGGGAAAATAAATGCAACATATATGAGACAAGCATGATTTTAAGCCATTTAAGGAGTGTCTACGGCACATAGCTTCTTATTCTTTTTCTGAATCATCTAGCACTAGATAATCTGGCATAAGTACATTGCTTTAGAATAATTCTGAACCACTAAGACACTAACACACATTTAGACGATTTTGGTCGATCGAACATTGAAGGACTCTCCACAAACTTGAAAGTTAACTTAAAAAATTCTAAGTCCCTTCCAGTTTACGTGTGGGTTTAAAAATTTGGAGTAAATGAGTGCCAAAAAGGCACTAAATGAGTGACTCAGTCCTCGATCTTGAGATTATGACCAACAAAATAAATTACACGATGCAGTAAAGTGAGTGTATTTCTTTGGAGACTTGTTAAAAGAAGAGAAGCCATATTACTCATTTTTGGCAAAAATCCTAACATAACCCACCTGTTTTATCTCATCCTCTTGGTTGTTATGCATTAATCATCAATTGAGCAATCTTTTCTGAATTTAATGCAGCTGGATGAAATAATAGGGGATGTTCCTGTAAGTTATTTATACGAAAAATTAGTATAAGAATGTGTTAAACTCTAAGGCATCGAACCCACAAACTAATTCCTATTATAGAGAATGAAATCTTAGCACATTAGGATCACTGCCGAATAAAAAGAAATTTCATAGACTCCTAAGTTTAAAGGCCTCAACACTTGAAGAACCAAACAAAGTAGCAGATCAAACTTCAACCGAAATAGATAAAACAAGGGAAACATAAGTGTCACCAGTTTTTTTTGTCATATTTGACAGCTGGTAAGTACATGAGAGAGTACATTTAGATAGTAACTATTATTATTGATCACAGTCAAGAGGCCAGACCATCAAGGTGATATGTACAGGGATCTTACAGGTTACAACCATGTTCCAAAGTAACCAATGTAAGAAGGAAAAAAGAATGACAAATTTAAGAAAGATAATCAGCCAGCGAAAGATATTGACCAAGCAGCCAGCACAAAGTTAAGGCTGAGCTCATTTAATGAGAGAGCAATAAAAAGGAGCATTTACTTGAAGTGTAAAAAAGGTTCTGCCATCATTAGGAGAAGGCAGGGTTGAGGATGAGCAGTCATGCGCCAAGGGCTATCAAGATTTTTCTACCTCAGAAGTTGGACATGAGAAAATCATTACACTATTAAGACTCGTATGCCCAAATGTAAGGAGTGAAAAGGTACATACTTACTTAGTAAACCATGTTTGACAGCCATAGCACACTCAACATTTTAAACCTTGCAATTTTAAATGTACATACTTAGAGAAAATTTGTCCACATAAGAAAACACATTGCCAACATTATCAAGAAGAACAGATTTGTAATGAATTGTACAGGTTGCCTCATACAGTCATGTATATTTAATGTTGTTGTTTTCGGAAATAGGTTTTATGAAAGCATTATTACCAATAGTTTTCATTTGATCGTTTTATATTATGTGAATGTTCAACAAGAAAAGATGTCATCATTAAGGAAGTGGACGACTAAACACCGTCCTAAATACTTTGGGTAACGCCCTAATACGTATTTAATTAAAAATATTTATACACTATTTATACACTCTCTCTTACCCTCAACCTCACCCTCATCCTCACCCTCACAACTACCCACTCGTCGGAAACCGGTGGTAGGAAGTCGCCGGAAAAGGTTTGGCCAGAGGCGCCGGAAACTTCTAGACGGAAGTCGTCGCTGGAAGTCGTCGCCAGAGATAGTCGCTGGAAGTCGTCGCCAAAAATAGTCATCGGAAACCTAAATTCGTCGGAAATTTTCTTGCTTCGCCGGAAACTAAAGTAATTCAATTTTTTTTAAAAAAAAATAATCGGCCTTGTGCTGTACAAGGCCCCCCATGAGGTGAGCCTTGTGTAGCACAAGGCTCGCCTCATGGGGGGCCTTGTGTAGCACAAGGCTCACCTCATGGGGGGCCTTGTGCTACAAAAGGCTCACCACGTGGTCAGCCTTGTGCTATACAAGGCCCGCCATGAGGTAAGCCTTGTGTAGCACAAGGCCGATAACTTATGGGCGTTTTTTTTGTTTTTCGCCATTAAATAATTATATGTTAATTTTTTATGTTTAATTAAATTAAATATTAATTTATTGATAATATTAGAAATATTATGATATTATTTTAATTATAGTGTGATACATATATATAATTAAATAAAAAAATCGACAAAAAAAAAAACCAAAAATGACTGAGCCTTTTGCTACACAAGGCTCACCACGTGGTAAGCCTTGTGCTAGGCTGACCATGTGGTGAGCCTTGTAAGGCTAGGCCATTTTTCAGGTTTTTTTTCTAACCTCCATAAGGAGTGTCGCCAAAATGGTGGTGCCGGAAATGATGTCGCTGGAAAGAGTGTCGCCGGCGGTGGGGGCGCCGGTGGTGGAGATTGTCGCCGGTAGAGAGGTCGCCGGCAGTGAGGACGACCGCCGATGGTGGCGCCGACAAAGTGGTGGAAGGGTGGTTGTTGTGGGTGTGAAGATTGAGAGTGGTGGTAGGATAAGTGTATAGTATGTGGAAGATGTGGAGTAAAAAGAAAAATTATTTGGTATTCAAAACGTATTCAATACAGGGTGTTACCTAGAAAATACAGGGCGGCAAATAGCAGCACCCTTAAGGAACCACCATTTGGTTGAAAGAAATCCTTTGCGCGAAATTTCTAGCGATATTTTCCTTTTTATTTGAAGGTATAAGATTTTACCTTTTTTTTATGAATATCTTTCATACTTTGACTTATCTTATCTTATCTCAACAATGAAACATTCAAGTGCATGTAGATCGAGGTCCAGAAGCTTTTGGTGGAAATACTAGAAATAATGACTACACTGATGAGAACTCTTTTTATAGCAAGACACTCATATCGGCAATATACGTTTGCCTAACACCCCTTTGATTTGTATTACAAATAGTATTGTACATATGTCTTTAGTCAAAAATTGTAATTTAAAGTATTCACTCAATTCTTACATATACATTCACAAAAAAACTTTATACCGATTTTTTGTCAATTATGAGGTAGCTACAGGGTCATTTACTCAGTTTCTGAGTAGGGAAGATTCGTTTAAGTGTGCTAGGCAAGTGAGGAAGTATATTATGTCTCACAAGGGTGAGGGAAATTCTCAAATTACACAATCTCCTCAAGCAATTACAAGTTATTTTTCGGTATACGGAAACATGATATGTTCACTGGCATCGAATGGTAAACCAAAACTATGGTATTTTAAGTAGAAGCTGGTTATTTAAGATTAAAATATTAGACATACTATTTGTATCCATTTGAAAATTATGTTATTTTCAGGTTTGGGACCTTCAATTGTTTCTACACGGATCAATGAGATATCCAATCTTCAAACTACGCCAGATATTCAATCTATAAGTGAGAAATAATAAATTATAATTTTAAAGATAATTCCAAGTTAATTACTATCATTTTATCATATATATATATATATATATATATATATATATATATATATATATATGGTATAGATACTATCATTGTTGTTAAAATCGCGATTTCAATCGTAAAATCGTGCGTTGTGAGATTCTAATTTGGCACACAATTTAAATCGTTGTTAGAATCGTAATTAAAATCGTAAAAAAATCGTAAAATCCTAAAAAAATCATAAAAAATCGCGATTTATTCACGATTCTAACGATTCTGTTAAAAGCTTTGAAAGTGATTTTGAAAAATGTGGCCAGGTCTATTCTTGTAATCCTATTGATGTTTCTAACCCTAGATTTACCTACTGACTTGCCACAAGCACTCAAGTAACTCAAAAACACTGAAAAATAAACATTTTTTAGCTCGAGTGCTCGTTTTCAAACGCCAATAAAGCTTCTAATGACTTAACGTAATTTCCCAATTTTCGTAATAAGCTACTGCTACATAATTTCCTAATTTATACATGAAATTTATCTCTCAATTCGTGTGCCTTATTGTTGAATTCGTCCTTTTTTACCAAATTTGTGTGAATTAAATATGAACTAGATTTTAATCCCGTGCGATGCACGCATTGTTTGAATAGCGGTAGGGTTAAGATTTTAGTATCACTGTATCACTCAAACACACTCTCATTTTAATTGCTCGTGCGCCAATTAATAAATTTTTTGGCTACTGTGATCATGTGTTTAACCAACATGGTAAATGTTTCCACTACCAATGTTTATAATTATCCATTTAATTTTTAATTTTAGCGTTTGACCAGTAGAACTCTCACATCATTGGTCAAGCTTAACTAACAAAACATAGCAAATATGTTGTAGCTGACTTATAAAAAAAGATATTCATTCCTTAATGTTGGTATGTCCCTACTTGTCTTTTCAAAAGCAAAACTGATTGGTTTTACGATTGATTTTTTACTATTAATTAGTCTTTAATGAATCTCATAACTCAAATAATCAAGTAAACCAAGCAACCCCGAATTCCACTATACCAAGATTTTTTCCAATAAATCTAGCAAGTATGTTGTAGTTATTTTTTAAAAAGATATTCATTCATTAATGGTATGTCCCTACTTGTCTTTTCAAAGCAAAATATACGATTGATTTGTTACTATTTATTAGTGTGTAATGAATCTCATAACTCAAATAATCAAGTAAATTAACCAAGCAACCCCGAATTCCACTATATACCATAGTAAATATGAGTTTCTTTCTATTATATTTAATTAACATAGCAAGTCAAAATAATCATGTATAAAACATAGGATTTTTTGTTGGGAACTACCTACATTTATGGGTCATTTGTGAATAACTAACCTGTTTCAAAAAATGCCAAATAACTACCTACTTATGTCAAAAACGTTTAGTATCGCTACCTTATACAGATTTCCGTCGAAAAACTTAACGGAGAACGTTAGTGGGGCTCATATTTCAACCTTTCCATCCCAATTTCAACTGAAATTAGTGAACTAACTTCTTGTTATACACTCAATTCACTTTCTCTCTCCTTATTCATTTCACCTTAGCTAACCTCATCCCTTTTCTTCCATTTTCATTGCAACTTTCTATCTCTTTCTTCCAAATTTGACCATTTGGGATGGATTGTTCATGGAAAATGAAATCTGGAAAATTGAAATGTGGGTTGGGAAAATGAAATATGGGTTGGGAAAATGAAATCTGGGCTGTGGAATATGGATACTAAACTGAATTGAGTGTAACAAGAGGTAATTGAAATTGGGAGGGAAAGGTTGAAGTGTGGGCCCCACTAACTTTTTCTGTTAAGTTTTTTGACGGAATTATGTATAAGGTAGTGATACCATACTTTTTTGACAAAAATAGGTAGTTATTTGACATTTTTTGAAACAGGATAGTTATTCACAAATGACCCCTTAATGTAGGTAGTTCACAACAAAAAATCCTAAAACATATTAGAAAACTCAATAAATCACCATTATTTTTGAGGAACAAAACAAAAAAAATTAAGGAAACATTTGCAAGCATTTACAGGACAAATACATTCGAGGTTATCTGAATAAGCGACCTTTTTTGCTATTTTTGAATTCTGATGGTACATGGTTTAAAGAATACTCCTTGTAGTAGCACATGGTATGTTTTCATTATTGTTTTAAATTTTTTTGGGAGATAACTTTGTACTATATTTTTTTTTCATTTCCTTATGTGATAGATATCTTTCTTTAAATTTCTAGGTAAAAAAAATTCCTTAAAAAAATTTCTCCTTGTTTTATCGAAATTAATATTTTAGATATTTTCTTCAGTATCTATATAGGGTATTCTTTCTTAATTATTTTTTTAATATTTCAGAATATTATATTATTCTTTATCCTTATCTCGGGTTTTCTTCTTTTATTTCTACATATACATTTTTTTCTTCCTAATTTTTATTTTTTAATAGTAATTCTATCTCTATTTATAAATATCAAATGAAATCTATCTCAATTTTATTCATTGCCTTTAATGAATTAAAAGAAAAAATAGAAAATGTTAATTATTATTGATCTTATTGGTTAAAATGGTTTTTCTTTTCTTACTGGCGCCAAGATGCCTCCTGTATATATTAACTTCAGTCATGCTTATCTTCAACTATCTGCCAAATAGTTTTTCCAGTAATGAGTATATCTAGGAAATAATAAGATAAGTATATTATAATGGGTCTTATTATAGAGTATATTTCAGTCTGAGTCCAAAGGTATATAACTAAAGGTATAATTAATTTATACATTATAATAATCGTTACCATTTATTCACACTCAGGTTCCATCTTTTTTATCTATGCAAAACTTTATTTATCTTCTGAAAAAATTATTTTTTATTCATAAACTCTAATTATCTTTCTAAAATTTATAAGAATATTATAAAATTCAATAATATATCTTGTGACAAGGAAATCCTATGAGGTGCGCCCCAATGCACATATTAATATTTAAAAAATTATCATCTATTAAATAATAATTTTCCCATTGGCATTGAGTATGTTAAATTTTAGGCATAAGTTTATTATTTATATAAAGAGGTAAATAAGATGGGATATAATGTGATATAATAATCGAGGAAGAGAGAGTATGAAACCCTAATTGTTAGAATGGGAAGAGATAAATAGTATACTAATGATAAAATTAAATGTATTACTTGACTTGTAAATATATGTAATAAAAGTACGCAAACTCTTTTATAATAGAGGAAATATGTGAATAATCTTTTTTATAAAAATACCTATAATAACATTATTGACATTGAGATATGCCTTGAATTATGTGGCAGTAAGATTAACCAAGCACAGGAGTTTTCCAAAGTTTTCAATGTACGCGGTTTAGTAAACCATTTATGTTCGGGGTTCGTTAATTGGTTCATTTGGGTCTAGGTTAATTATAAGGGTAATAGATACACCCTATATTAACCTTTTCCCCCATATTAACCATTGCCCCCATAATTTATAATATTGTACTCTCTCCTCAAGATACTATAAATTGTTTTCCTTTTACTTATGGACATAGTTCACACATTAGTAAACTACGTTAAATCTTTGTGTTTTTCTTCTCCAATTTGACATACCAATTAATGAAAAAGATTGTGATATATCTTATTTTCGTATTTACAAAATCACATAACCTTTATTAATCTTTATCTTTTTGGATACTTATTACATGCCAAATAGATTATCTAGTAGTGGGTACCCTTACGTAATGATAAGATAAGTATGTCAAAATGGATCTTATTTTAAAATATATTTAGCTCCGAGTCCAAAGGTATAAAAATTATAATTTTTGAGCTGTATAACTAAAGTTTTGATTAATTCATATATTATAATGATTGTTGTAGTTTATATTGACTCAAACTTTATCTTTTATTTATGCAAAACTCTATCCAAAAGTCAGATTATCTTTTAAAACTCAAACTTTATCTTTTATCTATACAAAAGTCTAATTACCTTTTTAAAAATATAATATTAAAATAGTTTGTTCGACAATGGATACCCGGCGTAATAATAAGAAAAGTATGTAAAAATAGATCTTATTTTAAAGTATATTTTAATCAAAGTCCAAAGGTATAAGAAATTTAATTTTTTGAGTTGTATAACTAAAGTTATTATTAATTCATAAATTATAATGATTCTTGTGGTTTATCGAGATTCAAATTTTATCTTTTATTTATACAAAAGTCTAATTATCTTTTTGAAACTCAAACTTTTTCTTTTACTATTCATCCAAAAGTCTAATTATCTTTTTAAAACTCAAACTTTATCTTTCACTATTCATCCAAAAGTCTGATTATCTTTTTAAAACTCAAACTTTATCTTTTAACTATCCAAAAGTCTTATTATCTTTTTAAAAATATAATATTCAAAATACTTTGTGTTGTGGTACGTGGCTCGCCGAATGCTCCCGAAAAAGCTTCTTATATATATATATATATATATATATATATATATATATATATATATATATATATATTGATTTAGATTTTCGAATGTTGTATAATTTAGTGTAATATGTGATGCTAGTTTTTAATATATGATGACTATCGGACCTTTTACTTAATTTTTGATATTTATTTAGATATATGAAAGGTCTTTCCTCGTAGAAAATACTAAAACGGTTAGTCAACACAAGTATTTAATTATTTATCGAGCATTTATGGGTTAAATAATCAAAATAATTGAAGTTATAGTGTTGTATAGTGGCGAAAATGGTTGAACAATATACACATTTTATCATACATCCTTCTTGTGGCAAAAAAGTAGAATCTTAAGATTTGACGATTCGAATTTACGATTCGATTTTAACAGGTCCGTGTGATTTCAGTTAGAATCCCGATTTTAACAACCTTGGATACTATATCTCCCGAGGTCGAAGTGGATTCAACAATTCATAACGATAACATGCACAGTTGCCGAGTCAATGATATTTCTAATAGTGATACGCTATTTATAGTTATCTTCGAAATGAATATATATTTCAATAGTAAATAAAGGTAAATCAAAGGGAAAATTGTTGACATTGTAGGTTTTTTTTTAAACTTTTAGTTGAGTTTGATGTGGCTAGAATTGCTAGGCAAAAAAGACGGTATTTAAATGCATGAGAGAAAAATTAGAGGTACATATTTTTTTATAATTTATTTACACGATATATCATCATAAGAGCCTTTGATTGGTCCAAATACAAAGAGATAATAAGATTTATTATTATTGTTGTTAGGTACATCGAGTGATCAAACAAATGCACAAAAACCAGGAAATGCGATAAGCAAGTTTTTCAAATGAAAGAAGTTGTTAATTCAGTTGCAAGGAATTTAGATATTGGTATGTACTCTCAATATTATTAGATGGAAAATAAGCTTTAAAACAATTAATTTATAAATATTTAGTAACGAAAATCCAAATTAAAATCGAGTTTATTTGTTATTTTGAAATCACTGAACAAATGAGCGAATTGGATAAGGACAATATTTCTAATGATAGAATTACGGACACAATAGCATATGATGAGAGTATCATCGACATGGTTGATTATGTGGATGTAGTTTTAGGTGAGGCAATCAGATGTTTATAGACCTATTTAAACAAAAGGTACTATTTACGACCAAAATTAACAGCCGTACACTTTTCTTGTTGTAAATGTCAAGGTATTACGACGAGTTTTACTTCTCGTCGTAGATAATGGTACTTTTTCCCAAGGAGCTGGTTTTCTCGTTGTAAATGCACTAAACCTCGTCGTAAATTTCTTTTACTCACCCAAAACAATTTCGCGGCCCTCAAGTAGTTTTGGGAGGGCTTCAATACCGTGAAATTTTTTGAACCTCAAATTTCCAAAATAATTTCGCGGCCCTCAATCCTCATCAAAAACTTCTTCAAGCTTTCAACTGCTTCAGTTTCGTGCTAAGTGAGAGAGAGTTAGGGTTTGCTGTGATCCAATTCTTCTCCTTTTTACTTCTCTGCTTCAATTGATTTACACTGCTCTTTTCATAGTCTAGGGTTCATCGTTTCATGAACCATGGTGAGTTGAAAACTATAATCTAGATACTAATTTGTAAAATCTCTCCATATACATATTCCCAAAATCGAATCTCTAATCACAAGGTTTTGTTTTTACAGATAAAATCAGATCTCGAAATTCGTTAGCAGGTAAAATCTCCAAGCATAAATACTTCTTCCCTTAAATTATTCTCTAATGTTGTAATGATTTCGTATATTGCCTTCGACAAGAATCTCTCACTTGTTCTCCAATTGCAATTTACTTTTTTACTTACGTTTTCTCATCTATATCTTGTCTTTTTAATTATAGTCCTAGTTCAATTTTAGTTTGTTCTCTTTGTACTTGTAATTCAATTCAACGTCTGTTAATGATTCCTTCTTTTAATCATCATGGTATCATGTTCATTTACCATCCACTCAAAACTTTACATAATTAATTTGTATACTTCCACTGTTATAGAATATACATAGTTTCACTTAGGTAATCTGTTGTCCCATAGCTTTACATCTTACCCATATATTAGGTTTGGTCTATTGTGGGTATTTAAATAAGTCTGATGGTGCATCTATCATACTTAGCATGTTGATATTCTCATTCATTTCTTAGAAAGACTAATTTATGTTATAATACGACTTATATGATGGTCAATCGGACAAAAATGCCTATATAAGAGTGAAGAGATTACCCTTGTCTCTTTTGATAACATTATGACTCATTCTACTCTATGTTATAAGTGAATAGAAGTTAAACATTGAAATTAAAATATGGAGTATTAGCATGCATTCATTTCAAAATTTGTTATTTTTTCACAGTAATGTTGCTAGCGAAGGATGTGATTATACTTTGACACCCCTATATCCATATTGCTAACCGGTTCTCATGACTCACTACGTGAGTCACGCAATATTTGATAAACTCTTGGCCCTTAGTTATAAGTTATTGCCTTTTTCTTGAAAGCTTATGTGTTTTGAATATGTGTTTTGTTGCCCAATTAAAATCTATATTGATCGCATGACAGATCAAATCTCTTAATTGAAATAATTCTTATTAGGTATATGCTAAGGTACAACTAAAGCTTTTATAGTAGTTCCTATCTACATAATGGTTTATGTTCCAAACTATGATAAGGGTTGCTTCCCTGATTAGATTTTGTACTTGAAAATGCTACTAAGAAATCTTTGTGAATAGCAGTATAGGTGCATAAGGCTTTGTTGTTTGTGATATCAATGGTGAGTTGTCTATGATTTGTTTCAACACTTTTACCCATAGCTTAATGTTTTTCGTTTTTTAATATTTGACATGCATATGTACTATTCTGTTTCAGGTATAAAGGTAGTTGATATAAAGCCAATATTTCACGCACTTTTGAAGCTAGAAAATTAAGCCTAGTTTTCTCTACTTTGCATCAAACAACTGAAACTTTAAACAGGTACAAAATCAAATGTGATGTCATGTCATATTGTTAATATATGAGAACCAAATTACTTTAAATAAAAGATAGCTTGTTTGCTTTCATTTGCTATTTCATGTTGAAAACTTTAAACACGAATTTGTAATACATCTTCTAACATCCAACCCTACTTGAGTAAAACTTTACTTAAAAGTTAAAACATCAAACCCTTTATTAGAAATTGATTCCTTCATAGCTGGTTGTAACAATTAGATTTAATTATACTGGTATTGGGACAAGCTAGAACATGTGACAATTTTATCACTTGTTGGGTAAAATGATGAGCCTAGCATATATGGATTTTCAAGGGAGAGGTTTGTGATAGGCAGCAAAGTTGTTGGCTATGCTTGTAAGTCGTGGGCTGATGGAAAGAAGGTTGGCGAGGGCTGCCTTGTAGTTCTGGAGGAGTTGTCTGTAAAGTATATGCTTTGCTATGATGATTCTTTTAAGTGGGTGCTTTGAGCTTACCAAAGTTCTAATTTTCTGTACAGTTAATGTTCGTGCTGCTGGTGCTTCCATGCTTGTATGTATCTCATCGGCTTTTTCTTGAGCTTGAGAGTCATATACATCATAATATTACAAGTTGAATTTGTGAGCTTTTGATTTTGTATGATGCTTAGTAATCATTGCCTGCTATTGTATTAGGTTAGGGTCATGTTTGTTTGGGGTTTAGTGTTGATGTTGCTGCTGACGCCCAACAGCAGCAGCAAGATAGAATTAGGTCCATTTTTGAAGAACATATGGGATAAGTAAATTAGGAGAAGGGAGGGTGAAGGTTGGGGTTACTTGATTTGGGGGTAAGAACGGGATTTGCATTAAACAATTGGAGGAAAATGAAAAGGCGGGCCCCACTTCATGCAATTAACGGAGCTGGATCAAGTTTTGGAATGAATCCATTAGTTGGTAATTGTATCAACGAAAATTAAGACTTACTAGGTAGTTATATATAATCATTTGAACTAGCTACTTATCTCAAAAAATGACCCTAGTCTAGATACTTATTAACAAATTTTTCTTTGTTAAATCTATTACATGGAGGATGATATAGTCAGAGATCTTCCTGTTTCCCTGTTAATGAACGGACCTTTGGCTTCATCTATTACTTGGCAAAAGTTGCATCTATCAGCCATAGTGTTTTCTAAGTTGAATTGTCGTGGCAGACTGATTTTTGAACTGACCTTTGGCTGCATCTATTATGGTTTCGGTTTTTGGCTACATCTATTATGATGTCAACCTTTGGCTGCATCTATGAAGTTCTTCATGACCTTTGGTTGCGCTCATTATGTTTCTGTGTAGTCATCTTTTTTATTTACGTGATTTTTAAATACTTGATCTCATTGCTTTTCTCTTATGCGATTCCACTATTTATTTCCCTCTATACTCTTGCCAAAAAACTATAAAGTATTTGAACATCAGTTTCCTTGTGTGTTGGTAAATGAACTTATGTGTCACCTGATGCTGAGATAATTCTATAACAATAGTATGTTGATATTTAGGTGCTATCAAAAATTACATTCTAATTGCTCTTTTACATTTCTAGGTACGAGCTATGAAGCTAGTGGCGGGCAAGTGATACTTCGCAAAATTAATAATAGCAAGGGCAATGCCAAGAAGACTATTATGTGAAGTATGAGAGTTGGTGTAAGACACGCATTAACAATTTGGGTTATGATATTCTTTGGGGATCAATAAAGTTGTTTTGACTTTCTTTTATCAATTTGGGTTCTCAACTAAGATTATATATGTGTTTATATTATTAGTAGTTATTGTAGCGTACTCAAAATTTGGATATAAGAATTTTATTTTAAGTATTGTTTTTATGATGCTTGGTGTGATTTTATGGTGTACACCGGGTGCAAGAGGTTGTTGTAATTCATGTGTTCATGTCTACCACATTGAATAACACAAATCCATGAAAATATCATATATATGAAGGAAAAAATTGTGATTGCAAATGTTCTATATAATGATTTTAATAGAACAATTGCGACAAGAAATGTGGTTGTAAATAGTGTGCCCAAAACTTACAGTAGAATTACGACGAGAATTTAAGTCGTTTTTAGGACTATAAATAGTTTATAAAAAAATCGCGACGGGAATTTCTGGTCGCAAAAATTAGTATTTAAGTTTTCAGCTAATGATTTACGACCGTAAATCTCGTCGTAGAAATGTAACATTTGCGACGAGATTTAAGACTCGTCGTAAAAACGTTTTTACGACGAGAGAGACAATACGGTCGTTAAATGCTCAAAGACCTTTTGCGACAAAGCCTATAGCAACGACCGACGACCGTATGCATTTCTCATCGTAAAAGGTCTTTTGCGACGAGAAATGGCTCATTTACGACCGGAAAACCCGTCGTAAATGAGACTTTTTCTGGTAATCAAAACTTTAATTATTAATTGTTCTTTTCTTAATATATCAGGTGATGATAATCACGGGACAAACATTGGGGAAGCAGGTTTTAACTCTACGCCAACTATATATCAATTATTTAATGCTTTTAGTTTGTTATGCAACATTTAAGTTTTCCTTATAAGCTTCCTTGATTATCACACTCGTAAAGGAGAATATTGGAGTATTGGTTTAATGATAAAACAACGGTAGATGAAGAAGAGTATCCAGTCTACAAAAGGAGAGACAATGGAGGAAAAGTGGATAAAAATGGAGTACAGCTTGACAACAGATTTGTTGTTCCTTACAATGCACAATTGCTACTGAAGTATCGTGCATATATCAATGTAGAATGGTGCAACTAATCGAGATCAGTCAAATATTTGTTCAAGTACATCAATAAAGGATATGATAGGGTTACAATTGTTGCCTATCAAAACCAGCAAAACGAAGATGGTCATGAACAAATTGATGACATCAAGACCTAATATGACCATAGTTACATCTCAGCTTGCGAGGCTGTTTGACGCATTTTTAGGTTCAACATTCATTATAGAACTTCTCTTGTGGAAAGACTTAGTTTTCACCTTCCCGATGAGCAAACTGTAGATTACAATGATCACACGGATGTTGAGGCTGTTCTGGAGAGGGCGAATATTGAGAAGACCAAATTCCTATCTTGGATGGATTTGTAATAAGAAATATATGGAAGCCATGGACTTATGGTACATAGAGTTCCCAACCAAATTTGTATGGAAACAAGATAGGCGAGAGTGGACACCAAGGAATAAAGGTTTCTCAATAGGAAGAATTTATCATGTAACCCCTGGTTCAGGAGAAAAGTATTATTTAAGAACTTTGCCGAATTTTGTGAATGGTGCAAAGTCTTATGAAAATATAAGAAAAGTTTAGGGCATTTTATATCCTACTTTCAAAGAAGTTTTCTACGCAAGGGGGCTACTTAACGACAATAAAGAGTATATTGATGCAACCATAGAAGAGAGCTTTAGGGAAACTGGTCGCTACTTGCATAATCTATTTTGTATGTTGCTCTTATTTGGTAGTCTAGCAAAACCCGAGAATGTGTGGGATAAGACTTGGCAATTGCTTTCAGATGACATCCTATATAAGTAATAGCAATCTTCAAGATGAAAGTTTATTTCTTCTTATAAGCTTCTAGATATACTACTGCCTTTTTAGTTTAGATGTTACACTTTTTTTTTCACGGACACCTAGCCAATTTTTGGGTAAGAGAGAAGTAAAGAGAAAGAGTAAATGGGGACCATGTGATTCGATGGAGATAGAGAGAAACTTTTTGCAAAAAAGGAAAGTGTAACATCTAATTAAAAACTTCATAAATTGGAATGTGTGTCATCTAAAAGAAAATGGAGGAAGTATATAGTTTTTTTATACATATTTGGTTATTTTTGGAATATCTAACATTTCTTTAACGGTTTTATTTAAACTAATTATTACAATTTTGTCAAAACATGACAGATTTGCACTTCACTAATGAGCAATTAAAAACTTATGCATTACGTGAGATTGAAGCAAGACTCCAAGGTAATGGAAGCACTTTGCGTAGATTTAGTGCCTTTTCCCGATGAAATTGTTATCTCACACTACCAAAATAGGCTCATATCAGATGAGTTATCTTGTGATAAAGATTCATTGAAGGAGGAGCACGATAGACTATTCACGTGCTAGACTGAGGAGCAAGCTAAGATTTACCATAAAGTTATAGAGGTTATATCTAGGGATCAAGGTGGTGTCTTTTTTGTATACGGATATTGAGGTACATGTAAGACATACATTTGGAGAACTTTATGTGCTACTCTTAGGAGTAAAGGTGAAATAGTATTACCGCAGGCTTCAAGTGGTATTGCTTCACCACTTCTTCCGCGGGGAAGAACCGCTCACTCAAAGTTTGGATTACCTTTGAATGTAACCGAGAACTCAACATGTGTTGGTATTAGACCAGGCACTGATTTGGCTGAACTCCTTATCAAAACAAAGCTTATAATTTGTGATGAAGCGCCAATGATGCATAAATAAGCGTCATCATAAAATCAAATATTTTCTATAAAATATTAGGGCATACAACATGATGTACTCATTTACATCTGTGGGAGGAAGGGTTGTAACATTAAGTAATCAAGGACGTGGGGCATACAATTTCAAAATCGGTGGTTAGAATCACAACTTGATAAGGAGTTGGTTCCCTGTCGAAGGGGCTAGGCCAAAATTTTCGCAAATCTATATATAAGACATTGAAGATGAAATCATTAATAAGAAACATGCTGCTAGGTACTAGACTATATTTTCTTCACATTTTTAAAATTTTAGAATATGAACAATTTGCATAGCATTATTGCTAATGTTCTTAAAATATTTATCAGTTTCACTAATCCGGATAGAAGTTTGAAAGATATCATGAGGAATGTAAACTCTTCAAATATGCACAAACCCTTTGTCGAAAAGGTTGTATTATTTGGTGGTGATTATCGACAGATATTACCTGTTATACCCAAGGGCAACAGACATGATATATTTGTTTCCTCCTCGAATTCTTCTTAATTATGGGATTCATGCAAGGTCTTACAAAAAACATGAGACTACAGTGTGGATGTTCAAAGTCAGAAATTTAATAAACAATTGCTTTCTCAAAATGGATATTGAGTGTCGAAGATGGCAATGCGGGATCACCAAATGATGGAAAGGTTGATATTGAGATTCCCAAAGAATTCATCATTGATGGTGGAATTGACCCTATTTCAGCTATTGTTGAAAGCACATATCCTTTCCTAGAAGATCACATATGGGAAGCGAAGTATTTTCAAGAGAGAGCTATTCTAGCCCCCACTCATGAGATAGTAGAAACGGTATACGATCACATTTTAGCTCAACTACCTGGGGAATAAAGAGTATACTTGAGTTCTGACGCGGTTAGTAAAGAAGAAGGCAATTTTAGGAGTGCATGATATCTACTCCACTGAGTTTCTAAATACAATAAAATGTTCTGTTCAGAGTCCTCCACATTACCTTCCCCCCGAAAAAAATAATCTGGCTTACCGAACCATAGTATAAGATTGAAGGTTGGTGCACCAGTCATGCTGCTTAGGAATATTGATCAGAGTGCAGGGTTGTGTAATGGCACGAGGTTGGTGATGAAGCATCATGGAAATCGTGTAACTGAAGCTTCTGTGATTTCCGAAAGCAGTGTTGGCGATAAGGTATTTATTCCTCGCATGACACCAACCCCGTCAAATGGAACTAAATTTCCTATCAAATTCCAAAGAAGGCAATTTCCCTTGGTTGTATGCTTTGCAATGACGATAAATAAAAGTCATGGACAGTCTATATTGCAAGTGGGTCTGTATCTATCCAGACCTATTTTCAGCCATGGGCAACTATACGTGGATATTTCTAGGGTGACAAGTAAAAAGGGTATGAAAGTTCTTATCCATTATCTAATGTTGTATACAAAGAAGTCTTTCAAAACTTGTGACATTCAGGTTAACATTCAACAAAATTTAATTTATTATTCTATTTTTTTATTTGTGCATATTTATGATTGAGCTATTTTCTATTTCGTAGGTTATTTTCCAAGTTATTTATCTACAAGTTAGTCAATTATGAATGGTTTCCGAAATCAAGGTATAGTTGAATTGAAGGATTGTCTTACTTTGAGATTCTCCAGATTTCGTGTTAATTAACACTAATTAAGAATTGATATTTACTTACTACTTTTGCAGTGGTTTATTCATTTCAACTCAAATATCCAAGATCAACACGAGATTTGTATGCATATGTGCTCATCGACGCTAGCGTGATTCTCATGTCTCATAAACAAAAAAAAAAGGAGTATTAGTATACAAGCTATTGGATGGTTAAAATAATAGCAAAGTGGAGTTTTCATTAAAGTTTGACATACTATAGGTTTTGTTTATTAAGGTTTATAAATTGCAATGTTATCATCAGTAAAACTCAAGTATGTAAAGATTGGTTACCATTATCTTATCTCAATTGCCATATACATTATC
Organism: Patellifolia procumbens; assembly: GCA_947645195.1. Taxonomy (NCBI): domain Eukaryota; kingdom Viridiplantae; phylum Streptophyta; class Magnoliopsida; order Caryophyllales; family Amaranthaceae; genus Patellifolia; species Patellifolia procumbens. The sequence goes on along the minus strand of CANSGD010000633.1, from coordinate 58,186 downwards.
TTCATTATCTCATTTTAAGGCATACAACACTACTTTAAAACAGGTAAAACAGTATGCAAAAAATTAATTTTCAAAGTTTAAAATACTATAGGATCCTATAAAATTCCTAATAACCAACCAATAATACTTTGATCACCTATGGAATCAGGTAAAACAGTATGCATACAGCACAACTACACTTTGAAAAATAAATTTCTGCTCAAACCAAAACATGAATGTCTTACCTCTTTAAAAGCACAAATAATGTAGATATTGATGCATGCAAGGCTTATAGTGGACTTTGGCCATCTTAATCAACAATTTTCGGTTGAATCATTGTAGATAAACCATCTACAAAAAATTAAATCCAAAAGAACAATTAATCGTTTAAATCTCTATTCTATAAGTGAAGAGGAGAGGGACACCAAAAATCAATTTCTATCTTTTTTTTAATTCCTAATTAAATAGAACAACTCATCCCATATCTCTCCATAACTAATTGTTTTCACATTTTCAAAATTTTGAATGAAGAAATGCCAAACACCCTCAATAAATTAAATGTTATATTTTTATGCAAAAGGAAAAATGGAATAGAATAATCCCATCTTTTGCAAGCCTTCTCTTAATAATCCCTCATTAACTTAATTTCAAAATAATCCTACAATTACACCTAATCTTATTTAAACGGGTTAAATGATTGTTAACCTGGTTAACAGGTAAACTAAACACAAATTCGCGGTGTACCATTTCTTCTCCGTCAAACGTTCCGTCTTCCCTTCTCTCAAACCACTGAAACACGAAAAAACTCAATTGATGGATGATTGAGTTCTTCAATTTTGTTGCATAAAGTTTCAAACTTTAGGGTTTCACGCACCGGAAGTCAACTTGTATTTTGAAATTTGGAATTCAGGTAAGTCCTTAGTTGCTTGAAATTGGTTGGCAAAAAACCCCTCTATTACAGCTATAGCGCTTCATCAGAATTTGTTCTTAGTTGAAATTGTGTTCTAATTTATGCTTTTTCATTGTTTGTTGTGATTGTTGTTTGTTTTAGTGATGGATGGTGTGACATTGAAATTTAGTCATGGTAGTGTGGTTAAAAATTTGAAAAATGGTTATGCATATGTGGGTCGGCAGATTAGGACATTTATGGTGGACACTGATGAACTTTGTTTTTGGGATTTAAGAGATTTGGGCAAGAAATGTGGCAATTATGAGGATATTCAAGCATTGTATTATTTGATGCATGGGAAGAGCTTAGAAACTAGTTTGAAGAAGGTAGTTGATGATGTTCAGGTTAGGAAAATGGGAGAAATTGTGTTGAAGGCAAGGTGCATTGACTTGTATGTAGTTCATAGTGATGTAGACCTTGATTTCATTAGGGAAGAGTGTTTCTCACAAGTCTGTGATAACTTAGCAGCTCAACAACACTCTTGTAGAATAGCTAAGCAACAACATAAAACAACAAGACCTAAAAAACTAACTCCCAAGAGGGCTGCTAATCATCCTGTTAGGGTAAGTCCTAGAAGGATTAACCTTACACAAGAGTCTGTTAATGTTCCTGTTGTGGTAAATGATGCAAGTGTTGTTATTATGACCCAGTCAGAATACTTTGAAGAGATTTCCCAATCAGCATCACATGGTCCCACCTTAGAAAACACCTTTCCACATAAGACAACAATAATGTCACATAACAAACAACCTACACCAGTCACACATCCCTTCTCACCTCCTAAAATTGCAATACCTAGATCTGAAACACAGCCAGAAGACCCAAAAAACACAACAGCCTTCACTAGGTCAGAAGTTCCTGAGGATTATGATGAGCATGACCCTGAATATGCACCTAGTTGTGAGGCTAAAGGTTTAGCAGATGAAAGTGAGGATGAGTTTGAGTATGAAGATGAGCAAGATAACCTAGGGATTGAAGGTGAAGATGATTTGGATCAATTGAAGGAGCCTGAGCTAAATGATGAGTTGGAGTATAGTGATGATGAATTGAAGACAACAAGGGAAACGGTTAAGGGATTCAACCAAAAGCTTATTGAAGTAGCTCAAAACCTACAAACTGATGCAGAAAAGGAAAGCTTGGTTCTCAAACAAGAGAAATAGTCCCTGGAAATAATAGGGTGACACACAAAATAGAAGAACAGGTGTTTGAGTATGAAGAGTCAGAAGAAGAAATCCACACTCCTCCACCTAGTGATGAAGAGGAGACAGTTGAACAGAAGAGAGAAAGAAGAAGCCTTGTAACATCCCGTCCGATACAAGAACAAAAGAGACAATATTAATAGGTAAAACCTATGCAAATTTATAAAATAAAAATACTATGAGCATCGTAAAATAATTAGGCGTCCACCGACTATACACATTTTGAAATTAAGGTACGTATGCACAATACATTGTCCACCGAAATATTTTCCGGTGTCAAATACGACCATTTATTTAATAGAATATAGTTTTCATAAACGAAATTATATTTAGATTTATAAATAAAAATGTAAACCATATAAATTAACACGCGACATTTCTAGTGACATTACGGGGTGTTACAATCACTCCCCCCTAAAAGAGTTTCGTCCTCGAAACTTAAAAAGAAATAGTAGAACAAAAGAAGATACTCTTGATAAATAACATTAAGAGAACATAAATCAAATAGATTATAGTTAAGAGGTAAACAACTCTGCGTCATAAGTTTGATAACTCAAACTATATACATTTTACTTTGAAAGACAAAAGTATTAGAAAATAAAGTGGTATATTACCAACATTTACAAAATTCGAAAGAACGGAAGTCACTAATTGCAAAATATTAGAGGTCAAAACAATTATACAACAACTATAAATAATTTTGCAGATAAAGTTGGAACACAATAATTAATAAAATTATAAAAGAATTGAATCAACAATCCATCATAAATATTTTTAGTAAGAGGGAAATGGAGAAACCATCATTTGAAATCCGACAACCAAACCAATTCAAATAGAGATAACCACACAGGCATATACTCCACTTTAAGAGATAGGAATACTTTAGTGAGAAGTAGTTGACGGTTTTATAGAAATATCACTTACAAACTCAACTATCGATATATGATATAAGAGCGTCCTCCTAAACATATATGCAATTTAAAGTTCACAAAAAGGAATTGACAATGTAAAATGAATTTCACTACAAAACTCTACTAGCAAATATAGGCAATAAAATAATAATTTATAAACACAAATGTAACAATTCGTTTTTATAGTCGACACAAACTGCATGGAATCACCCATTACAACTTGATATCAGTATAAACAGGTTTAAACTTTAAACTGAGTATATAAATTTCCTTTTTTAAAGAAAATAAACCAAATGAACAAAATCAGATAATTAAATAAGAAGTAACGAAAATACAACAAAGCCCTAATATGAAATTAGCAAGCACTACAAGTTTAGACAAGAAACAACAAAAGGTAATTGAAATTCTTTTACGCAATGAGTTGGAAAATAAAATTTATAATAAAAGTAAATTAGCAAGTAAAATAAAAAATATATATATAAAAAAAGTGGTCGAAGGAGTTACCCTTGTAACAAAATAGTTTGAATCCATACTTTAATCAATAACACCAAAAATAATTCCTTAGGGTACTTTTATTTTCAAACTCCTTGAAACCTTATTACTATATCTAAAGGTTAAAATAAGAATTAACATGAAAATAAAATATTAAAGAGATAAATATATATTTAAACATGGATGGTCAAAGATGAAAAGAGTAGTTTGTAGAATCTCTTGAAAGACAATTCCACAACCTTTTTCCTTTTCCCTAACCATAGTAAAACAATTGGAATTAAATATTTTTCAAAAGAGTGTTTCAAAATATTAACAATAGCAAAATATTAAACTCGGAAAATAACTCTAATATAATTATCAAAGTTTATTAAATTCAGAGGTCTAAAATATAAAATTTTGAATATAAACTCAAACCAGAAAGTTTGTAAATAACAAATAAATAAGTAGTACTCAAAATAATGCTTAAATGGAAAATAAATGAAATTATATATGCACAACAATATATACTAACAAGCAACAAACAAATAAAATAAACACAATGCAATACACTCGACTATATTAAAATTAAAAAAAAATACGAAACAAGTTAAACGCGTAATACGACCTAGAATTAGAGGCTCTAAATCACCTCGCTTTCACTGCGCACTCTGATAACTTCGTGTACGAAACTCTGCAAATAAGATTATCAAACTTGGTAGACTAGCTTCCACCAATAATTCACGTAAGTACACACATAATATGCTTCATAAGCATGAGAGCATACCACAAAGTAATTCCCATGACTTTCTTCCTACCCAAGTAACTCTCACTAAGCAATTTACTTAAAGCCTAAGACACTAGTAATCCTAGTTACAAGACTACACATTTCTCGTGGAATATGTAGCAACTCAATGAGAGTTTTTAGAACGTTTGGCTCTGATACCAACTGTAACATCCCGTCCGATACAAGAACAAAAGAGACAATATTAAATAAAATAAAGCAACTAGTGGTAGCGGAAATACCACTAAGACGGAGATGCTACTCTAAGGAGTAGAATTAAACTATAAATAAACATAAATCCTCCAAATAAGATAATCAACTTCCGATAATCATATATAAAGGGAAATGAGGTCTCTTACCCTCATTCCAACCAAAGTTCCAAAATATCCAAGAAAACTGCAAAAGAAACCTCAAGGTAACGTGATCCAAAATCCAAAGAAACGAACCAAATCCGTAGTTGAAAACGTAAGACAAAACATAAAGGAAAACTACTTAAGACCCTCTAAGTAGTAAGTCCTAATCCCTGACTCAAAATGCTCATCCACTATGAGAAGCACCACCTTCTTGCTCACAAGGCCAAAACGCACATTCCCGGTCCAAACCGTAACAATCCTAAACAGCATCGTCATCTGCATAATAAATCAACAACTTCCACAATCAGTGGGGAGTAACTAGCAGTTCTCCCAGCACAAATAGGAACAAATAATAAACTTAAAGAAATTAGAAGCACGCCAAAGACATACATCACAAAGAAACATAATCACAACATGAAATACATGTAACTACGAGTCATAATCATCAAACACACATAGAGAGAAAACTAAATACCAATGATCGAATAACACACACAACCAAGCACACATCAATTCAAAGACAACAGACCATACCGCCTGTGAGTAGACTCATTGGACCATACCGCCCAAGGCCTACTATGCATATTCGAGGACCATACCGCCCTGCGGAATAGCAATGCACATTCGAGGACCATACCGCCCTGCCGAATGGCATACTCAACGAACCATACCGCTCGTGAGTGAACCAATGGACCATACCGCCCATGGTTAAGTAACCAAATCCTAGGACCATACCGCCCTCAGGATACAAACAAATTCCTAGGACCATACCGCCCTCAGGAAATAAACAAATTCCTAGGACCATGCCGCCCATAGGATCAATCAAACACAAATTCGTAGGACCATACCGTCCATAGGATCAATCAAACACAAAGAGCAATGTATACACGACAAGGCATACAAAGGAATCCAATCAATATCCATACATGAGTATACACGACAAGGTATACAAAGCAACGCAAACATTCAACATACGTATACACGCCAAGGTATACATAGGAATCCAAACAACAACAAACATGGGTATACACTACAAGGTATACCAAGCAACTCAAACAACCAACCTACGTATACACGCCAAGGTATACACCAAATCCATTCCATAAGACATCAAAACATACATGTTGAGGCATATAACACAAAAAGTTATCTGAGTTTGGGTACGAAGTCAATTATGACTAAGTCATAATATTCCCCGTACATAACTCTTGGCGAAGAGATGCTAAGGGCAGTGTTATCCTCCCCTAAGCATTTCAACGTCGACAACTCAAAGTATAGGCCCACAACACTCGACAAACCGAGCAACAACCAAAACTACCCAACCAACTAGGGTACATTCCCTTAATGAAACAACTCAAACCAACTCAAACGTACTCTAACATGCTTAACATACATGCATAAATCCAACACCCAACATATAAACATGCTGTAAGCTCAAAGGAAAATTAATCAACAAAACGCAACCAAGGAGGGCAGACCCTCGTCGCGAGGTGTGACCGTGGTCGCGGGTCGCGAGCCTGCTCGCGAGTCGCGAGCTGCCACTGCTCGTGGCTTGCGGGTTGTGCTCGTACGCACTTGCTTCGTCCATCAAACATACATCAAGTCTCAAGCACCCAAACCAACACCAAATCACATCCAACTCAACCAAACAAACACCCTAGCATGATACTAAGCATCACCAACAACCAAAACTCAAACTCCAACAATTAACCAAGTTACTCTAATCAACATAACAACAAAACATCAAACTTGACAAACCGACTAACAAGAACTAACAACATGAACATAACCACACGTTCACACATGGAAATACCACAACACAACCTTCCTAATCATGATACTACACTAAACCATAATCATACAATCATCCAAGTTCCACCTAACATGAATCTAGGTTCCCTAACGCGATTCTAACAACCTAAGTTCAAAATCTATACCCTATCGAACTAGAAAAACGCTAGTTACCTCGATCTTCGAAAGGAGTGCAGCAAAACATAATACCATAGCCTAGAAAACGTGCGGATCATCAAAACCTTCTTCTCCCTTGAAGACTTCTCCTCCATTGAACAAAGTATATCCATCTTAAACAACTTTAGGGTACTCTAAAACAGTCAGTGGCGTTCTGACCCTGATTTCCGGTGCTCTAAAGCTCGGATTAAAAATTCCTCCGGTCAAAGTGAAGGTCTGGATGTTAAGAACATGCTGTCCAAATTTAAAGACGATCCAACGGTTAGATCTCCGGCAATGGCCATTTTCGTGAGGGTGTGCAGGGGGAAAAACGGGAAGACTTTCTCTCTTCCTTTCTTTCTTGAGGTGATGCGTGTGGGAAGGCAAAAAGGGAAGAGAATGGCTCTCTTAATCTGATTATATGGACAGCAAAAGGGAGGGGTTTAATAGGGGGTTTAATAGGTGTTAATGAGGGTACATTATGGCCATGATTATGGTAGTTTATGAGGGTAAATGAAGGGGTGTAACCCTTGGATTGCATTAGTGTTACAAAGCAAAGGATGGACAGCTTTATTGGAGTCTTCTAGGAGCCTCTAGATGGACAAGATTTTTGGCCCTATTGGAAAAAAGTGGTGTAATAAAGTTCGTTACATGGTTGGTCGGCAAAAAGGATGATTAAGCTAAATCAACACACTAGCCTAACTAAGACTAACTCAAATATTACACTCAATAATAATAATAAAAATAATAAAATGTATGATCACATTTTCATATATCAAAATAAGCTCAACTTAAAATAAATAACATTAAGATATAGCTTAATTTACAGATCAACTCGTCGGAGCAATTTTATAGATAGTTACTCCGTATAAAATATAAGTTTAAAGAAATATGATATAACTAAATAAATTAATAAAAACATAAAATGAAATCAAAGAACACAAGTTAAATTAAGAAGCAAGGGTCTAAATCAAAATTAGTAGTCTTAAAGATAATTTAGTTTAATAGGTAAAACCTATGCAAATTTATAAAATAAAAATACTATGAGCATCGTAAAATAATTAGGCGTCCACCGACTATACACATTTTGAAATTAATGTACGTATGCACAATACATTGTCCACCGAAATATTTTTCGGTTTCAAATACGACCATTTATTTAATAGAATATAGTTTTCATAAACGAAATTATATTTAGATTTATAAATAAAAATGTAAACCATATAAATTAACACGCGAAATTTCTAGTGAAATTACGGGGTGTTACAAGCCTTCTAGTTGGAAAGGACACTGACTTTACAGTGTTTCAGTGGAAGGTTAGTTAGAGATTTGGAACAAGGGAAGGTTTCAAAGAAGCTGTGGCCAAGTATGGTGTTTTTCAGGGAAGGAACTTACAAATTGTTGTAAGAATAACAAAACAAGGTAGCAAAGGGTAGGTGTTAGATGCATTGAAGGTTGTCCATTCAAGCTATATGCATCTTGGCACTCTAGGAAAGGGTCATTTGTTGTGAAGACAGGGGTTAGTGAACATACTTGCACAAGAAACATGAACAAGAACAAGCAATTGAAAGGCACCTGGCTTGGAGATTACTTGTAGTGTTTGCAAGAACAAAGGACATATAATAAAGACGCAACTACACCAGTAGCACCACAGCCAAAGAGGCCAAGAGGCAGACCTAGAGGCCAAAGAGACCAACAGACAGCTCCTCCCCAAACAAGCCACCACACAGCAACAGCTGAACCATCCAGAATTGGAAGAGGTGGAAGAGTTGTGGGCAAAGGTAGGGGAAGAGGTGAAGAGGCTAGTGGCAGCAGAGGAGGAAGAAGAGGTAGAGGTAGGGCAAGAGGCACAAGGAGTTGGTGTTCTTGTGCAAAGAGATGGCTCTGTAGTTCCAAATGTAAGTGAGACTCAAAACCATAATACCTTAGGGGTCATAACAAGTCGAGTCTTCCCCGAGTCCTCGAGACGAGTCTTCCCCGAGTCCTCAAGACGAGTCTTCCATGAGTCCTCGAGACGAGTCTTCCCCGAGTCCTCGAGACGAGTCTTCCCCGAGTCCTCGAGACGAGTCCTCCCCGAGTCTTCCTCGAGATGAGTCTTCCCCGAGTCTTCCTCGAGACGAGTCTTCCCCGAGTCCTCAACCGAGTCTTCTCCGAGTCCTCGAGACGAGTCTTCCCCGAGTCCTCGAGACGAATCTTCCCCGAGTCCTCTAGACGAGTCTTCCCCGAGTCCTCGAGACGAGTCTTCCCCCGAGTCCTCGAGACGAGTCTTACCCGAGTCCACGAGACGAGTCTTCCCCGAGTCCTCGAGACGAGTCTTCCCCGAGTATATAAATGTTATGCCATAACTAACCTTCTTTTGTCCATTTCAGGTTGATGGTAGAGGGCCTGTTCCTATTGGTGCTAACAGAATCACAAGAAGTTAGTTCAATTTCAGTTGAGGATCATCAGCGAGTAATCCTCAGAATTAGGGTTCATGGGCTAAGATGAATATTATTGGATCATAAGCATGGAACAATATTATTGGATTAGTTTGAGATGTATTTTGGTGTCCTTTGTGTAACAGCCTTCCATCATGGCTTGTTTTTTGAGTCATATGTGTTATGAACTCTTTTCATGTCATTCTAATGAATTCACCTTCAGTTTATGTTAATGAAGCTTGTTTTCCCTTGTTTTATTTGTTTATAATTTCATTTTTGTCATTAGTAAACTAGCAAAAAAGGTAAAGTGACAAAGAAGACCATCAAAAGCTCATATATATAAAGTGCAACAGCAGATTACACAAAATTGAGCCATTTCAGCACCCCAATTGTACCACAAATTGTGGATCATAACCATCAAACAACAAAACATCACAATGACCATCTCCTCAACCTCATCCACAAGCTTGTCCTTATGCATTTTTAACTTCCTCAATTTGTTTCTCATCACATAAATTTGTCCTTCAAGCTCACATATTATGTTATCCCTTAAAAAGACCATGTTCTGAAGTTCACAAACATCATCTTCCACATCTGCCCACTTAAAGAACCCACAAGTCCTCTGCAAAATTGAAAACAAATTGGGATTAACCCTAATAATCACAAAGAAAAATCTAAAAATCAACCATTCACACTTACAGGCCAGTACGAACAACCATAAAAGCGTCTCCCTTTGGTTGGTCCATCCACCCTAACAGTCCTCAGAGGTGCAATTTCTTCAATGAAAGCACAACGGTTGAACATTAGTGCTTACAGATTTTGAGGATCGAGACTTGAAGAAGACCTTGCATTTTGGGACACCATTGAAGCAGCAAATAGAAGGAAATACAAGGAACAAGAACGAAAATGAAGGGAGAAGAACGAAAATGCCAAAAGAAGAATGAGAATAGAAGAGAAGAATTAATGGAGTTAAATAGATGATGTAGGTGGGGGTTTATAACGGTTACAATATTCAATGTGAGGGAAATATTTTTTTCCTTTTTTAAAACTAATTAAATAGGATTAAGTTATGGTAACCTGTTAAATGAGGGTTCAACCTAGGTTAACAGGTAAACAATTTCATCTAACCCATTTAAAGAAGATTAGATGTAATTGTAGGATTATTTTGAAATTAAGTTAATGAGGGATTATTAAGAGAAGACTTGGAAAAGGTGGGATTATTCTATTCCATTTTTCCTATGAAAAATTTAACATGATTCCGTACTCAACGCGTGCATATAAGGCTAGTATAAGAGTATTCTAAAGAGAGAGAAGAGATAGAGTTGAAGAGGCTTTCCCTGGTAGATTTTTTTGAATGGCATTTGAATGACCGACGATTCTCGCTTATCTTTGTTTTGAATGCGTTTTGATTCTCGCTCAACTGAGTCCATTTAAAAAATGATCTCGCTCATCTGAATCACATTTGAATGCAACACTGATCTTTGATTTTAAAACTGATCTTCAATTGATCTCGCTCAATGTGTCTATTGAAAAACTGATCTCACTCATCTGGGTCAATTAATTCATTTTCTATTTGAATTGTGACCCGATCAATATCTTTAACTGGAAACATCAATTAACTTCAAACATACATTTAGTAATTAAGCAGTTCGTAAGATTGCTCATATAAATCACCAACTAACTAACCGTGAATTGAATCCATTGTGACTCAAATTGGATTACTGGTCTTTGCTTTGAATCTATTAGGGGGTAACAAAACAATATCTACAATCTGATACAATATGGTTGATGAAGAATAATTGGGTATGAGAATTAAAGTTAGATTTCTAATGTTTGAAGAAGAATTTGAGTGGAAAATTGAAGGAAACAAGTAAGAAAATGGGAAGTTTGTTGGGTTTTGTAGATGGAGAAAACTAGGGGTGTTCATATAAATCCGATCCGATTGATCTGATCCGGTCGACCCGATTCGAAATGTAGTGTTTCGAATATTTCGGATATCCAAAAAATTTCGGATTACCCTTTTGACTTTTTAGGATATCCTCAGAAAAATCCGAAATATATTTAAAATCAGATATTTTTCGGATATCCGGTTAAAAATCCTAAAATTCGATCTGAAATAGTCGTTGTTTTTTTATTAAATAATATTGATTTTAAACTATTTTTTTCCCAAAAAACCAGATCAAATTCGGATCACACTTCTCCCCAATCCGAAAATTTCGGATTGGATCGGATAATCCGAAATGAATATCCCTAAAGAAAACGCAGAGAATGGAGAGAGAGAGCAAATGAAATCAACCATGTAATAGGATGAAAAGAGGGATAAAACTAAGGATATGTGTAGATAGGAAAGGGATAGTTGATCATTTCGGAGTATAACTTTATTTTTTGTCTTGAAAATTAGGTGTCATTATGTGTTTATAAAAATGTATGTATACTAAGTTGTCATTTCTAACCAAACAAGAATTGGTCTAGTGGAAAGGAGTAAGTGTTCCAACCTTGATGTTGGGGGTTCAATCCCCATTAGGGGCGCTTTGAGAGTTGAATTTCGCTTATCATTCCCCCTCTCTCAAAGTAGTTGGCCCAATATGACCCGAGCAGGATCCAGGCCACTTCTTCTTACCAACCTAAAAAAAAGTTGGCATTTCTTAGTCACTTCATTAAGGGGTACTCCATTAAGAGGTAGTATATCATTAAGGGGTAGAACATTAATTATATGTAGGAAAAATTGTTAATTACCACCTTTTATAAACAACTTTTGTAAATTACCACCTTAAAGATTTTTTTTTTTTAAATTACCACCTTTTATATACAAATCTTTTAAAACTCCCACCTCTTAACGTTTTCCGTATAAAAAAACGTTATGTGGGTCCCACATAACTTTATTTCCCTCCATTTCTGTTTTCTCTTCCCATTTCTCACTCCTCTTCCTCTTCCTCTTCCTCTGTTTTCCTCCCCCAATTATCACCAATACTAGGTATTTTTTTTACCCCAATCTTTCTCTCTCCTCCAAATAACTCACTCTTTGTGTCTCCTTCCTCATTGTTGAGCAAAACATTTGACCCCAAAAAAACTATTTGATCCTTTCCGGGTTTAAAAGTTCAAATGAAGGAAAAATCTTTACTTTTTTGTTTTACATATATGATTTTTCGATTAACATTAATGGGTCTCTGTTAATTTTTGTGCCAAATGAGGATTTTCCATTCCCCAATTCTTCATATTTTCTAAAAATGGGGATTATCAAAATCTTCATCTTTCATTCATTGTTTTTGCATTTCTCGTACTAATTCCAACATTTGTAACATTCTAGGTCATCACATTTATTATATGCCTTTACTTCAATTCTCATTTTCTTCCTAACTTGTTATATCTTTTTCCAAAAAAGAGGTCTTTTTGTAACACATTCACCTTTGCTCACATCTTTTTCATTAATTCACAAAAAAATGTATTATTTTCTGGGTGGTATATACTTTTCTTGGTCTCCAAGCATTTAACCCTGTTATTTGCTCAGTTTTTTCTTACTACCCTCAACTAATATTGTTGACTTGTACTATAAACCTTCATTGACTAACATTTGCTCAACAATGAGGAAGGAGAAATAGAGAGTGATTGGAGGAGAGAGAAAGATTGGGGTAAAAAATCCCTAGTAATGGTGGTAAACTGGTAAGTGGAGAGAAAAACAGAGGAAGAGGAGCGAGAAATAGGAAGAGAAAACAGAAATAGAGGGAAATAAAGCTATGTGGGACCCACATAGCGTTTTTTTGACGGAAAACGTTAAGAGGTGGGAGTTTTAAAAGATTTGCATGTAAAAGGTGGTAATTTAAAAAAAAATCTTTAAGGTGGTAATTTACAAAAAGCTGTTTATAAAAGGTGGTAATTAACAATTTTTCCTTATATGTAGACACCACATCTTCACTCTTTGAACTTATATAATAGATACTAATTGGTAGTTTCACTCATTATAAAAACATAAGTAATATCTAATGTACTATAATGTATACTTTAGATTAAAATGCCAACTTACTACATGATAATATCACTATTGCAAATTTTTGATGGCATATGGTAGCAGTATCGGAGTTTCCATACATTCAAATCTGATAAGCAAACCATGATGAACTTTGCTCAGACACTAATGACAATGAGTTCAAACCTGCAACAGTGCCCATCAAATAAGGTGTGAAATAGTACTCTGGTTCTTTTCAGCAGAATAACATCACTACGATTTTTATGAATTTTAACAGGGTTACTGGAGAAACCATGATCAGTCATCACGGTGAAAGTTTCAACTCTAAGACACAGTGAAAATAAATTCAAAACAAAATATGATATAAATAATGTACCCCAAACTATAGAATAGTTGAACCAGAAAAGCTTCAGAGAAAGAAAAGAAACCTAGGAAGAAGCAATTCAAGGCCCCTCAGCATCGGTAACACTTCCATTGCAGCTATTCTGGATATGAGCAGACCCTGAGGTAAGACTAGGACCTAAGAGCAAAGGAGCCTCTTTGTTTTCAGACTCAGAAGGCTTATCAGCTTCGCGTTTTGCAGCCCAAGCTCTAAGAGGAGGCTCAAAGTGTTTGCTGGCAACATCTGGTGGCGGTAATTCTTGGTCTTCACCTGGAAGTACAAGAAGACCTCTCTCCCTAAGGGGAGATGGCCGACTGTAGTAAGCATTCCACAAGGAGTCAACAAGCTGCCTCTCTTCCCTAGCAGCACCAAGCTCTTCCGGTGACATCAAACTGATGCCTTCGATACGTTCTTCAAGGAGCTGCTTCATTCTATCATCTTCATCCCTCAACTGACCAGTGGTCTTATCGGCTTTTCCACGTGCAAGCTCGAAGAGACCCTGTAGAGCAGCTTCTCTCACGGATGCATCCTCACTAGAAGCAAGGTGCATCATAATGCGGGGAAAACCAAGTTCAGTTACTACGCTATGATCAGATTGGCTTTCCTGTAGAAGATAATGTAGCATATTCAATGCTTTCCTGCACAACGTTTACTTATATCAGGTACAAGCAGCTTGCAGAAGGCTCATTAAAAAAAAAACATATGGAGCACGTTCCTTCACATGATTTGCATCTTAGAGCACTATCGGTGTAGGGAAAACCCGCCATATGAAAGGTAAATACCTTTGAAATCTGACACTATCACAGCCTAAAGCGTCTCTTAATGCCGCATAACCATTTGCAAGACGAAATGCTGCAATTCCCGGCTTATTGTGGCGAATTAAAGCTGCAATCACCTCCAGGAATACACATCAATAATTTCAAGCCCGACACACATTACCAAAACAAGGACAAGCATTTTCAACAATTTAAATCAGTGCAACACACGCGAATTTTACAAAAATAGCAAGATGATTAATATGGATTCAGGTCCTTTCATCTTACTTACCATCATTCCTTCACTAGGAAAGTTTGCATCATTTTTAGATTGCTTTAAAAGCAAGGCTTTATGTTCAACTTGAACGATTTTAGTCTATCTTACTCGGAATCTTGATTTTACTTCAAGTACCCATGATCCTCGACAACTCGAAGATGGGTATGGATACTTTGACACTTCATTTTGGGCCAAAATCAAGGAATTTTTTTGTGAAATGGACGAGTCGGACGCTTGGACACATACCCATGCCCGACATGGGTACTCGAGTCTAAGTAACATAGATTTTAGTTATAATGGGACCATCTTGGGCGTCCACATATTAGGTTATGGAACTTCTTTTTAGTCTTAGTGGGATGATGTAGCTACTATATCAGCTGAGGTAGGCGTTTTCTAAAGAGTTTAATCGGTTAGTGTAGCTTTCTTGGCAGTAACCAAGTATTCATATTGCCACCCAGACCGATACTTAAATAAGTTTGCTTTGTTTCTTTATTCAAGTAGACTTGAAGGAAGGTAGTTAACAGTAAGTCCAACTTCATTTGATACATCATGCAAGGCTTATAAGGGACAGTTTATAGCTTGTACATAGGGATACATATACTCTTTTGGACGGTTGTTGAAGAATAATATTGAACTTGTACTTATTTAGAAGGCAGAAAAACAGCATAAAAAAGTTGGGATTCAAGAAATTTCCCCCTACATAATCACTTATAATTCGCTTTTTCTTCACCTTAGGATTAGTTCCTCAATTCAAACGTTACAGCAAGTAAAACTTCGCTAAAATGTTTGAACTTAAAGATTACGGGAACTCCTATAAACTTCACTAGAAAAGGGATTAAATTCTTATCCATACTCACATGATATTGCACCCAGTGCCTGTGTACGTACTTTCACATCAAGGTCCGAAGCGAAGTTTGAAAGAAGTGGCTCAAAACCATTCGCTTCCATTACAAGTTGTTGACTCCTTGGATTATTCTGTACAATGGTCATGACAACATCTGCGGCTTTTGCCCGAATATTAGCATGCTGATTCTTAAGATAACTAATCAGGGGAAGCAGCCCACCAATCGAATGAAGATCTGTCAGGCAAAAGGGGGAATAATATTAATTAGGCAAGAAAGAAAAATATGCTGCTTCGTTATAATGGCCGTGTACAAAAGCTATGACGCAATGAAGAATTCTCAAAGAGAGGTGTCTCTTACGCCATTAATTTTGTCCAGAGAAAGATTGGAAGTCAATCCTTTCAATAATAATTGCACTACTTGAACTAATGCTTGCTAACCACCAGTTTAAAGCTTTCAGTTTTAAACCACTTAAGACTATTATAACATGTTAGCCTAGGTAACCAGAAGAATTTATATTATCAAACTAGATTATGATTTATCATTCAGGGCTTTAATATTCTACTTCATCCCTTCTGTTTTAGTCGCAACTATTTGACTTTCTAGTTTATTAAGGCAAAAAATTGACAATTAACATATTAAGAGTAAATAAAAATTATACACTCCATAAATGGATTGGTGTGAATCAAGACCCCTTCTTATAACTATCTTTATTGCTTTCTTAGAAACCACAAGTTTTACCCTGACTCTTAAACCATGTGGGCTTTACGTGTTGGGATTCATTTAGTTTATATTAATAACAGTGGGCTTTAGGCTTCCAAAGTTGTAATCATTAGTTCGTGAGCTCTTTGTTCATTAATTACTTTCTAGGTTTATTGTTGTTTAGTCGGTTATTTAGTTTTCTAATTAGTTTTGCTTTCCTTTTTTGAGTGGAAGTAAGGAAACAAGCCTTTTATTCCTATAATTATAGAATTAGGGCTATATTTTCTAATTTTATGATGAGCTTTTGTGCTTTAACATTGAGTGTGAGAATTCTCGTTGAGGTTCAACACTGCATTTTAGTGTCGTTGCCATTGAAATCAGAAGTAACGCTCTAGGAGATCTTTCCATCACGTCCACCAACCATCAAGATCCATATCAAATAGTATCACATCTTATGATTGTGGGTCCTTCCGGTATACACTCGGTGCAAATTCCATGCACTAATCTCCGGAATTACGACTAAGGTATTGTTGAAATCAGGGTGTAAAATAACGGCCGGTTCGGAACGGTTCGGCCGTTTTGGAACAGTTTTGAAGTTTACCGAACCGTTTTTTGCCAGTTCAGTACGTTGAGTTTATAACCCCGTAGTTTTGGCCGTTTTTTGAAATATCGTAAGTATCCTTATAACTTCGGAATTCACACTATTAGATATCTAACTTTAACTTTGCATTTTTGAAATATTGTAAGTATACTTATAACTTAATTTGACCAAAACTATCATATGATTAGGTTATAAATATGGTTAATAAACAATTATTTCGATTCATATCCTATTATATATATACATATAAATTGTTACTAACTCATATGTTATCCAACTAGAAAAGTCTACGACAAGTTTTTCTCCTTACGTTGGTGTTCTTCTTTCGTTGGTGTGTGCCTATTGTTTTTATTGTGCTATGTGCATTTCCCCCTTCTCTTTTTCTTTTACCGATTCTGATAAAATAACGACGTAACGGGTTAGAAAAAGTGCTAACGCGGCGAGTGACTGTTACGTAATGGACAACGCGTCGAGATGAACGTGGATTTTATCGTGCCGTTACATAACAAAATTTCATCGCGATGTTACATAATGAAATTTCACGTAACAGCAAGTTCAAATCCGTTACATAACAGCCATTACGTAACGATCGACCGAATGTCATTTCCATGGATGGGCCGAAACCTTTCTATTCCAAGCACAACTTTTAGAACTTTCATGAACTTTTTAAGCAAAAGACGACGTTGCCATAAGAAAGCATATTGTTGTAACTAATATGGAACTTCCATGAACTTTTAACTAATCTGGAAACTCTCAAACACGGAGTCACAACAATTAAAGGCTGCCCTCTCACCCGCTAATGAGCCACCTCTGGCTAGTTTCGGCATGTGTATTTAAGTGAGTTATCTTTGTGTCTCTCTTTGATCACTTTTTTCCTTTTGTCTTTTATCTCTCTAATCGTGTTTCCTTCTGTGTAAGCCTCCCCCTTTTTTCTCCTTTCTCTTTTGTACAGTCTGGACAATCGTGACTTTACAAACTGTACCTAAAAGTAATTACGCGAATCTATTATTTGTTTTAAGGTATTAATTAAATGTATCAATTTTTTAATTATGGTGTTGTGTAAATACCATATAAAAGGCTCAAAAATAAATATAAAAATTTATTAAAAGAGTGTCGGCCTTACGCCTACCTAGGTTCCCTTTGCGCCTCACGCCTTTTAAAACTAAAATGGTAGGTAACCCCCTCCATCGCTCCCACTTTTGGATAGGGATGCAATATGAGCTTAAATTTAATATGTTGACAACTCAAAATAATATGAAGATAAAATTAGGAGGGACATCCCTTCGGTAGTAAGGACGAGGTGTATCTCAAGCCCTAACCCTATAGGCAACGGCTGGCTCCTAGGTCTTATGGACCATTTAGTGGCCTTAAGTGGGTGGGAGGTCGGTTAGTGCTCCCTCAAAAGTCCAAACTCCACCAAGTGTACAACCGTTTTCTCCCACCATTCCTCCTCAATTGCAACAACCGGAACTCATTGTAGCTACGGAAACACACGCAAAGCTTCAGTTCCATCCCTTTATTCAACGGAAAGACCCTCTATTTCCAAACTTCCACCTTTAGGCCAAGGTGGTTGTTTGGAAGGGGGTAATGCTAAGACCCAAGCTATTCCTATCATCTACACTTATGCTATAAGGGGAATGAAGTGTCCAACATCTACGTAGTGAGGGCAATTCTATCAACAAAGGGTAGTTTTGTCAATGCCAAAGAGAGTTAGTTAGAGACACAAAGAATATTTGCTTGGTCATAACATAATATGATGACTAGGATTAGAGAGAGAATATAGAAAGAAAATTTTGACTTTGTAATAATAGCAAGATGACGTAAGATTGTAATCATCCATGGCATAATGTAAATGCTAGTATTGCTACTTAGGGAGAGTCCTTAACCTCTCAAAAGTTAAGGGTTGTACTTCAAAAGTTATTAAGGCCTCCTTCAATACAAGGACTACCCTTGAGTTTAGGCTACTTCTATTTTATACTTATTTGTTTGTTTCACCAAGAATAGTGACGATTCTTAGCACAATCTTAACGTATCGACCACATTGTTAAGGTTTCCAAATCTAGCGAACTACCCTATCGTAAAGGTGGAAAGAGATGGCATTTATTTTAAAACGATTAAGGCGATATCTTGTGGTCTTGGACGATATAGCGGTACGAAACTTGCATCATCTTCGTTACCGCAACGCCGTGGTCGAGACGGAAATGAATTTTTGAATCATGAATGAAACAGGGGAAGTTGAGAAAATCATATTCAAATTCAAATAAATATGCTAGCACTTTCCAAAACTTCCTTCAATGAGGAGCCTTGTTATTCACGACTCCACTAGTCTACTACTGGCTTTCGTGCGCAAGACATCTTAAACAAGAAGTGGAAGAGGGAACTCAACCAAGTAAATGTTTCACTATTGAGCAAGACCTTCGCAGGTTCGAGGGTAAAATTGTCATACTAGAAAAAACCCACCTTTAGGCTTTAGTACAAGGCTACAAGCCCTTTTTGAAGAGTACCATGATTGAGGACACACTTCAAAACCTTCAAACCTACAAGAGGCTTGTTAAGGAGTGGTATTGGCCTAGCATGTGAAGTATGTCAACAACAAAAATTTCGACACTCTTTGACTTTTGCAGCCTTACCCCTTCGTTCCTAGGTTTAGGAAGATTTATCCATGAATCAGAGAGGGGATGCATAGATCTCAGGTAGTAGACATTGTCCTAGCAATAGTGGAAAGGCTTTCCAAATACAACCATTTCATTCCCCTTAAACACCCTTTTAGAAGGTGTTCGTAAACGAGGTAGCAAGAATACATGGTTTTCCCTCCACCATTAAGGTCACATTGTCTTGGGAAGAACTATTCAAATTGCAAGGGTCCCACTTGCTTAGAAGCACTCCAAACGGCCAACCCGACTGCCCAACTATGGTACAATACCTTCTACTCAAACCTCCCCTAAAAATTCTCCTTTGAAGGTTGTATGGAAGAGATCACCCCAAATCATCAGTTTGATATCATTTCTTTATATGGAGGAAGAAATCTTAAAGAAAGATGCGATCTTGTATGATCTCAAATTTAACCTCCTCAAGGCTAAAAAAAACATGAAGCCCCAAGAAGACGAGAAAAGATGAGATGTCGGTTACAAGAACGAGATTGGGTCTACTATGCGCTCAGACCTTACATGCAAAACTCCTTAGCAGAAAAAGCCATTTTGAGATATTCGTTGCTAAATTTTCTAGCGCTTATGAGATCATTCAAAAGGTGAGCATGGTGGCTTAAAAAATGGATCTTCCTCCTTTTGCCAAAATTTAAAGGAAACCAATATGTGGCTACCACTTTCCCCTCTTATATTGTCAATAGAAGTGCAACCTACCTTTGAAGTGCTCATTCAATGGCAATCACTAGCGCCTCAAGAAGATACATTGGAAGAAGGTTGTGAAGTCCATTTCAGATTTCTTCCTTTCACCTTGAGGACAAGGTGGAAATCTAGCTTGATGCTAATGCAATGAACCCCGGCCCATCACTTATTAGCCCACCCATCAAATAAAAATATACAAGAAGGCAAAGCGAGGGACATGAGAAGAATGTTTCTATTTACCTTAAGGACAAGGTGGAAATCTAGCTCGAGGATAATTAGTTCGGCATCAAACTATACATATACAAGGAGGCAAATGAAAGGGAACAACGGCTAGTTAGTTAGTTGGTAGTAGGAAGGGTAGAATGTTGTAATAAACAGAAGGCCAAAGGGAAAAATATTGTGTAGTAAGCAAGAGAAAAATGAGGATTGTCATTCCCTTTGACCGTGATTTTAGGTTCTGAGCAAATCCCCCACAATAGTTGTCTACTCTTTTATTCTGTTTGTGGCATTTTATTTTTTCCTAAAACAACCACATTCTATTATACTACTTCAGTACTTCCACTATAGTAATAAATATATATTCTATATTACAATATTAAAACACATTATTTCCCATACCCACATGTTACATGGTCTACCCAAGGATACGAGGAATGCGGAATGCAGGCACGACCATTGATCTGAGTCGTTCGCCTCGGATCGGGGAACGAACGCGACCCGCAACGTTGTTGGTCGCTAATCAAATCGTCGTGGGTAGCTTATTGCGAAAAGTATTCATAGAGTTTGTAGAGTTTGTAGCATGTTGGAGAGGGACTAGGGAGAGGGTTTCATCGATTTTGGCGGGGTCAACTTTATGTCTTTAAGTTTTTACATTACAACTGTCAAATATGCATATCCCTCTCCCTTATTGTTTATAGTTAATTAATTAAATGAATACAACTCATCTACTCCTCCGACTTCTCTCTATTATTGCTGACTCTGTCTATATGGGTGCTTTAATGACACTCCCACCCACATGATGGCGGTAGAAGTACAATCTTTTACAAAATAATAAAAAATTTAAAATATTTGGAATACTTATTTTTAATTATTTTATTTGTCACACCACAATTATACTATAATATAGGATTACTGAATTTTAAGATTTTTTTTTGCTTTTAGTTATGAATTTACCGTAAACTTTTATTTAAATGAATGACCCAACACCCAACGTTCCCGTTTCACCTAAGGTAGCGTTACCCATATCCGTTTTCGTACCACGTTTTCAAATCGAATCTCATTCCTTGTATCATTGGTACTACCCCCACTCTTCTCCAAATCGCTATCGTATTGTATCATAAACTTAACGTAAGATGTCAGCAAATTCTAATCCTTGAACCACATTTTAGATCCATCACATTCAGTACCACGTCCGTCCCACCAACAATTGTCCCACCAATGGGCAGGACCTTCACTCCAAATCCATCAATTCCAAGTAGCTATAGTATTCTGTAGCGCCATTATAATGAGAAGGATGAAAATGGTAAGATTAAAATCCTGGACTACATCAAAGATATCTTTCGATCATCAATGTGATCATAAAAAGATTTTTTTACATATCGTTTCTCATTTTAAAATGGTAACGTAACCTATAGAGTTCGAAAACTTGAAGAAATAAGCATTAAAAACTGTCAGAGTTAAAATAAAAATTGTTAACCCAATAACTGAAACACCAATTCTGACTCAGGAAAAAGCAAAAATAGAACATTAAAGTATTACCAATTTTTTTTATTAATAGGGAAGAACTTCTATAACCTATAAATTACTCAAATATTGGTGCGACATTAAGCATAACCCCATCTATACATAGTTAACCCATTTGTGCTTGTCAATAAGCCCGTGGGCTAGCAGAAACCCATTAAAACCTTAGTATCTCTTATCACTAACCCCACATATACATTATACCACATTCTGCTACTCTAAACTAATGGTTAGTCCCATTAATAGAGAGTTACAAGTCTAAAGATGATCCATACGACATTTTGTTAACAACATTAGATTGCAGATCAAATTTCTATTACTCATAAACCATAGTGACCATAAAAGGGAAACATATCTTCAAAGTTTGTTCCTTTTCTTAAATGGCACTATGAAACGCTTTCAATTTTTCTTCTCATTTCAGTTTTTCCCCATAATTATGAATACTTATCTTGAATTTTCAAAAGCACGTCTAAACATTAGGCAAGGTAAGACGCAAACCAAAACGCCTCCGCCACATGAGGCATTTTACATCAGGCGAGAGAGGCACACCATACCACGTGCACGCTTATTGTGGAGTTAGAGCACATTTTGCTACATCTCAGTTGAAATTCAAAATAAGGAAGCGTTTCTTCAAATTAAACCTTACCTAGGCTTTAAAATTCAAAATTGAGTAAAACTCCTCATGTAAGCTATGACACCACAGGAGAGTTTTTTTGAATTAATTTTGCAAAGACCCTAATGACATTATTTATACCAAGCAAGCATAGAATACCTGAAACCATGGCATTAACACCTAAATAAAGAAGAAATGAGAACAAGTAAAGTGTAATAAGCTCACCATTAGCCATATCAATGGACTCCACATGCTCTTGCAACTCCTCCAACATATCTGGAAATAGTTAGAAGTTAATTAGGGTCGAGAATCAAGAGGTATACATTTACGCATATGCGAAACCAGTAAGGGTTGGTGGAACATGAAATAACCTTCAATATCGGTGGGAGTAACACCTTGAGATTGTAAGAGTTGTTCAGGAGTTTGCATAACAAGAGTAATCTCTTTCATTCGCTTCACAACATCAAAGGTTTGAGATTGCATAGCTTCCATAAACCACTTTCGGTCCTCATCACTTGTCATCACATATTCAAGATAGAAATTAATAGTTACATGAATTGAATGGGACGAAATAGGGTTCCAAAATCGAAAAATAGAGGAAAATACCTGAGGTGGCGTTGAGGTTGAGTACCATCAGAGTGAGAAAGACTCCATTTTAGAAGTCCATCCCAATTGGGTTCGCCTTTACTCATTTCTTCTGTCTGATTATTCTGAGTTTGGGTTCACAGGGAGGGGTTTTCAAAAACCCTGATGTGTTGTTAAGCTATCCTGCTTCCTCCGTCCAAAAACCAAAAACCAAAAACCAAAAACCAAAATCCGACCTTGCTACTTCCTACTACTTGCTACTGTCGTTTCGTTTCAAAAGCAGCAAGTCTTAATAACAGGAAAGATGGTTCTGGGGTGTCTATTCGCCGTATCTCTTGGAATCGTCCCGACCCTCTAGAGTTTACTTGTAGAGTTGGGCAAATCTTGGCCATTGGTTTGTATCAACGCCATAAATGCAATTTAGTCCCACTAAATCTACAAAAATATAAAACACAAAAAAGATAATCAATATAAATATAATGGAAAATGATAAATACAACCTTAGGGTTGTATATAAGAATCTAAATAAGAAAATTTAAGTAACTTTCAAACATTAATAATACCGATTCACAAGTGATTGTGGCATAAATTTCAATTTAATACTATTATAGGTAATGTATTTAATGTTTATATGCAACCCTTAAAACTGTACATATCATTACCCAAATATATTAAACAAAATCTCCCACTATGCGTAAGATTAAAGGAATATAAAAACTAATTGATTTTTTGGTTCTAAACCTAAAAATTAACCTTTCTCGCTTAAGGTTGTTAATGGGAGAATTAGTTGGTGTAACTGAATTCTATTAAACTCCTAATTTTTAGCAATTCGGTTATATTCCGGCAAATGTAAGAAGGTACACATAGTAATACCTTTCTTGTAATCAGAATCATTGAAGAAAATAAATAAAAATCTTTCTCTCTTTTCTTCTAATCTCTCTCTTTCTTATTTCTGAAAATTCTCTTATATCCCCTTCAATCTTTGAAATTCAGTTGTAGAAGTGAAATATCCTGCAGCTGGTTCTACCCTGCAACATTGGTATTAGAGCCAATTTGTTGCCCACTCATCAGACACCATTGTTGAGTTCTTGAGCTCGAGGAGTTTGTTAAAATGTCTTAAAACCCAGACGACTCTCCTTCTTGAAACTGAAATTGAAATTCTGGCACCTCTTCTAGCGTTGTTACCAAGAAATTCTCAGACGTGGAAGAACAAGTTAAATCGTTAGAAAAACGACTGGAAGAACAAGCCAACAACATGCTAGTTTTGGTGCAAATGGTTAAAGAGTTGAAAGATCGTAGCACCACTTCTTGAAATCATGGAAATAATCATTACAAGAAGGTCAATTCTACTAGAACTCAAGGTATGTTACCCAAATTACAGTTTCATGTGTTTGATGGTTCAAATCCTAGAATTTGGATAAAGAAATGAATTAGGTAATTTGCCTTGTGTAAAATTAAATGTAAAGTGGATTTAGCATCTTTATGCATGACGGATAAAGTAGAAATATGGGTATCTAGTTATCTTGCAGTTAGGAAGAATGTGGATTGAGATGACTTTATCATTGACTTGACTGCAAGGTTCAAGGATGGTAAGGGAATTAATGTTGTAGAGCAGTTTAATAAACTTGAGCAGGGTGAATCTTTGAAAGATTACATTGATAAAATTTGAGGTCAGTTTTGCTTCAAAATGAGCATAAGTTACGTGAGGAGTTTATAGTGGACAGTTTTGTTGGAGGTCTTAAACTTACAGTAAAACCTTTTGTGAGAGCTTTTAACCCCACAAATATCACTGAAGCAGTAAAGTTTGCAAGATTATAGGAAGAACAGTTGAATCTAATGCTATGAAAACCCAACCTAAAGTTTCTTCTACTTTCCCATCCATACCTTCATAAAAATCATCTCAAACTTCTTATAGCCAAAATCTTAAACCTCTTCTTTTGCCAACTCCTCAAAATTAAACCATCACAAAATTTAACCAAATTTCATCCTAAAACTTTTAAACATATTTCGGCAGATGTGAGGGCTCAAAAGGTAGCAAAAGGGTTATGTTTATCATTGTGATCAGAAGTATGAGAAAATGGCACACATGTCAGTTTAAAGAGCCAGTATTATTCACATTTGATCCACCACAGGAACCACCACCACCTCCCACCGCCACCTTCATCCACGAAACCGTCACAAAAACCACCGCCACCACCACCCACTGTCACCTCCATCCAAGAAACCACCGATTTCACACCCACCGCCACCTCCACCCACAAAATTCACCGATTTCACCACCCATCGCCACCTCCATCCACAGAAACCACCGCCATGCACACATCCACCCACGAACACCGATCTTCTATTCCCTTCTTCGATCTCTCTTCTCCCAACCATCGAATAGCTCGCACCTCTGCTTCCTTGTTGTGCCACCACCATACGGACAACGCCAACCATATATCTAGCCACCACCGCTTCTCGATCTTCTCTTCTCGATCCTCTCTTTCTCTTCTTCCCTCTTCTCAATCTCTCTTCTCCCCTCTTCTCGACCTTCAACCTTTGTCGGAGCCCTAGATCTGGGTGGTGGTGGTTAGGGTCTGGTTCTTCGGTCGTAGTGGTGGAAGTGGGCGTCGAAATGTGTGCAGATGGTTGGGGGCTTGGTTGGGTGGTGGTGGTGGCTGGAGAAGGTAGGGTGTAGGTGGTGATGGTGGATGGGTATGGTGGTGGTGGTATAGTGGTGAGAGAGAAGGGTGGATGGGTAAAATTAGGAGAGATTAGGGTGGGTGGGTAAAAGTAAATTAACATTAAGTAAGTTAATTAGGATACTTAAACATGTTTTAATGTGAAAAGTAAGGGTAAAATTGACAATTCATACACTAAAACTTACTAAATAAGGAAACAATAAGAATGTTGCATCTATTTAAACACCCCCAAAATAGAAAATGTTGCATCTATTTTGAAATGCAGTAAGTAATATTAACCAAATTTCATTTCTAGAAGTGTCTATACAGAGTTTATGGATATGTTTGCCAATGAGAGGTTTGGGGTGTTTTGAGAGTTTGGACTCCAAATAGAGTTTTTAACTAGTCAAAACTCTACTTAGGGTGTTTGGTAAAATAGCTTATTTGATAGAGTTTTTGGGGTTAAAACTCTAAACTCTAAAATGATGGGAAACCCAAAGTTTTGTACAGAGTATTGAAATCTTCATTGTAATATGACATCCCTACCCATAAAAACCTCACTTCTTTTATCACCCTTAACCCTAAAAATACCCACTCGCCACTGCCTCATTTTCCCTTACCTTTCCTAACATCCCTTTTGTCAGATCTGAAAGTGCTTGTTGAATTCTTGAGGTATCTACAAAGAGGTTAGTGAATTTTAGCTAATTATTTGTTACTATTGTATTAATTTTCGGATTTTCTCTATTTACTCATATTCAAAATCGTCAGTTTTGAATCTGATTGATGTCTAATTTAATTCGCACTTTGGATTATGAGTTTTCTTAATGGGAGAATAATTATCAAGGAATTTGGTGGATATGAGTTTTTTTGTGGGTTAATTTTTAAAATAATATGTATTTGGAATAAGAACATTTGAGTTCTTGTCGTTGATGTTTGGCAATAATGATATACTAAACTTCTTTATATTGGAATAATACCCACATAATTTTTCTCTGTTTCATTGGGTTTCATTACAAAGTTTACTGCTTTAATGGTTGTTTCTATTAATTTCTTACCCTTATTCATTGCCTTTGTCCCAAAAGTTCCCTATACTATGTAAAGACCATTGGTCAGAGTCCTTGTGGGTAGTTCTAAGAATTTTCTAGGGCCTTGGTATTGTTTGATGACAGAAGCTCCATGATCGTGCGTGACAAGCTTATATACAATGATATGTAAACATTACATGCCTATATTTCATGTTTAAATATAGGCAATCACTAGTTTAAATAATCAAAGTATATGGCTGAACAGTTGTGAGCTTAGCAATCAAAGTAAATCAACCTTAACACCCAACTACACAGCAAGATCAGTCTCAATTTGCCTATTCAATCTAAATTTATTGATTGCTTAATTAAAATACCATTCGTGCTTAATTTTGATGACTGTGGTTGTTTGAATTTGTTGTCTATAAAAAATGGAAGACAATTTAATTATTTTAATTTTTTTTTTTGTTAATGATAGAAGATGACCTCAAACAACATGAGGGACAATGAGGAAGGTGAGGCTTCGGTAAGAGATGTGGGTCGGGCTAGTTGGAGTAAGGAAACTTTACTCATATTCTATGATCTGTGTATCCAATATGCCGAAAGGAGTAAGCGAAAACGAGGTGCAACAATTTCACAAAGAATGCCATGGAAAGTGTTTGAGGTGGAGTTTAGTAAAAAAAACTAATTTGGCGTATGACAAGAACCAACTGACGTTGGAGCCTTTGGAAAGCACTTAAAGGGAAAGAAACTGGGCTAGGTTGGGATCATGGAAAAGGGTACAATAAGTGCTAGTGAAGAGTGGTGGAAGAAAAAAATTGAGGTCAGCTTATACATACCCACTTTATCACTTACATTATCCAAACAAATTAAAATAACGACCTAGATTGATTATTATCTAATTTCATTCATCTCTTTTATAGGAAAACGTGCATTTTAGAGCTTTTCAATATGAAGGTATTGAGCCCGAACTTAAGTACAAGGTGGAATAACTCTTTGCAGGTTCGATCGCTCAAGGGGGGCAAAAGTATACTCCTGTTCAACGCCCAAAAGAATTAGTTTATATTCCTTTTGCGGCACATATATGCTCTTCACCCCTTGATGTTACCAATGTTAGTAATGTAATGGCTGACTATGAAGATGTAATGAGTGACAATGGTGATTTAAATCATAATCAAACTAACATGGAATGGCAGGAAGTTTGGAATGATTCATCTCCACTTCCTTCCCCTTCTCCACAATGAATAGAACACGTAGTTAAAGGAAGTAAAAGATGCTCTGAGAATGATGTTGCAGAGTGTTTAAGGAGTTGTCGGACCGAATCTGGTAGTAGAAAGGGAGGGCCTGGACTCCTAATGGAAAAATTGGATGCAATGGTGAAAGTTGTGACTGAGAGGAACAGTAAGGAAATGGAATTAATGATTCTTGAAGCACAAACACATACTAAATCTTCTTACACACTTGTTGATTCATTGGCAAAACTGGTGTCTATACCTGACCTCATACTAGGTAGTTGACACGGTCGTTGCACATGCCAAATATAAACCTTACTTAGCCTAGTTTAGGGTAAGAAAGGGTCGATTCCACAAGGAAGCAAGGATTAGAAAGGGTTGAAAGCAATTAAGCGAGCTAAGCCTATTTTGAGTGATTTTTAAGATTAATTGATTAACTAAGAAAATAAGAACTAATTAGCTAATAATTAAACTAAATGATTTGGGTTTAACAAATATAAGAAGACACTAGGGATAGGGGAATCACTAGTTAACCAATTGCTAACCTATTCGTCAAGCCAAGGGGATTCATTAGGTTCAACTAAGGGACTAAGGTCGCTCATATGTTTCCTAATTACTCTCTCGAGCTAATTAGGAGGACTTAATCAACCAATTTTACCTATTCTCATGGTAAAATCAATTGCTCAAGTATTTCCACAACTCGTAGCGATTCGATTAAGGTCCTAGGTAGCCTAACACCTATTCTCATGGTGAAGTCAACCTATTGACTAACCTAAGGTCTATCAAAAGCTTCATCTCTCAATCCTTCACTTTTGATCCCCTAATCTAGTTCAATTGATGATCAAACAATTAAACAAGCAATTAAATAGGTTAGTCAACCCAACTTCACCTAAATCTACCCCCTAGCTTGACTTTTGAGGTCAACTCATGATCTACCTAGTTCATCCCCTTCCCCTAGCCTAGAAACTACTCTAAAGCCATTAAAGAGGCAAAATGAAAAGCTTGAAGTATTAAATGGAGATCAACAATGGTAGAAATCAACATAATGAGCTAAACTTCAACTAATCAATACTAACCAAAAGCTTAAACAAGATAAACAAGTAAATAGGCAAAATAAAGCAAAGATACAACAAATACTCTAAAATAATGAACAATAAATGGAAAACTCCATAGAAATACCTTCAAAAGCTTCAAAAGGGTTTCAAGATCTACTTTATCTCTGTAAAATTACTTCTCTCTCTAAAGTTTTTCTCTCTCATTAAGCTAATAATAAATCTGGAATTCAAAAAGATCCTCTAAGATTATTACAAAATTAGATTTATACCCTGTAGAAATAAGGGCAAAAACGAAAAAGACGAAATAAAAACTACGGAGCCTGGGCAAATGGAGCGCCCGCTCCTCACAACATGGAGCGCCCGCTCCACAAACGCTCCTGGGTCGCTCCAGCTCACTGATTCTCTGTCTTTAATTTTTGACCCCTAGAGCGCCCGCTCCCTATCCTTAGGAGCGCCTGCTCCTCTGTTATATACCTCTTCTTTGCTTGAAAAGCTTCAAAATTCTCGAGGCAAATGTTAGATGGGGAGGGGGGTATGCACATGCATATGCAACAAACTATATATACATCCTAACTATATGCAAATGAGCTAATCTAGATGCTAAACACAAGATAATAAGAAATGATGAAAAAGGGAAGGAAAAGGAAGTTAAATGACCTAAAATGCATCTAAATGCCCTAAAACTACATGCAAATAAGTGAACATAAAGTCCACTTATCAAATTCCCCCAAGCTTGCCAATTGCTTGTCCTCAAGCAATTAACAATCTCAAGGAAACCTATGCAATAAAAACTAAGAAAGGCATCACGAAATCATGGTCCTCGTCCTAATAGAGGTGTCAAGGCACTGGGAGAACTCGACCAACTTTCAAAGCTCATAGCCGTCTTTCCTTATCCACAAGTTAGGGGTCAAAGGAGTGGTCTAAGCTAGTGCGCAAAGAAAATGATCGTCCTAGAGGTCCCTCAACTATCACACAAGCCCTCATTGATCCTAAGTGAAACCTTTTCCTACAAAATGGAAAAACTCTCTCAACCTAGTACCAATCATGCCCCACAAGCTCACAAGATCCCCCAAGCTAGCATATTTATTCACTAGTTAACTTCTTTTTTTGAATGCAAGGGCCTTAGACTACCTCCTCACGCGGTCTACCTCTCACTCAATAGTCATGTTTCTGAGGCACAGTACCGAGCACTCGGTATGAGACGCAATAAGAGGGTAAGGTAGCTCATACCTAAGGCATTGGAGCATCTCTAGGGGCCGAAGCATGAATTTTTATAACTATAGGCTACTAGCCTTGAAGGCTCTTATACCCCACTTATTCAATCCAATGGACCAAAAAAGGGCTCTTTTTCTTTTCATTTTTTTTTTCATTTTTATGTGTTTTTGTTTTGTTTTGTTTTCTCTCTTTTTTTTAAAGGCTACTAGCCTTACACTTTATTGGGCTAGAAGGGTTCCCAAGGTCGTTAAAGGGCTTATCCAAGGTCAAGGGAGAGAGTAAAGGCTTTTTATAGGGAAATAGAGACGCAAATTCACGCTAAAGGCGAGTCTCGGACAATCGAGGGGTCTATTCGTACCAAGACCTAGGCATCCAAGCTTAAAGCACCCCTAATACTCCTAACGAGCACATAAGACACTCAAGCTAATTCACCCCTACTCGAAAGTCAAGTTGTCAACCTTTAACCTCTAAAGTCGAAACATAGAGTCATTCCTTAATTAGGTGATGCAAAAAACTTACATGCAAACTACCAAAGACAAGTCCTATATGCAATTTAAAAGCTACATGCAAAAACTAACATGATATGCAACTACACTACATGCAAGTCTAAGACCTAAAGGAGAAAAGAAGCAAATAAAAAGAAAAGCAAAGCAAAAAGATATATATAAGGAAACAAAAAGGGTAGAAAAAGGAGACAGTCATACAGGAAAAATTGTTCAACCATGGTTCTTTTCATTTGAATCCTCAAGGCAATGATCAATAAAGCACACTCTCCTATCATGCCCCGTAAACCCGACCTATCAATGTGTCCTCTCTAACACGCGTACCCAAAAAGACACCCCAAACCCTCAAAATGAGCCACAACCCGCTAGCATAAGCAAATAAAAACACCCCCCAAACAATCAAGGCACCATCCTCGGTGTAATCATGCAAAACAAGTAAAGGGGGAGCGGGGTAAGAGGATCTAGTCCTCGTCCATGCGAGATGATGGACCTTCTCCCGAAGGGGGAGGTGGTGGCATGTCTCCATAAGGGGGAGGGCCATGAGGCTCCCAACCGCCCGTGTAGCCGGGCGGCCAAGCGCCATAGAGGGGATAGGAGGGATCACCCATGGGGTTAGAACCCCCGGGTGCCCGCCAATCATAAGGTGGGGCGCGGTGGGGCCAATAGGGGTACGTGGGTTGGAGTTCATTCCACCCCGGTACCGGCCCATATTGAGGAGGCCAATTTGGGAAGTTGACATACGGGTCAACGTTCCCACTCTCCACGTGGTGATGATACATTGCATTTGTTTGTATCATCATACCACTCAAGTCTTCTC
Organism: Patellifolia procumbens; assembly: GCA_947645195.1. Classification (NCBI taxonomy): domain Eukaryota; kingdom Viridiplantae; phylum Streptophyta; class Magnoliopsida; order Caryophyllales; family Amaranthaceae; genus Patellifolia; species Patellifolia procumbens. The sequence continues at coordinate 26,867 of CANSGD010000633.1, read as the reverse complement.
TCAAGCTTTGGATCGTATTCATCATACGATCTTGGTTGAGAGCAAGAGTGTAGTAGGCCCCCTCATAGTCAAAGGAGCAGGACGACACTGAGGCACGTCGGCCGGAACTCGGCTCCTCGCGATGGAGAGGAGGAGCTAAGTTGCCGCGTGCAGCCTGGGCATCCCCGACGGGGGGCTCATAAGGGATGAGAAAAATCTCGGCATCCTACCCGTCGCGGTCAAATGTGGTCACCTCTGGGTGGGGGAGGTAACAATGATGACGACCCCTTACCTTCCAAACGAATCGCGCGGGATCGGGGGTAAAATCAATCCACCCGGTGGCTCTAATGTAGTTCAAATCGAGGTAGGGGTTATCATCAACCGGAGTCAACAAATTAAGTTGCTCCCCAAACCCTAGAGCGGAAGCAATGATAGTAATCATCCCCCCACAGTGAATATCGGATTTAAATAGTTCTCCACGGCGTATGGCAATACACCGTTGGAGAAATAGAAATCCGATATTCAACATTCCTCCTCCATCCCTTGGATGATGGGAGGCAATGTATAGCGCACTCACCTCCTCCGAGGCTACCTTACTTGGTTCTTTCTTTGAAAATATAGCGGTAACCAAGAGGCGGTGAATGTAGCGCAAGATGGGGGAATGCATATGAGACGAATATCCCGTTTTGGGATCAAAGGGGGCTTATCCGGCAATATCATGCCAAAATACGTCCCTTTGATAGTGGACGGGGTATTGCCATGTCTCGGGATTTCGTATGACATTAGAGGAATCACAGTTGAAGATCTCATTGAGCCTCCCCAAAGAGATACATTGGGTTGATTGAACAATTGGAAGGAGATTTCATACTCCCCCTCTTGTCCATCAACCTCGTTTCTCTCAATGGAGGCTAAGAATTCCAATGTGAGCCGCTCGTATGTCAAAGGGCTAAAGGTGTAAAAGCGTTCTAAGCCTAAAGCATATAAACAACGCCTTACATCTAGCACTATCCCTAGACTATTTAGAGTTTCACCATGGAAGAACTTAGAGGCCTTGATCTTCCGGTGCTTAAGTTCGTCATAGCGACGTTTATGATCGGGGTTGACGAACTTAAGGGCCGGAAGGGTGCCCTTTGGGTTCTTTTAGGAGGTAGAACCTTGGTCTTTTTTGCTTTTTTTTTCGTTTACCAAACATACTTGGAGTTTAAAGAGAATAACTCAACCAAGATGATTTTAAGAAATTTAAAAGACCACGGTCTCAACCCGACAACTAAGCACAAAAATAAGAACACCAACCAAGGCAAAAATTCAAGCAAAAAATGAAGGAAAACAAAAAGAAATAATGAAAAGAAGTTAGAAAAATTAAAAATAAAAGAAACTAGGAAAAATTAGGCTAAAAGAGTAAGAAACTAGAAAGAAAAAAATGAAAGAAATCACAACAAAAAAAAAAAATCAATTAAAAATCAAAATCTATCTAAATCTAGCAACTAAGTCCACAAACAACACCACAATCATCATATTATCAATTTTCTAGTACAAATCTAGAAGAAACATAGAAGTTAGGGTTAGGTTTTACCTCCCTCTTTGAGAGGGGTGAAGAAAATCCATAATCGCGAACGATTTAGGTGCCTTCGAGCTTCAACCGTGTTCCTTAACCTTTTTCTTCAATAGATCTCCCCCAAACTTCAACTTTGAAGTGATGATGAATTTTTGATTTTGGGGCTTTTTGACGGAAATGGGTTCTTTGTGTAGAGGAGGAGAAAAGATGAAGGTTTTGTGAAGGAAGGAAGTGAAAATGTTGAGAAATGAAGGAGAAATGGAGGTTTGAAGTTGGAGGTTTAATGGAGTTTAGAGAGAGAAAGGGAGTTTGAAAGGGAAGAATGAGGAATGAGAGTGAAAGGATGAGTGTGAGGTGAGGGTGAGTGATAGGGAAAAAGGGACGGATGGGGGGGTAATTAGAAAAGGGCACGTGAGAGTTTTTTAAAAAAAAAGAAGAAGAAGGCCTGGCGAGCTGGAGCTCCCGCTCCAGCTGAAAGGGAGCGCTCGCTCTAGACCTGGAGCGGGGCGCTCCAGGAACGCTCCAACTTACTGATCCTGTGCTCCTTTTGTGCGAAGGGCGGAGCGCCCGCTCCGTTTTCTTAGGAGCGCCCGCTCCTATGGGGGAGCGCCCCTCCTTGCCCTTTTTTGGGCTCGCTCCTCCTCCATTCTTCTATACTTAGCCATTTTTTTCATCTTTTCTTCCATCTTCTTCATATTTCACTCATCTAAAACCTCTTATTCACTATTTTTTTTTTCTCTATTTTTTCGTTTTTTTTCTCATTTTTTTTTACTTTCTTTTTCTAAAAGCTAAGAATCCGGGTTGCCTCCCGTAAGCGCTTCTTTAAAGTCATTAGCTTGACTTCCCTACGATGAAAATCCTCATAGGGAAAGGGGGTAGTCATCCAAAGCAATGTGATAAATGTGCTCAATTTGGGTTCCATCGTGGTATACCTTGAGTCGTTGCCCATTTACTTTGAACGTCCCTTTTTCTTCACTCCACACTTCCACCGCTCCATGCGGGAACACGATTTTTACTTCAAACAGCCCACTCCACCTAGACTTAAGTTTCCCCGGAAAGAGTCTTAGCCTGGAGTTGAAGAGAAGCACCTTGTCTCCTACCTTGAACTCTCTCTTCATTATCCTTCGATCATGCCATGCCTTTGTTCTCTCCTTGTAAATCTTAGCATTTTCATAGGCATCCCGCCTAAGCTCTTCGAGCTCATGTACATCCAAAAGTCTTCGCTCCCCGGATGACTTGACATTAAAAATCAAAAGTTTGATGGCCCAATATGCTTTGTGCTCTAACTCAACCGGCAAGTGACATGATTTGCCATACACAAGCTTGTAGGGGGTTGTGCCAATTGGTGTCTTAAAAGCCGTCCTATAAGCCCATAAAGCATCATCAAGCTTTAATGACCAATCCTTGCAAGATCGATACACGGTTTTCTCCAAGATGAGCTTCACCTCCCTATTTGACACTTTCGCTTGGCCGCTACATTGTGGATGATAAGAGAGCCCCATTTTATGATGCACCCCATATTTGGAGAGGAGTGCTTGGAAACTCTTTTTGACGAAATGGGATCCCCTATCACTAATCACGGCTCTTGGAACCCCAAACCTCGGAAAAATCACGGACTTGAAGAGCTTGGTAACTACCTTAGCATCTTTTGTAGGAGAGGCGATTGCTTCCACCCATTTGGAGACATAGTCAACCGCCACTAAAATGTAGGAGTTACCAAACGAAGAAGGGAAGGATCCCATGAAGTCTACCCCCAAACATCGAAGCCTTCCAATTCTAAAATGTTTGTGAGGGGTAATTCATGCCTCTTGGAGATGTTGCCCACCCTTTGACACCTATCACAAGCTTTCACAAAGCCCCAAACGTCCTTGAACATGGAGGGCCACCACAATCCACAAGATAAGATTTGGCAACGATCTTGTCGGCACCCATATGTCCTCCAACGGGGGATGAATGACATTTCTCAATCACACTTGCAATCTCATCATCGGGAAGACATCTTCGATACAAACCATCCTCCCCTCGCTTGAACAAAAGTGGGTCCTCCCACGCATAATACTTAGAATCATGGAGGAACCACCTTCGTTGTTGATATGTAAACTCAAAAGGGATGATCCCACAAGCCAAATAGTTCGCCATGTCGGCAAACCATGGGGTATTAAGGGCTTTGATGGAGTATAAGAGATCATCCTTCAAGCTATCATCAATGGGCACATCATGAGAGGGGGAGTCTTCATCCAAAGGCAACCGGGAAAGGTGGTCGGCCACCAAGTTTTCCGTTCCCTTCTTGTCTCTAATCTCAATGTCAAATTCTTGAAGGAGCAAGATCCAATGAATCAACCGCGGCTTCGCATCTTTCTTGGACATGAGATACTTGATGGCCGAGTGATCCGTGTATGCTACCACCTTGGAACACACAAGATAAGGCCGGAACTTATCAAAGGCAAATACAACCGCCAACAACTCTTTCTCCGTTGTGGCGTAGTTCTTTTAAGCCGAATCAAGTGTCTTGCTCGCATAGTGAATGAAATGTAGCTTTCCCTCTTTTCTTTGCCCTAAAACGGCTCCCACTGCATAATCACTTGCATCACACATTAGTTCAAAAGGCAAGCTCCAATCCGGAGCTTTCACAATGGAGGCGGAAATAAGGGCATGCTTTAACGTCTCAAAAGCATTCATGCAATCACTATCAAAAACAAATTCATTATCTTTTTGCAAGAGGCTAGATAGAGGCCTAGCAATCTTAGAGAAGTCCTTTATGAAGCGGCGATAGAAACCGGCATGTCCCAAAAAAGAACGCACTCCCTTCACCGTAGTAGGTGGGGGCAACTTCTCTATGACCTCAATCTTGGCCCTATCTACCTCAATTCCCTTTTGGGAAATCTTGTGTCCCAACACAATGCCATCCTCAACCATAAAATGGCACTTCTTCCAATTAAGTACTAGATTCATCTTTTGACATCTTTGAAGCACATTTTTCAAGTTCTTGAGACAATCATCAAAAGACGAACCTACTACGGAGAAGTCATCCATGAATACCTCAATGGTATCCTCCAACATGTCCGAAAAGATGGCGGCCATACACCTTTGAAATGTAGAGGGCGCATTGCACAAACCAAATGGCATCCTTCGATAAGCAAAGGTACCAAATGGACAAGTGAATGTAGTCCTTTCTTGGTCATCGGGGTGGATGGGAATTTGAAAGAACCTCAAATAACCATCAAGGAAACAAAAATGGGAATGGCCCGCCAATCTTTCCAACATTTGATCAATAAAAGGGATGGGGAAATGATCTTTCCGGGTGGCTTTGTTCAATCTCCGGTAATCTATGCACATACGCCACCCGGTCACCGATCTAGTGGAGATTTGTTCTCCCTTTTCATTTGTGATGACGGTCATGCCTCCCTTTTTAGGGACCACATGGACGGGACTAACCCACCGACTATCGGAGATAGGGTAGATTATTCCCGCCTCAAGGAGTTTCAAGACCTCCTTTTTGACCACTTCCTTTATATTGGGATTCAACCTCCTTTGAGGCTCAATAGAGGAAGCATGATCGTCATCAAGATGAATTATATGCATGCATAGGGTAGGACTTAGCCCTTTGAGATCTTCAATGCTATACCCAATGGCACTTCTATGTTCCTGAAGGACATCAAGAAGTTGAGTAAGTTGAGTGCCTTCAAGTGTAGCATTGACTATCACCGGGTAAGTCTCACTCTCACCAAGAAAAGCATATTTTAAAGAAGGGGAAGGGGTTTCAACTCTACCTTGGGAAGAGGCTAAGAACTCTCCTCCTTAGGTGAAAGCACCTCAAGAGCCTCAATCTTCTCCTCCTTAGAACAATAAATTTGAGAGGCATCCATGGCAAGCTTGAAGTTTTTCCCTTCCTCATTATCTTCCAAATCTTCTCCCAAAAGTACATCTTCCAAGGGCTCTTTCTTACCCCTTAAACTCTTCAAAGTCAAGACCTCTTCATCAAAACTATCAATCCTCTTCACCTCTTCCATTATTGGAGACTTCATTTATTGCTTGAAATCAAATTCCATGCTCTCATCTCCTACCCTCAAAGTAAGCACATCTCGCTTCATATCAACAAGAACTCCGGCCGTCTTAAGGAAAGACCTCCCAAGTATAAGAGGGACTTGAGAGTCTTCCTCCATCTCCATAACCACAAAGTCACAAGGGATGAAAACCTGTCCAACTTGGACCGGTACATCCTCCAACTCTCCAACCGGAACTTTCACCGATCTATCGGCGAGTTGAATGACCCTCCTAGTAGGCTTGAGCTCAAAATTAAGTTGCTTAGCGATGGACAAGGGAATCAAACTCACACTTGCCCCCAAATCCGCCAAAGCCCTCTTGGGCTCCAAGTCCCCAATCTTCAAAGGAATAGAAAATGACCCCGGATCTTCAAGCTTCTTGGGTAGCTTGTTTTAAAGTACGGCACTAACCTCGGCGGTCAAAGCAATGGTGGAACTTTCCTCGAGAGGAGCTCCTTAAGGAATTTGGCATAAGTAGACATTTGAGACATGGCTTGTAGGAAAGGGATGTGCACTTGAAGCCCTTTCATGACTTCTAAGAATTTCATGAACTTATCATTGAGTTGCTTTTTAGCTAGTCTTTGAGGAAACGGAATCGGAGGCACATAAGCTTTGGGTGCCGCTTGACTAGCCTCTTTGCGTTGCTCATGACCCTCTTTCTCTTGGCTTGGCTCAACATCACCTTCATCCTCCACAATTACCTCCTCAAGAAGCTTCTCAACCTCCCCCTCACTCCCCCTTTTCTCAACTTCCGGGCTTTCATTCACCTCATTAGGCATCTTAGGCCCCTCACAGTTTGCTCCGGATCTCTTAGCATGCTCGTGAATCACGGGTTGGCTTGGGAATTGAGTAGAAGAAGAAGAAGAATTACTTACTTGTTGGGCAATTTGGGCAAGTTGGGTCTCTATCATTTTGTTGTGAGCTTGCATTTGTTGTAAGGAAGAGTGAATATCCCCGAACTTTTTATCATTATCGGCATTGGTCTTGGTTTGTTGGGCTAGGAATAGTTGAAGTGTAGACTCAAGTGATGAAGGCTTGGGTGGGTTAGGCTCAAAGGGTGGTCTTTGTTGTGGTTGATTGAAACCGGGTGGTTGAAAATTGGAGGAGTAGTTTTTGGGATTTTGTGGTGGAGGGTATTTCCATGTTCCTTGAGAGGGGTTGTTCCACCTTCCTTGGTTGTTGAAGTTTGAAGGCCCCTCTTGTCTTGCACCAACCCATGCTACATGTTCCGTAGATCCTCCACAATAAGAGCTTGCATGATCGGTACCTCCACAAATTTCACAAGAGAAAGCTTGGGAAGGTGGTTGGCTAGGGGAAGCCAAGTTCACCTTCTCAAGTTTCTTAGCTAGCGTGTCTAGCTTAGCATGGATATGATCCATGGCCTCAACATCATACTTCCCTTTACCACTAACCTTCTTGCTTGTAGACCTTGTGTTCCCCAAGAGTAGTGCCTCACAACCTCTTCTATGGTGGGCTCAATATCTTCAACCCGTAGCTTGGTGAGTTGACCCCCCGCTCCGGAATCAAGACTAGCTCTAGTCATAGGAAGCAACCCATCGTAGAAACTTTGCATCAACATCCATTGACTATACCCATGGTGTGGACACGATCTTCGGAGGTCTTTGAACCTATCCCATGCCTCATTCAAACTTTCATCTTCATCTTGTATGAAATTAGAGATCTTCCTTCTAGCCTCGGAAGTCTTCTCTTGGGAGTAGAACTCATTAACAAAAGCCGCCGTTACTTGTGCCCAAGTAGTCAAGGAATCGGGAGGTAGAGATTGTAGCCACTTCTTAGATTTCCCCATGATAGAGAAATGAAAAAGATTAAGCCTCACGAACTCTTGAGTAACATTATTTTGCTTGACCGTGGCACAAAGCTCAAGGAAGTTCGCCAAATGGTCAAGTGGACACTCATGAGCACATCCTCCATAAGGCTCTTGCTTGATCATTCTAATTAAGTGTGGAGAGAACTCAAAGTTTGCGGTTGTTGTCGGCCTCCGAATCCCACTTTTGAGCTCAAATGCTTCGGGGTGACCATAGTCCCTCAAAGCTCTTGGAACGGGTGGATCCTCCGCCATAATACTAGAAGTTGAAGAACGAGATTAATCTTCCTCAAACACCTCCCCCGGTTGCTCCTCACTAGTAGATAGTACCCTTGGTTCCCGAAAATTCCTCCTCAACTCCCGTAAAGTGCCCTCAAGATTGTGGTCAATTGGAAGCAATGGATCTCCTCGTAACCTTTTTGACATGCAAATACAAAAGCTCAAGATAGAGATTAGTAACACAAGGGCTTACCACCAAGTAGTAAGCAACCTATTGGTAACCAAAAGAAAACAAAAATCGAAAAGGGGAGAAGGAAAAGACTTGACTTAGACTCAAAAATCACAATTCAATGCAATGTAATCCGTTGCTTCCCCGGCAACTGCGCCAAAATTTTGACACGGTCGTTGCACGTGCCAAATATAAACCTTACTTAGCCTAGTTTAGGGTAAGAAAGGGTCGATTCCACAAGGAAGCAAGGATTAGCAAGGGTTGAAAGCAATTAAGCGAGCTAAGCCCATTTTGAGTGATTTTTAAGATTAATTGATTAACTAAGAAAATAAGAACTAATTAGCTAACAATTAAACTAAATGATTTGGGTTTAACAAATATAAGAAGACACTAGGGATAGGGGAATCACTAGTTAACCAATTGCTAACCTATTCGTCAAGCCAAGGGGATTCATTAGGTTCAACTAAGGGACTAAGGTCGCTCATATGTTTCCTAATTACTCTCTCGAGCTAATTAGGAGGACTTAATCAACCAATTTTACCTATTCTCATGGTAAAATCAATTGCTCAAGTATTTCCACAACTCGTAGCGATTCGATTAAGGTCCTAGGTAGCCTAACACGTATTCTCATGGTGAAGTCAACCTATTGTTTAACCTAAGGTCTATCAAAAGCTTCATCTCTCAATCCTTCACTTTTGATCCCCTAATCTAGTTCAATTGATGATCAAACAATTAAACAAGCAATTAAATAGGTTAGTCAACCCAACTTCACCTAAATCTACCCCCTAGCTTGACTTTTGAGGTCAACTCATGATCTACCTAGTTCATCCCCTTCCCCTAGCCTAGAAACTACTCTAAAGCCATTAAAGAGGCAAAATGAAAAGCTTGAAGTATTAAATGGAGATCAACAATGGTAGAAATCAACATAATGAGCTAAACTTCAACTAATCAATACTAACCAAAAGCTTAAACAAGATAAACAAGTAAATAGGCAAAATAAAGCAAAGATACAACAAATACTCTAAAATAATGAACAATAAATGGAAAACTCCATAAAATTACCTTCAAAAGCTTCAAAAAGGGTTTCAAGATCTACTTTATTTCTGTAAAATTACTTCTCTCTCTAAAGTTTCTCTCTCTCATTAAGCTAATAATAAATCTGGAATTCAAAAAGATCCTCTAAGATTATTACAAAATTAGATTTATACCCCGTAGAAATAAGGGCAAAAACGGAAAAGACGAAATAAAAACTACGGAGCCTGGGCAAATGGAGCGCCCGCTCCTCACAACATGGAGCGACTGCTCCCCAAACGCTCCTGGATCGCTCCAGCTCACTGATTCTCTGTCTTTAATTTTTGACCCCTGGAGCGCCCGCTCCCTATCCTTAGAGCGCCCGCTCCTCTGTTATATACCTCTTCTTTGCTTGATAACCATCAAAATTCTCGAGACAAATGTTAGATGGGGAGGGGGGTATGCACATGCATATGCAACAACCTATATATACATCCTAACTATAAGCAAATGAGCTAATCTAGATGCTAAACACAAGATAATAAGAAATGATGAAAAAGGGAAGGAACAGGAAGTTAAATGACCTAAAATGCATCTAAATGCCCTAAAACTACATGCAAATGAGTGAACATAAAGTCCACTTATCAGTAGTCCATAATTCTTTTTTGCTTGCACCTTGATCGAAGACCCCCAAAAGAGGATACTACTCAATGGCATGCCAGATGATAACTTAAGGCCTAAGTGGATAAAATACTTGTATGAAAAGAACAAGTGAAAATGTATCGATTTTAACTATTATGACGTGTTCTATCTAGTTTGGATATTTATCATTTGGATTGCACCCCATTTTGGAAGTAATAGTAGGTGCTTTTGTATAACTTGAACATGTAATTAGCATAGGCTTTGCAGTTTTGTTCATATATGCAGCCTATTAACACTAATAATATAAATGTAATATGAACATGTGGTTAGTGCTTATATTAAAGTTGTTAGTTATGAATATATATGAACATGCATTTTATTTTTGCTACATTACTAGTAATCTTGATTGTAATGCATACATTTGCTAAGGTATTTGCAGGTATGGATTTGCATGGTATACGAAATCGAATGCGGAAAAAGCGTAGAAATAATGCATTTTGGGATTATATGACATCTATATTAGGTTGTGCCAACCTTTATTATGTTAAATACATACACAGGAAGCCATGTATGACATCGTTGCAAACAGGGGAAAAACGTTGCTTTTAACATGTTTAGAATGACACCATGCACATTTCAACAATTATGCATGGATTTAGAAAATAATCATGGATTATCTCCTTCGGGTAGGATGTTAACTTTCGAGAAAGTGGGTTTTTGTGTTTACATTCTTAGTAAAGAAGCCTCAAATCGAGATGCACAAGAGCGATTTCAACATTCTAGTGAAACTATTAGTAGAATTTTTAAACAAGTTATGGATTCCATGGAAGGTCTATCCAGAGATTTACTAAGGTCGAGAGATCCCAAGTTCACAAAAATCCCCTCATACGTTGAGGATGATGCCCGATATATATGCCAGGTTTTGAGGTATGTTTAAATCACTGTTTCTATTGCTTACTGATAAGTGAGCGTTAGGCTCACTAATTAAGGGTAATTCTAAGTCATTTATATGCATTTTAGGTCATGTAGGTCCCTCCTTAGTTCCCTTTTTCATCCTTTTTCACTTTTTGCATGATTTGCATTAGTTTTAGTGCATTTGGATTTAGATAGGTTGCATATAGATCATTGCATGTGTATGTGCATTCCCCCCTCCTATGTAATCTCCTCTTGAGTTGTTCAAGCTAGATTTACAAGGAAGAGGATGGAAAACAGGGGAGCGGGCACTCCAAAAGGGGCGGAGCGGGTGCTCTGTCAATGAAGAAGTGAAGAAAAGAGGGCAGAAACTAGGAGCGACCCAGGAGCAGGCATACCATTGTGCGAAGCAACTCTTTTTTTGGCTCGTCTTTTACGTCTTTACCCTTATGATTACGAAGTATAAAATCCCACTTTTGTAATAATGAATACACTTAGTTTTATTTTCCAGAATTCTATTAGCCTAATTAGAGAGAGATTATAGAGTGAGAAGTTGATTTCCTAGTGAGAGAAACTAGATCTACATTTGAATGTTGGTGATTGAAGGTCCATTAATGGAGGTTTTTGAATGATTTTCACATTTTTGAGTCTTGCTTCTAACTCTTCTCTTTATTTGCTTTAATATTTTTTTTTGATTAAGGTTTAATTAGTTATGATTAGTTGATGATTAGTTGGATTGAAATGATTCCACCATTGTTGCTTCACCTTGTTGTTTCAAGCTTTTTATTCCATCTTCTCTATGGCTAGTGAGTAGATTATTAGCTAGGGGAAGGGGATGACCTAGTTGATCATGAGTTGACCATAAAAGTCAAGCTTGGGGATTAGATTTAGGTAAGATTGTGTTGCCTACCTGATTACATTGCCATGTTTATTTGATTGATCAACATTTGAACTTTTTATGGGAATCCAAGGTGAAGGATTGAGAAATGAAGCCTTGGATTGACCTTTGGCTAGACATTATGTTGACTTCACCATGAGAATAGGTTTTTGACTTCCTAGGACTTTAATTGAATCAGTATGAGTTATGGAAATGCTTAGTTGATTGGTTTTACCATGAGAAAAGGTGAAATTAGTTGATTAGGTCCTCCTAATTAGCTTAAGAAAGTAATTAGGAAATATTTGAGTGACTTAGTCCCTTAATCGACCCTTTTGAATCCCCTTGGTTTGACAAGTCCGTTAATATATGATTTACTTGTGAATCCCCTATCACTAGTGCCTCTGTTATATAGTCTAAATCCAATCATTTATTTTAATTGCTAGTTAATTTGTTCATTATTTCTTAGTTAATCATTAATATCCAAAAAAAAACCTTGATTAATTCTTGCTTCCTCATGGCTTCGACCCTTTCTTACCCTATATTGGTTAAGTTAGGTTACTAATTTGGCACGTGCAACGACCGTGTCAAATTTTGGCATCGTTGCCGGGGAGGCAACGGATTACATTGAATTGGATCGTGATTTTTGAGTCTAAGTCAACTCTATTTCCCTCCCCCTTTTCTATTTTCATTTTTTTTGGTCACCAATTGGTTGCGTGCTACTTGGTGGTAAGCCCTTGTGTTGCTAACCTTGCTCTTTAGCTTTTGTATTTGCATGTCAAGAAGGTTATGAGGAGATCAATTGCTTCCAATCAATCACAATCTTGAGGGCACTTTACGGGAGTTGAGGAGGATTTTTAGGGAACCGACGGGGCGTTTGGTATGTAGGAATGGGAGTTTGGGGATTAGGAGATGGGATTGGGAATGGGAATTGTAGAATGGGAATTCATGAAAATAATCCCATGCCCATGTTTGTTAAAGGATGGGAATAGGTTGGGAATAAAAGAAAAAAAATAAGAAAGTTACAAAAACACCCTTACTAAACCCTTCCTTCATTCCTTATCATTAATGGCAAAGTGGTCATTTTACCCCTATTCTCAATTTCCATCCATAATACCTGCCCCCTAGGTATTATTTTGATGGGAATAGAGGCATTTTAATCCCACTCCCAACCCCCCTCATAATCCCATTCCCACATAACAAACATGGGATTTCTTACAAATGAGATTATAAATCCCCAATCCCACCTCCAATTCCCGTTAAATAAACACCCCCCGAGGGTACTATCTACCAGTGAGGGACAACCGGGGGAGGTATTTGATGAAAGTCAATCAAGTTCTTCTACATCTAGTGTAATGGCGGAGGATCCACCTATTCTGAGAGCTTTGAGGGACTATGGTCACCCCGAATCATTTGAGTTCAAAAGTGGGATAAGGAGGCCGGCAACAATGACTAATTTTGAGTTCTCTCCACTTGATTAGAATGATCAAGCAAGATCCATATATACGGAAGATGTACTCATGAGCAAGATCCATACTGAAGATGTACTCATGGGATAAGGAGGCCGACAACAACGATTAATTTTATGCCATGGTAAAGCAAAATAACGTATCTCAAGAGTTCGTGCGGCTTAACCTTTTTCATTTCTTTCTCACGGGGAAGGCTAAGAAATGGTTGCAATTTATACCTCCCGATTCTTTGACTACTTGGGCGGAGGTGACGGCGGCTTTTGTGGATTAGTTCTATCCCCAAGAGAAGACCTCTGATGCTACAAGGAAGATCTCTAATTTCACACAAGAGGAGGATGAGACCTTTTATGGGGCTTGGAATAGGTTCAAGGACCTCCGAAGGTCGTGTCCACACCATGAGTATAGTCAATGGATGTTGATGCAAAGTTTCTATGATGAGTTGCTTCCTATAACTTGAGCTAGCCTTGACTCCGGAGCGAGAGGTGAACTCACCAAGCTACCGGTTGATGACATTGAGCCCACCATTGAAGAGGTTGAGGCATTACTCATGGGGGAACACAAGAACTACAAGCAAGAAGGTTGGAAGTAAAGGGATTTATGAGGTGGAGGCCATGGATCATATCCATGCCAAGCTAGACACTCTAGCTAAGAAACTTGAGAAGGTGAATTTGGCATCCCCAAGCCAACCACCTTCCCAAGATTTCTCTTGTGACATTTGTGGGGGCACCGATCATGCAAGTACGTATTGTGGAGTAGGAGCATGTGGCATGGGTTGGTGCAAGGCAAGAAGGGTCATCTAACTTCAACAACTAAGGGAGGTAGAACAACCCCTCTCAAGGATCATGGAAACCCCTTCCACCACAAAATCACAACAATTATATCCCTCCATATCGACCACCCGGTTTCAACCAAACAAAGACCAACCTTTGATCCTAACCCACCAACAAAGCCTTCATCACTTGAGTCTACACTCCAACTTTTCCTTGCCCAACAAACCAAAACGAATGCTGATAATGACAAGAAATTTGGTGATATCCACTCTTCCTTGCAACAAATGCAAGCTCACAACAAGATGATTGAGACCCAAGTTGCTCAAATTGCTCAACAAGTAAGCAACTCAAACTCCAACTCCTATCCTACTAAATTCCCTAGCCAAACCGTGATTCAAGAGAATATAGAAGCCATTACTTTGAGGTCCGTGGAAAACTATGAGGGGCCAAAGATGCCTAGTGAGGTGAATGAAAGCCCGAAAATTGAGAGAGGAGGGAGTGAAGGAAAGGTTAAGAAGCTTCTTGAAGAAGTAGTAGGGAAAGATGAGGGTGACGATGCACCAAGCCAAGAGCAAGAAGCTCATGAAAAGCAAAAGGAAGCTAGTCAAGCGGCACCAAAGGCTTATGTGCCGCCAGTCCCTTTTCCTCAAAGGCTAACTAAAAAGCAACTCAATGATAAATTCATGAAGCTCTTGGAAGTCATGAAGGAACTTCAAGTGCACATCCCCTTCCTCCAATTAATGTCTCAAATGCCCACCTGTGCCAAGTTTCTTAAGGAGCTTCTCTCCAACAAGACCAAGCTTGAGGAAAGTGCTACAATTGCTTTGACCGCCAAAGTTAATGTCGTACTTCAAAACAAGCTTCCCAAGAAGCTTGAGGATCCAGGGTCATTCTTGAAGATTGGGGACTTGGAGCCCAAGAGGGCCTTGGCGGGCAAGTGTGAGTTTGATGCCCTTACATAGCTAAGCAACTCAATTTTGAACTCAAGCCTATAAGGAGAGTCATTCAACTAGCCGATAGATCGTTAAAAGTTCCAGTTGGAGAGTTGGAAGATGTATCGGTACAAGTTGGAACTGTCTTCATCCCTTGCGATTTTGTTGTTATGGAAATGGAGGAAGAATCCCAAGTTCCTCTTATAATTGGGAGGCCTTTCCTTAAAACGGTCGGGGTTCTAGTTGATATGAAGCGAGATGTGCTTACGCTTAGGGTTGGAGATGTGAGTATGGAATTTGCTTTTAAACAATCCATAAAATCTCCAATCATGGAAGAGGTGAAGAGGATTGATAGTTTTGATGAGGAGGTGTTGAGTTTGAAGATTTTGGGGGGTAAGAAGGATCCCTTGGAAGATGTGCTCTTGGGGGAGTACTTAGAAGGGAATAAGGAAGGAAAATACTTCAAGCTTTCCATGGATGCCACTCTGACCTATTGCAGAAGATCGAATTTATTGAGGTGCATTCACATAAGGAGGATAGTTCTACGCCTCCTCCCAAGGTAGAGTTGAAAACCCTCTCCCCTTTTTTAAAGTATGAATTTATTTATGAGGCTAAGACTTATCCGGTGATAATCAATGCTACACTTGATGGCATTCAAAAGCTTCTTGATATCCTTAGGGAACATAGAAGTACCATTGGCTATAGAATTGAATATGTAACAGGATTAATCCCTACCTTATGCATGCATAGGATTCATCTTGATGACGATCATGCTTCTTCTATTGAACCTCAAAGGAGGTTGAACCCCTTTATGAAAGAAGTGGTAAAAAAGGAGGTATCGAAACTCCTCGAGGGGGGAATAATCTACACTATCTCCGATAGTAGGTGGGTTAGTCCCGTCCATGTGGTCCCTAAAAAGGGAGGCATGGCCGTCATCACCAATGAAAAGGGAGAGCAAATCGCTACTAAATCGGTGATCGGATGGCGCATGTGCATTGATTACCAGAGATTGGATAAAGCCACCCGGAAAGATCATTTCCCCATTACCTTTATAAATCAAATATTGGAAAGGTTGGCGCTTCCTTGATAGTTATTCGGGGTTCTTTCAAATCCCCATCCACCCCGATGACCAAGAAAGAACCACATTCACATGTCCATTTGGTACCTTTCCATATCGAAGGATGCCCTTTGGTTTATGCAATGCGTCCTCTACATTTCAAAGATGTATGACCGCCATATTTTCGGATATGTTGGAAGATTCTATTGAGGTATTTATGGATGACTTCTCGGTGGTGGGTTCATCTTTTGACAATTGTCTCAATAACTTGAAAAATGTGCTTCAAAGATGTCAAAAGATGACCTTAGTCCTTAATTGGGAGAAGTGCCACTTTATGCTAGAGGATGGACTTGCGTTGGGACACAAGATTTTCCAACAGGGAATTGAGGTAGACAGGGCCAAGATTGAGGTCATAGAGAAGTTGCCCCCACCTACTACGGTGAATGGAGTCCGTTCTTTTTTGGGTCACGTCGGTTTTTATCATCGGTTCATAAAAGACTTCTTTAAAATTGCTAGGCCCTTATCTAGCCTCTAGCAAAAATATATATTGAGTTTGATTTTGATGATGATTGCATGAAAGCTTTTGAGACCTTAAAGCATGCCCTTATTTCCGCCCCTATTATGCAAGCTCCGGATTGGAGCTTGCCTTTTGAACTAATGTGTGATGCAAGTGACTATGCAGTGGGAGCCGTCTTAGGGCAAAGAAAAGAAGGGAAGCTCCATGTTATTCATTAAGCGAGCAAGACACTTGATATGACCCAAAAGAACTACGCCACATTGGAGAATGAGTTGTTGGCGGTAGTATTTGCCTTTGATAAGTTATGGCCTTATCTTGTGTGCTCTGAAGTGGTGGTGTACACGGATCACTCGGCATGTAACTTATGTCCAAGAAAGATGCAAAGCCGAGGTTGATTCGATGGATCTTTCTCCTCCAAGAATTTGATATTGAGATCAGAGACAAAAAGGGCACGGAGAATTTGGTGGCCGACCACCTTTCCGTGTTACTTTTGCTTGAAGACCCCTCCTCCCATGAGCTTCCCATAGATTGAAGGATGATCTTTTGTACTCCATCAAAGCACTTTACACCCTATGGTTTGCCGACATGGCAAACTACTTGGCGCGTGGGATCATCCCTTTTGAGTTCAACTATCAATAACGAAGGCGGTTCCTCCATGATTCGAAGTTTTATGCGTGGAGGACCCACTTTTGCTCAAGAGGGGGCAGGATGGTTTATATCGGAGGTGCCTTTCCGATGATGGGATAGCGAGTTTAATTGAGAAATTTTACTCATCCACTTGAGTAGGACATATGGGCGCTGATAGGTTTTAGTCGTATCACCTATTCAAAGATAAACCTACAATCCTCTAACTATGGTAGTCAATGGAAGCAGGGTCGAATCCACAGGGAGACATAGTTTCTAAATTAATATTCAACCAATTCAGCTACTCCAGATGAAATCAGATAAGGATTAACTGAACTAATGATTAAGCTAAGAAAGACGGGAAAAATCGAGGATTTAACTATGGACTAAAAACCTAGGGTATTAGGTCTGTCCACCATGCTTATACCAATCAAATAGGGTCAACTACTACCAAAACCTAAGTCAAGAGTCGGGGGATTAGAGCACGAGTTGAGCTATGGTTAAGATCAACGCTCATAGTTCAACATACGCCGCATGGTCACTAACGTAATCAGAACTACTGATGTGTCCTAGGCCTCTAGTCGTAAGACGGATCTGTGCAAACAACTATTAACCATAAGCAACCAATGAAATTGTACACAGACATTAATTACTCAATAAGAACAAACCACATCACAATCACCCTAATCAAGCCCTAGAAATTGATAGAAATCTAAATCACAATCATGGTATAAACATGGCTTTCCTATCTAACACCCTAGAAAGAGACTACTCACTCATAATCGAATTAACAACAACAAAACTAATATGAAACCCTAACAATTGCATCATGAACGATTAAATAAATAAATTAAGCAATCAAGAATAACAAAAGAGATTAGGGTAGGAAGGAGTACCAATTGACGGAAAGCAGGAACTTTTATTGAAATCGAAATAGGTTTGATCACCTCTAAATTAATCTAAAGTGCTTGAATTAAACTAAGAACAATGAGGAATAAAACTAGTCTAAAGCAGTAAAGAGATGATTAAAAGATGTCTCTCAATAATGAGGGAAAAAGTATTTATAGTCCCCCTCAAATCTAACTAAAACGGAATTAAAAGTCGAAGTCCGCGTCATTAAGCGCCAGACCCGATCGGGCCCGAGCACAGTACCCGATCGGGCCGACGTACAAAACGTCTCAGCTTGCGTTTCTTGGTCAGCGTATCAACAGCGCAGCTTCAATTGGCTTTTACGGCCCACCCGATCGGGCCGTGGGCAGACACCCGATCGGGCCAGGCGACAAACTGAGCCAGCAAACTCCTCTCACAAGCAGCATCACAACAAGAGCTATGAGCAGCCCACCCGATCGGGTCGGGCGGTGAACACCCGATCGGGCCTGGGCACATGGTGTTCGCCCGATCTAGTCGGGCAATGCTTGCCCGATCGGGTTCGTAACTTCTATACCCGATCAATGTATTTTCGCCCGATCGGGCCATTTTTGCCCGATCAGAGTACGGAAACCTCCTTTTTGACTCTTTGGCTCTCTAATCTTCACGTTTAGGGGTCTTGGGACCTCCTAAACTACCCATAAAGCTCGTAAGCCATCCTACGTGCCTCGTAACACCTCGTAAAGCCGTGGTTGTTTCTAAATGGCTCGGGAATAAGGAGAAAACTCCCTAAAACCTGCAATTCAACACTAAAACACAAAACCACAACTATATACGATAGTTAGCATAAAATAGCTCCCAAGAGCTCCAATGACGCACAAATTAGCTTGTAAATAAGGGAGAAAAGTCTATATAAATACGTGATATCAGGCGCCGACAAGACCGTTGCAAAGATTTTATCATGTGGATTGGTGGGCCACCATGTTCAAGGATGTTTAAGGCTTTGTGAAGGCTTACGATAGCTCAAAGGGTCGGCAACATCTTAAAAAGGCATGTATTTCCCTTCACCAACGTTCTAGAGTTGGAGAACTTTGATGTTTGGGGGGTGGATTTCATGGGGCCTTTCCCTTCTTCTCTTGGTATTTCCTACATATTGGTGGCGGTCAACTACATCTCAAAATGGGTTGAAATTATAGCCTCTCCTACAAATGATGCCAAGGTGGTTACCAAGATCTTCAAGACCGTGATCTTTCCAAGATTCGGGGTTCCAAGAGCCGGGATAAAAGAACTTCCAAGCACTCCTATGGGGCTCTCTTATCATCTCCAATGTAGTGGCCAAACGGAGGTGTCCAATAAGGAGGTGAAGCTCATCTTAGAGAAGACCGTGAACCGAGCTCGCAAAGATTGGTCATTGAAGCTTGATGATGCTCTATGGGCTTATAGGACGGATTTCAAGACCCCTATTGGCACTACCCCCTACAAGCTTGTTTATGGGAAGTCGTGCCATTTGCCGGTTTAATTGGAGCATATGGCATATTGGGCTATAAAGACATTGAAATTTTATCTCAAAGATTCCGGATAAAGAAGAGTTCTTGATATCCATGAGCTTGAAGTGCTTAGGAGGGAAGCTTATGAGAATGCCCGGATCTACAAGGAGAAGACAAAGGCATGACATGATCGAGGAAGCATGAAGAAGGAGTTTTAGGTAGGAGACAAGGTACTTCTTTTCAAATCTAGGCTAAAACTCTTCCTCATAAAGCTTAAGTCTAGATGGAGTGGTCCTTTCGAAGTTAGAAAGGTGTTCCCGCATGGTGCGGTTAAGGTTTGTAACAAAGAGAAAGGGGAATTCAAGGTGAATGGACAAAGGCTCAAGGTGTACTATGATGGATCACAAATTGAGAGCGCCTTCCATATCACCTTGGATGATTACTCCCCTCCCTTATGAAGTTTTTCTTTGTAGGGAGGTCAAACTAGTGACTCTAAAGAAGCACTTATGGGAGGCAACCCGGTTTCTTAGTGAATTGAAATTGAGAAAAAACAAAGAGAAAAAAAAGAGAAAAAGCGAGAAAAAAATGAGAAAAAGAAAAGGAAGACAAAAAAGGGGTGAACGTAAAAAAAAGTGAGTGAATAAGAGATTGAGGGTGAAAAAGAAAAAATTGGAGGAAATGTGAGAAAAACAAGAAAAAAGGCTAAATATGGGAGATATGGAGAGGAGAGAGCCCCAAAGAGCTCGAATAGGGCGCTCCTCTAAAGGAGCGGGCGCTCCACTGGTGCAAAATTGATGGAAGGCTGGCAGGAAGTTAGAGTGTGTTTGGAGCGTTCTACGAGCGCCCCGCTTTAGGCCTAGAGCGGACATTCTCTTTTTTCTGGAGCGGGCGCTCCACTGGCCCAACGCGTTCCTTCGGTTTTTTTTTTGCACGTGATTTTTTTTACCCCTCGCCATCCGTCCCACCTTCCCCTCTCATCTCACCCTCACTCACTCACTCACTCACTCACTCACTCATTCTCATTCATTCATTCACTCATCTTCATCTCTTTCGAACCCTTTTTCTCTCTATAAACTCCATAAAACCTCCATCTTCAAACCTCCATATCTCCTTCATTTCTCATCTTTTTTACTCACTTTCTTCACAAAATCTTCACCATTTCTCCTCCTTTACACAAAGAGCCCACTTTCATCAAAAGCTCCAAATTCGAATTTTGTTCATCGCTCAAACTTGAAGATTGGGGGTATTTTCTTGAAGAAGAAAGAGTAAGGAGCACGGTTTGGACTTGAAGAAGCTTAAATTGCGAAAAGAGACTATTGGCAATGAAAGTATCAGTTTTTCGAAATCTCCTCTTGGTAATTGATATTTAATCTACTTATTCATCTTGATTTTTCCTTAATCCATTTTAATTATTATTCTTACTTTTCAATGTTTGGCAAACATTACTTGGTAGACAAAGGATATACGAAAAGAGAAGGATTATCTAACTCCATACCATAAGACAAGGTATCATCAATCTGAATTTCGTGGTGCAAATGGAAGAGGGCCTTAAGATATTTTCAATCATGCATATTCTTCCTTAAGGAGTTGTATTGAGAGGGCATTTGGCATTTTAAAGGCACGATGGAAAATATTAGGGAAAATGCCAAAGTATTCGTCACAAGATCAAAATAGGATAATATGTGTCGCATTTGCATTGCACAATTACATACGATTAAGCAAAGTTCCCGATCCGACATTCAAGATCATAGATGAGGATCCCACTTATTCCACCCGAAGCATCTCGAGATGTTGATAGTAGTTCTGCAAGAAGCTCAACGTCTAAGTACCAATGAAATGGAAAAAGTTCGTGATGACAATACTACTAGATTAGTGAGTAGTTCATTATCTAGGGTTTGGGCGAAAGTATGAATTAAGGGCTTAATGTAGATTCTTAATGCTTTTTATGATTCAATTGGATGTTTATACATTGAATTTGGTGTTTTGACACCCTAGGATAGATCTTGATAACATTTATGCTAGGGCACTTAGGGTTTCTATTGTTCTTAATCGAACTTTAATCCCTTTTGTCATTCCCATGTTTCGACTTGATTTCTAGACCAAGGGATTGGATAGGAATTAAGGGGATCCTTTAATTAGGGGTTTTTCGATCTCATTGAATCTATAAATCAATTAACCAAAGACCATTCGGAAGAGGATTTGGTTTATTGATTAATCGATTACTCTTGAGGACCATTCGAGACAGGACTCAAGTAATTTAGAGGGAGACTTAACCCTGTATTTTGATCGTTGTGAATCGCTATAGTGTTGATTATTGTTGTCTAGCCCAAGTTCATACGAATAGCCCGAACTCTAGTGTTTTACTTATTATATTAATTCCCTTACTTGATTATTAGTTGGTATTCGATAGCTAGTTATTAGTTTTTAGTTAATTAAACCTCTTATACCCCAAAAACCCTTCACTTAGGTAGTTTCGGACTTGGTAGACCTTAGTCAATCCCATTTTCCTTGTGGTTCGACCATTGACTTGCCATTACTACATTCATAGTAGTTGCTCGTTAGGATTATAACTTTTGCTTGCTAAGCGGTTCTTAGTGCCTTAACAACACACTAAAAAACCTCTTATCAAAATGGCGTCGTTGCCGGGGAAATTGTGCTATTGATTGAAGTTTACTTGAGTTTAGTATTGCTTGAGTGATTTTTTTTGTTTTAGACTGAATTGTTCTTTGCTAACCCTATGAGTAGCTTTGTTGTGTTACATGAGAAGTAGAGCTCACAGTTCACCCATCTTACCTTTAGATCCAGAAATCAATTGCACCTTGCGAAAGCTTCGGGGAGGTTTGGAATGGTTGACCTTGGGTTCTGCACCAGCTTCACCAATATCAAGTTCGACAAGTGAAAGTGAATCAGACATGGGTGAGGAAAATGCAAAGCTTTTCATGGGTTTCGGAAATCCGGGGTCCTATGTTTTACAGGGTGGAATTCGACTCCCCACAACCACTACAAATTTCAGCATTCACCCTCAGTTCACACGGATGGTTAAAGCAGAGTAATTTTGTGGAGGGTTGGATGAGGATCCACTTGATCATCTTGACCGGTTTCTGGAGATTTGTGCTATGATAACGACGAATGATGTCTCTCCAGACTACATCAAGATGCATCTCTTCCGGTCTTCTCTTTCCAGAAAGGCAAAGTCTTGGCTTAAGAGCTTGCCCGCTAACTCCCTCACTACATGGGAGCAAGTTACATTGGCTTTTCTGAAGAAGTATTTCCCAGAGTCGAAAACCACCGATATTAGGAGGAAGATCTCCTCCTTTGAGCAAGAATGTGATGAGACGCTTGCGGAGGCTTGGGAATGGTTTAGGGAGTTGATTCGTTTGTGCCCTCACCATGAGTTCAATCAAAATCTACTTATGAGGTTCTTCTATGATGGTCTTGATCCTATGTCACGTGCTAACCTTGATGCTGGAGAGGGAGGTCAACTTTCTAAGATCCCGCAAGACCAATTAGAGTCCACCATATAAGAACTGATCAAGAACTACTCATGGGGTGGAAGAAGGAGAGGAGCTCAACCTAAGAAGGGTGGCAAGTTTGAGTTGGACCCAATGGATCAAATTCAAGCGAAGATGGATCAACTTGACAAGAAGCTCTCAAAGATCACCCTTGCATCATCTAATCCCTCACAAGTGAATGCTTTCTCTTGTGACATATGTGGTGTTACAAACCATGATACCTCTTATTGTGGAGGATCTCAGTCAGAGCATGTGGCGGCGATGAATAGTAGAGGAGAGGGTTATCAAGGTAACCAAGGTTATAGGAGAAATCAACAAGGAGGGTGGAGACAACCTCAACAAGGCTATAACCAAGGCTTCAACCAACCTTAACAAGGTTGGAATCCACCTCAACAAGGCTTTAATCAACCTCAACAAGGGTCCACTCAAAGCTACAATCAAGGTGGATCCTCCTCTCAAAGCTTTAATACTTACCAAGCCCCTCATCAGAGATCCAACTTCCAAAAAGCCCTTCTAAACCCACCATTTCCTAAGCCAAATCCCGAACCTACTCCATCCTCCGACCCTACCTCCCAAATTCTTCAGCAACTCTAAACCATAACCCAAACCCTTGCTCTACAAAGCCAAGATCTTCAAAGCCATGACCAAAGGTTTCAAGAGTTACAAGCTCACAACAAAATGCTTGAAACCAATTAGCTCAAGTGGCCGAGAAGAATCCTTCTAACCCCACAAATCAACTATCAAGCCAACCTATTCCCAACCCTAACCTTCATCAAGCCAAAGCCATCCATTTGAGGTCGGGAACGAACTATGAGGGCCCCAAGATGCCCAATGAGTGTGAGGAAAGTGAAGTTGAGGTGGTTGAGAATGATGCTCAAGGGGAAGAAATTGAGAGAGAGGTTAATGTTGAAAGAAAAGGAGAGGACAAGGAGACGGAGGAGACTCATGAGCAAATTAGTTACAAAACTCCATTGGCAACACCTCCACCACCTAAGACCTATGTGCCACCGGTCCCGTATCCTCAAAGGTTAGTGGAGAGGAAGTTGAGCGACAAATTCACTAAGTTCATCAATGTCATGAAAAGCCTTCAAATTAACATCCCATTCCTTGAGGCCATGTCTCAAATGCCAACCTATGCCAAGTTCTTGAAGGAGATCCTATCCAACAAGAGGAAGTTAGAAAATGATCTCATTACATTGCCATACCAAGTGAGTGCTCTTGTGCAACGTGCTATGCCCAAGAAGCAAAGAGATCCTGGAAGTTTTACATTGCCTGGGAAGATAGGTGACTTTGAGCCTAAGGGTGCGTTGGCTGATTTGGGGTCAAGTGTGAGTTTGATGCCTCTCTCCAGAGCCAAGCACCTTCATTTTCCTCTTCTTCCTTCAAGGAAGACGATCCAATTGGCGGACCGAACTATTAGGGTCCCACATGGGGAGTTGGAAGATGTTCCAATCCAAGTTGGGCATGTGTTTGTGCCTTGTGATTTTGTGGTAATGGACATGGAGGAAGACCCCGAAACGAATCTCATTCTTGGAAGGGAGGCTCTTAAGACCTTGGACGCCGTGATAAACTGTAGAAATGACACCATCACTGTTGAGGTCGCCAATGAAAAAGTTGTCTTTGAGTTCTCCAAAACATTAAGGAAGCCTATGATTAAAAGGGTTTGCCGAGTTAGTCATGTGGAGAGTGAGATGGAGGGTTTTGAGAGGGAAGTACACACTGAGGATGAGCTCTATGCTTCTATCACTGAGGAGCCGAGTTTAGATATGGAAGAGGTGAAAGAGTTCTCGAGGCTTCTCGACGGTGCTACCGTTGAGGAAACACTTGGGTCGGGATTTGAGGTCCTAGCCACTTCCGTTGCTAAGGAGGAGAGTACTAAGCCTCCTCCTAAGGTAGAGTTCATACCCCTTCCCCCCCTCCCTTAAATATTTTTTCTTTGATGATGAATGTGCTTATCCCGTTATTGTCAATTCGGCTGTTGATGACATCTCCGTATCTAAGTTGATTGATATATTGAGAAAATATAGGGATGTCATTGGGTACTCGATTGATAACCTTAAGGGGATAATTCCTTCTCTTGCTATGCATCGTATCCATCTCACCGATAGTAATGCCTCCTCTATTGAGCCTCAAAGAAGACTTAATCCCAACCTCAAAGAGGTGGTGAAAAAGGAGATTATAAAACTGCGTGACGCGGGAATCATCTATGCTATTTTCGATAGCAGATGGGTGAGCCCTAATCACGTGGTTCCTAAAAAAGGAGGCATGACTATTTTTGAGAATGAGAAAGAGGAAACTATTTCTACTAGAACTGTCACTGGGTGGAGAATTTGCATAGATTACAAAAAAATTGAATAAGTCCACCCGTAAAGATCATTTCCCCCTCCCTTTCATTGACCAAATGTTGGAAAGGCTTTCCCGTCATTCACACTTTTGTTTTCTTGATGGGTATTCCGGATTCTTTCAAATTCCGATTCATCTGGATAATCAAGAAAAACCACCTTTACTTGTCCGTATGGGACATTCGCTTATCGAAAGATGGCTTTTGGTTGTGTAATGCCCCCATCTACTTGTCAAAGGTGTATGACGTCGATCTTTTCTGACATGTTGGAGGATTCTATTGAGGTTTTCATGGATGACTTTAGTGTGTGTTGTTCCTCTTTTGACACATGTCTTGCTAATCTTGAATGTGTGTTAAAAAGGTGTCAAGAGACAAACCTATTATTGAATTGGGAAAAGTGTCATTTCATGGTTGAAGAGGGTATTGTGCTTGGTCATAAAGTGTCTAGTAAGGGCATTGAGGTAAATCCAGCAAAGGTTTCGGAATTGAGAAACTCCCGCCACCAAATTCAGTGACGGGAGTTCGTGCTTTCCTTGGACATGAGGGTTTTTACTGGCGTTTCATCAAGGAATTTTCTAAAATTTCCAAACCATTGACAAATCTACTTCAAAAGAAGTTGAATTTAGGTTTGATGAGTCTTGTATCGAGGCTTTTCAAACCTTAAAAGAGCCCTTACTTCGTTTTATTGTGCAAGCTCCTAATTGAGCTTGCCTTTTGAACTAATGTGCGGTGCTAGTGACTTTGCAGTGGGAGTTGTCCTTGAGCAACGACAAGAAGGAAAGCTCCATGTGATAGCCTATCAAGTAGGACTTTGGATGATGCATAACGGAACTATGCCACTACGGAAAAGGAGATGTTGGCCGTAGTGTTCGCATTTCATAAGTTTCGTTCATACTTGACTTGCAACAAGGCTATTGTCTACACGGACCATTCTGTGGTCCGTTACTTGATGAGCAAAAAAGATGCAAAGCCAAGGCTCATTAGGTGGGTTCTACTTCTCCAGGAATTCGATTTTGAGATGAAGGAGAAGAAGGGGATGGAAAACTTGGTAGCTGACCATCTCTCTCGCCTCTCCCTTGATGAGAGAGATGATGATCTAAAGGATGCCCCTATTAATGATGATTTGAAGGAAGAACACCTCTTTGCTATTATAAACAATGAGGTCCCATGGTTCGCGGACTTTGTGAACTACTTAGCATGTGGGATTGAACCTCATGGTCTTACTTCTCAGCAAAGGAAGAGGTTCTTCAAGGAGGTGTGTAGATACTATTGGGACGACCCTCTATTGTTCAGGAGGTGTGATGACTCGTTTTTTAAGAGATGTGTGCCCAATCATGAGATTCATTCTATGTTGAATCATTGCCATACTTTGGCATGTGGAGGACATGGTGGAGCGGGTAAAAACTGTTGCTAAGGCACTCCAAAGTGGTTTGTTTTGGCCTCATGCAAAAGGATGCTAGGAGTTTGTTTTGAGTTGTGATAGGTGTCAACGAAGCGGTGGAATCACCAAGAGAAACGAGATGCCGCAACAAAATATTCTTGAGGTTGAGCCCTTTAATGTGTGGGGAGTTGATTTCATGGGACCATTTGTTCCATCTATGGGGAATTTGTACATTCTTGTAACGGTGGACTACGTGACCAAGTGGCTCGAAGCGATCGCTTTCCCACCAACGATCACAAGGTTGTCGCGAAGCTCTTGAAGAAGATCATTTTTCCTAGATTTGGGGTGCCACGTGTGTTGATAAGTGATGGGGGTTCACACTTTACTAAGAAGCAATTGGAAGCTCTTTTTAAAGAAGTATGGGGTCAATCATAAGGTGGGACTTCCGTACCATTCCCAAACTCAAGGCCAAGTTGAGGTCTCGAATCGAGAGGTGAAGAATGTGCTTGAGAGAGTTGGTGAACAAGACTAGGAAAGATTGGTCTTTGAGGCTAGATGATACTCCCTTGGGCTCTTCGCACTGGTTTCCAAAACTCCTATAGGCACCACCCCCCTATCGTC
>CANSGD010000632.1:0-183907 GCA_947645195.1 Patellifolia procumbens | reverse complement strand
GAATCATTGAACTTATTTGTGACCCAATAGAATTAATGGTTAAAGCAGTAACATAATATCTATTATATTATATGCGTTAGGTTTCTGGAAAAACATTATGACAATCTAAAATCATTTGAAGTTATTCATTCCATTTAATGTTTATATATTAATTATTAAACCTAGCGAAGGGTATCTACTTCAATGTCCCAATTGTCCTTAGGAGCATGTGTTATATCTAACTCCTTTATCAGTTAATGTCGTATTTGACCAAAAGACAAGATAGCATGTCATCCTTTCGCTTTTATCAAATATGTTTCTCATTCTGCAAGTTCAACTAACTGAAACAAGTGGATGACGAAAAGCACATTTGACCCTGCCATGCATTTTAATATTTCTCATCGAGTGGCCAATAGATACGAACCTATGAGATGGGGGGATAATCCTTTCTTACCTAACCATTATATATTATGAACAAATCATTATAGCATTGGAATTGTCCTTTATAGCCTCCTTTCACAAGATGACTTTTGAGGAATCCATCTAATCCTTGCACAAGTATAACTGTAGACTGAATTCGAAGAATTCTCACCTAGAGCTTAGGGTTTATCCAGTTTCAGTTGTCTAACATACACCAATATATAGTCATCCTATGTCCTTATTATCAATGAGAACTTGATTATCATTCAACTTACAAACTAGATACTTCAAAGAATCATACCAGTTTCCTGTTTCTGTCCGAGACTGTCGAAGACAGCAACAGTGAATGTGGTGGTGGGTACTTAGTGGAATCGTGGCTCCCAAACGTCACTTCGTGGTGGTGGTTACCTGCAAAACAAGGAGAAACCTCGGGGGTGGGTTCCGAGGATCGCCTCTCCGATGCCTAAGTCAGTCAAATTGAGCACAAGATCTCTAGTCGAGAGAAAACGAGTATCAAGTGCAAGTATTTTTGTGAGTGTTTGATTCGACGTACCTTACCCATGCATGGGCATGGGTATTTATAGGAACATGGACTTGTAACTGCCCTAGTAAAGTGAGTGGGCCTCTTTCAAAGTGGGCGAAGGTGGAACGAGGCCTTCGGCTGACTCCAGCCTAAAGGCTATGTCCGGAGCGGTCTCCCTGAGGAGGTCTGCTCTGCTCTAGGCACTCTGACGTGGAGTGGCGGGCTGCTTCCAGCTGGAGGAGTACTTGCTAGGTAGACCCCATACAATTTGCCCCGGACCCAGTATTGCGGATTGCAATATGCTGGGTGCATTTGTTTTTTGTTCTGGCGTTCTGCTCTTCGCGGAATGATACGTGGCTGTCTGTGAGCTGCTCTTCACAAACTCCAGAATGCTTCCATTTTTCCCGCCCATTTGGTTGGGGTGTTAATGGGGTCATTCATTCATTTGAATTAATTGAATTGATGATTACTTTGGGTTCCAAGGAATGTAATGATGATAAGTTAGTGCTGAGTGGAAGAATTATGCTTATTTAAAGGCTGAATCGACCTTTTGTGGAACTTTCAGTTTCCTTTCCTTCGAACTCTTTGCTTTCCAAACTTTCTTGTTGTTCTTCGAAATTTCTTTTCGCCCTAGCCATTGGGCTGAGTGATTTCTCTTGCTTATCCTGGGAGATATCTGTCCACGTTTGGAATTCAATTGATACTGTTGCGTTCGTGGCTTTCGTCTTCTCTTCCTTGGCGTCTTCTGCTCTCCATCTAGGTAAACTCCTTTTCCCAGATCTACTTTTGGTTTTTTCCTTCTTGGATGGTTTTGATGTGATCTTTTCTGTGTTTTATGGATTTCTCCCCCCTTTTCCTTCTCTGTCGCATTTATTTGCCTGTGTTTTTGGGGTTGGGGTTTCTTTCCTTTGGTCTTCAGATGCAATTGTTTACTTCTTTGTTTCATAGATCTGTTTGGCGTTGTCTCGTTTCCGTTCTGCCGCTCTGAATGATCGGCTCTGTCCTGCTTCTTCAGCAGGACTCTGCTCTGGTTGGTAGGCTCTGCTCTGCTTCTTCGGCTGATTCTGCTCTCTGTTGACATTTAAGATTTTTAGGGTTTGCTTTGTTTACCCTGTTGTCCTCTTTACTGCTGGGTTGTAAGCCTGCGATGTGTCTTCATTGTTTGTCTGGGTGATTTGCGAAATATCCTATTTCTTGGCTATTTCGATCTTTACATACCATACACATCCTCCTACACATCCTTGCCCCCAGTCTGGTAGCTCAGTCTGTGGGTCTGAGGTGCCAGACTGTCTTGTGTGGTGGTGCAGAGTCTGATGTGCTGTCGTCTGCTTCTTGTGTTGTGTAGGATGCCCCTTCCACTCTGCTGCTTCCCGTGGGAAGGATGTAGTATCTACCTCTTCGTCCGAGCCGGATGAGCCTTATCCAGTGGACACTCAGTCCCCGTTTTTTAAAGTTGGATTTGCCTCGGTGTAAGGACGAGGTGGTTCCGGAGGAATAGGAGATCTTTGACCCCTGGGACAGTCTTTGTGAGGAGGTGTTGGGTCCTGAAACCAACAGATTTCCTCCCAACTACAAGTTTCGCCCGCTCTGCCCGCAGTCACCATGGAGATGCGGCGACCATGAGATGCGGAGTCTTGCCCTTTACGACAGCAAGGGTAAGCCTTATTTGGCGAAGAGATCTGCCGAAGCGTTCAAACGGGCGCATGCTGCATACTACCTGGAGATTGCTGCGGAGATCAAGCCGCTTCGCGGGTCTTGGGTAATTCTTCCCCAATAGGGTCAGAGCCTGGCAGATGTACCAGAGGGTACACTGCTGTTTATATGCAGCTTAGCTGGAGTTCGGGCTTAGATTCCCCATCCACTGGTTCTTGGAGTGGGTTCTCTGCCGGTATCGTATGGCTCTACGCCAAGTCAATCCCCAGTCTCTGAAAGAAGATTCTGGGGTTTATTTGGGTTTGTGAAGCTCTGGGCTTCCCCCTCATGAAACTCTTTCAATGCCTGTTTTACTTTAAGAGGCAGGGGGAGTATAGCTTTTTTCGCCGGCTCGGTGCGGGCTGATGATCTGACGGTCTATCCCGTCGATCTCAGTCTGAAAGATTGGCGGGATAGTTTTGTCTTTGTTAGGGTACCGACGGAGGAAGGGCACCCTTGTTATCAATTTAGGGCGCCCTCTGCGCCCTGTGGAGCCTAACTTCCAGAGCGGTTGGACCCGATATTAATGCTGAACTGGGACGAGAGGGTAACTTACTACAACTTCAGAGTCCAGATCCAAGGTTACTGCCGGGAAGCAGTTTCTTCCCAAGTACTGGTTACTGCATCACTATGTGATGTGTCAAAATGCCTTCCTGAGGATAGGCCATCTGTCCCCCTGATTATACTACGGGTTAGAGCTCTGCCCACTCTTAACTCTGCCATACAATTTTCCATTCTGCTGTGATTCATTGTTTATACTGTGCTGCCGCTCCGTGCAGACAGTTTGTTCGCCAAGTGATTAAGGGTGGGTTTTGACTGGCGAAGTGTTCTGCCCCTTTCCATTATTTTCCTTCTGCATTCTGACTTGCTGTAGCTAATGAGTATTCTAATGTTGCAGAGACTCTGGGGTCTGCCATTCCTTGGGAGCTGGGTTTGAGTCAGTCTTCAGTATGTCGCGGTACCGTCCGGTACCTGACCAGAGACCTACACCGTCCCCTGACTTCATCCGGGGTTCGCTACCCCCGCTTGGACCATCCTTCCCTCCGGACAAGCGCCCGGAACTTGTGGATAGGTTTACTAAGGGCGTCCCGGCCGCAAGGGGGCCCCTCTGCCACTGGTCACAGAGGTTCAATCTGCTGACGAGGGAGGAGGCGGCGGCTGTTCCTCTGCAGACCCATCGTTCCCGGCGTGCTGTGCATCTGCCGGGCGATGATGATGTTGGTGGATCTGCAGAGGCCAGCACTCTGCAAGGGACTGTTCTGATTGTTGAGCCCCAAGCAGCTTCCTCCTGCGCGACCGGGTGTGCCTTATGATGAACCCCAAGATGATACTTTCTGTAGTGTGCATTCTGACCAGCATTCTGACCAGGTATTTTTTATTTTTTTATTTTTATTTTTTTATTTTTTTACTTTCAGAACCGCCTGTGGTGGAGGATGTGCCCATAGGAGGGCGACCAAGCGGCGGAGCAGAGTTTGACAGGACGGAGAAAGAACCTACTCCAGTGGGTGGTTCTGCTCAGCCTGATATGAAGCTGGTCCGAGTCCCATCGAGCCATGACAGAGTTTGACAAGGACGGGGCGGAGGCTGCTAAGGCCCACACGATTCAGTCTGCTGAGGATCAGAGTGAGGGCCAGTCAGGTAGTTGTCTTCTTCAGACCTAAACTGCTCTTTATTTATCGGTTTCTTTTTACCTGCACCTTCTTGATTTCCCTGTTTTTATTTTAATATGATAGGCTCTGCTGGGAAAATCGTCCCTACGCCCGTTCAGACTAACCAGGAGACGGTGGAGCCTCTCCAGCATGAGGGTGGAGCAGCGAGCTTGGCTTCCGTCCCAGTGGTGGAGACTGTCTTGTCTCCTCTGCGAAGAGCTACTCCTCCTAGTAGGAAGGCTGCTCCTCCTCCTCCCAGAGGCTTTAAGCAGGTCCTTGCCCCTACTCCTGAGGATCTGGCGCGTGTGGTTAGTGTTTCCTTTTCCTCTCTTCCTCTTGTAGAGTCAATTCGTTCTGTGCCTTACTTTGTTGACGACATTTTCTTCCTTTTATTTTCTTCAGCAGCAATTGAGGGCTAGAAGGTGCAGTCTGCTGCGGCTCTTCAGACCTCTGCTCCCACTGCGGGCCAGCTTAAGCCCCTTGCAGAGGGGTGCTCATCAGACTACGGCTGAGCCTGAGGTCTCTTCTCATTCCCAGAGAGGTCAGCAGAGAGGCAGAGTGAGGAAGGAGCTCCTCCTCAGAAGAAGACTCGTCCTCCCTGCTGACTCCCCTCGGATCGTTGTTGTTGAGGACGACGTCGCCACCAAAGGTGTGCATCCTTTACCTGGTCTTAGCTCCGGCCTTTTCCTTCTGTGGAACTGACTGGACTTTCTTTTGGCTCAGGTTCTCTGCAGAGGGAATCGGCGGACGACCAGCACGAGGCTCAGGGGCGGGAGCAGATGTCCGTGGCCTTCCCTGATCCCAGTGAGTGGTTGAAGCTTCTGGCAAGTCGCTTCTCACCGGACTATGCTGTTCAAGATGTCCCCTGGCAGAGTTATCTGTTCTTCTTATAGTCATCTGTTTATGACATTAAGATTTCTTTCTGATATGCTTTTTCCTTGATTACAGGCTGCACGGGCCGGCGCCTTCATTGGAGAGTTCTGCCATGCTGTGGGGCTGGGTAGACATGAGGCAGATCTCCCTGAACTGCAGCAGCTTAAGGCTCAGGTAGCGCAGCAGAGAGCAGAATATGCCAAGCTGAAATCCCAGAACTCTCTGATTGTGTCCACCTGCCGTGAAACTGAGGAGGAGAGGGATGCTCTGATTGTGGAGCGCAACACCTTGCGGACCGTCAACCAACGCATGGAGGGTCAGGCGGCGCAAGCAGAGGCTATCGCGGCTGAGCATTCCCGCCTCTCTTCTCAGCTTAGTGAGGCGTTGTCTCGTGCTTCGACGGTGGAGACTAAGCTGAAGACCTCCGAGGCCCGGCTGCAGGCGGCGTTGAAGGAGCAGGAGCAGCTCAGGGGTCAGCTCTCTGCTATACGGGCTGATCATGAAGGCTGCTCTGCTAAATTGGCTCTGCAAGCCAAGGAGGCTGAGGCAGCTCTAAGACAGAAGGAGGAGGAGCTAGGGGCAGAGTTCTCCAAGTTGCTTTCTGAGAGGGAGGCTCAGCAGGCTAAGGAGGCTGAGATAGCCCTAAAGCAGAAAGAGGCCCAGCTGCTGGCGGAGGAGGCTGCCCGGGCTGCTCAGATGGAAGAGGCGTTTGGGAACAAGTACTGGGAGGACTGCAAAGTTGCGGTCCGCAGGGGTTCTCTGGCATTTGCAGCCCTCTTTTAACTGGGATGCCTTTGAGGACGCCTATGCCAGTCAAGTGCATATGCGACCTCCGGTGACTCAGGAGCTCAGAGATCTGGAGTTGCTCTACTCTCTGCCTTCAGAGGGAGAATCTTCAGAGCAGCAAGTTGATGGGAGCTCTGCAAAGGATGGCAGCTCCGTTCCTAAGCAATAGGAACTCGGGCGGCTATCTCATGCTTCGCCTCAGTCTTCTTGTGACTCCTGTCTGAGCTGCTGAGGTAGGTAAGCTGGGAGCCTGTGCTGAACTGATTGCAGTCCTCCGTTTTTGCCCTCCGATGATATCCTAATTGACTTATCTTGTAATATTTGTAACTAAATAGTCAAACATTTCCTTTCCATCTGTATTTGCTCCTTCTTTTGATTAGGTAGCCGCCGTTGTTGTAGTACTATGTAGCACTCTGATTTGGTTTATAGCCAGATCTTCTTATGTAAGATTCAATTAGTCAGCAATTATGCTTCCTGCAATGCGAGTTGCGTTCCTCTGTTGACTTTTGTGCTTTCTATTCGATGCATACCATGTTTTGTTATTTCTGCTAAGTACCTGTGTTCTGCTCTGATGATGAGTCTGCCGTGCCATCAAGCAAATGCATTCAGGCGTTTTTGTTTACTTGGCTTGGTGGCCGGTGAGATTTGCTCAGAGCTGGGACTTTAGGGGCCCTTTACTCTTCTGCTCTGCCTTATGTATGACAAAGATTCAACAACAGCAGAGCAGAGGAGGTATTTTGACGCCCTAAGTCATGATGATTCTGGGAGTTTTGGGGTTCGCCCTTTAGCTCCTTCTGCCATCTTTTTCGTGTCGGGGTACGCTTTGGTTCTTAGGAACTCTCGCGTCCCCATTAACCTTAGGTGTCTATGACTTATCCTTGCTGCTTTTTGGGCCTTCGGCCCCGCAGGTTTAGAGGTAGAGGTCTATGACATCGGTAAGTCGAGTCGGCATCCGATCACTCTGCGGGCCTCAGGGGCTCTTGGACAGAGTTAACCTTTTGGTCGACTCCCTTTCTTCATTATACAGTTTACTTTTGTGTCTGAAGAGCCTCTTCAGCCTTCAGTCTGACTCAGACCCTGTTTTCTTTTGCCAGACTGTGGTATTTTTTCTCAGTCTGCTAAGGGTCTATCTGATTTTGTCGTTTTGTTTTTCATAAAGACTTGATAAGGGGACGGGGGTTTAATGCGAAAATGGAGAATGGTGGACAAAGGGTGGCTCAAAGGCCTTTCATTCATGGGCGTTTTGATACAATCTGGGTTATACGAAGTATTTTTTCAATATTCGGGCGTTCCAGTTGCTTTTTAGCTCACTTCCATCCATTCTTCTCAGTCTGTAGGTTCCGGGGTGTAGCTCTTCACTAACCTGGTAGGGTCCCTCCCACTTAGCCGACAGCTTTCCGTGTATTTTGTCTTTTTGCACAGCTGCTGCATTTCTGAGTACCAGATCCCCTACCTCCAGAGGCCTGGCCCTCACTTTCCGGTTATAGTATCTGCTGACTCTGGCTTTGTAAGCTTCCATTCTGAATCTAGCTTCGTTTCTGTATTCATCCAGCAGATCTAGATTTGTCCTCAGGGCTTCGTCATTCAGACCTGGCTCAAATAGGCTGATCCTCAGACTCTCGGACCCGATCTCAACAGGCATGACAGCTTCAGAACCATATACCAGGTGGAAGAGGGTCTGCCCAGTCGATTCTTTGATTGTGGTTCTTATCTACCACAGAGTGTTAGGCAGCTCCTCTAGCCACTTGCTTTTTTCTCCTCCAGCTTCTTCTGTAGGCCTATCAGGATCTGCTTGTTAGCGGCTTCGGCCTGACCGTTGCACTGAGGGTTGCAGACTGAAGATAGGGCATATTTGATCCCAAACTGCTCCAACCACCCTGATAGGGGTATGTTGTCAAACTGTCTCCCGTGGTCGAAGACGAAAGCCTTCGGAATTCCGTATCTGGTGATGATGTTCTGCCACAAAAATTTTCTGACGGCTGCTTCTGTGATGGTGGATAGGGCTTCTGCCTCTATCCACTTAGTGAAGTAATCTACCCCCACAATTAACCATCTCTTCTGATATTGGGCCGTTGTGAAGGGTCCCAGGATGTCTAGCCCCCATTGGGCGAATGGGATAGGGTTATAGATTGGCATGAGGTCGTTTGCGGGTAGCTTGATGTTCGGTGCAAACCTCTGGCAGCTGTCGCATTTTTTCACCAAAGCTTCAGAGTCAGCTTTCATTGTGGGCCAATAATAACCGGCTCTGAGAGCTTTATGGACCAGAGCTCTTGGTCCGATATGGTGTCCGCAGAGTCCCTCATGAATCTCCCTCAATATGTAGTCTGCATCTCTCTGCCCTACGCATTTGAGTAGGGGCAGAGAGAAAGACTTCCTGTATAGCTCGTCCCCGATCAGGCAGTATCTGCATGCTGTCAGCTTGAGTTTTCTTGCTTTCATTTTTCCTTCTGGTAATTTGCCAGTCTGTTTATACTCAGCGATCTCCTTGATCCACTTTGGCATATCTTCCAGTTCCAAAACTCGCTCTGCATCCTCGCAGATTGCACTGGTGGGTCTGACTTCCACCAGAACAGACCTATTCAGCTCTTGCAGACTGCTGCTTCCCAATTTGGACAGGGCATCTGCTTGTGCGTTCTGTGCTCTAGGCACTTGTTCAATTCTAAAAGTTTCAAAATTTGAAATCAGAGACCTCATTCTGGCTAGGTAGCTCTGCATCGTCGGCTCCTTGGCCTCATACTCCCCCTTGACTTGGTTGGTTACCAACTGAGAGTCAATTTTGAGGTGGACGTGCTTGGCTTCCAGGGTCTGGCAGAGCTGCAACCCAGCGATGGCCGCTTCGTACTCTGATTCATTATTGGTTGCCGAAAACATGAACTTCAGGGCATATTCAATGATTTTCCCCTCTGGGGTTCTGATGACCACGCCTGCCCCAGAGCCGTTGATGGTTGCAGACCCGTCTGTAAAGACTTCCCAGGCTCTGGGCTCTCCTACTGATTCCTGATAGGCACACTCTGCTAGGAAGTCAGCTAGAGCTTGTGCTTTTTATGGCGGTTCGCGGGGCGAATTTGATACCGAACCCTGTCAGCTCCAGGGCCCAGTTCATGATTCTCCCTGATTTGTCTACCTTCTCCATTGCCTTTTCCAGAGGCATATTTGTCAGCACAGTGACGGGATGTGTGTCAAAATATGGCCTCAGCTTTCTGGTGGCCAGCACTACTGCGTAGGCTGCCCTTTCTATCAATGGGTAGCGTGTTTCTGCACCCGTGAGGGTGTGGCTTACAAAATATACCGGCTGCTGCTTCTTGTTCTCTTCCTTCAGCAGGACTGCACTCACAGTTGCAGTTGTAACGGCAATGTATAGGGAGAGAGCTTCCCCTGTCTTGGGTCTGGCCAGTGTTGGCAGGCCAGAGAGGTGTGACTTCAACTTCTGGAATGCCTCCTTCTGCTCTGCTTCCCACCTGAACTCTTTGTTCCCTTTCAATATTTTGAAGAATGGGAGAGCTTTCTCTGCACACTGAGCTATGAATCTGGACAGGGCTGTCATTCTGCCTGTCAGCCTCTGGATGTCTCTGATGCTTTTAGGCTCTGGCAGATCCATAGCTGCTTTTACTTTGTCGGGATTCGCGTCGATCCCCCTTTCGCTGACCAGATAGCCCAGGAATTTCCCTGACCGTACTCCAAACACGCATTTCTTAGGATTCAACTTCATGCTGTGTTTGCGGAGGTTGGCGAAGGTCTCCTTTAGGTCTGCTATGTGGTCAATCTCAGTTTTACTCTTGGTGATGACGTCATCAACGTACACCTCCAAATTCCTTCCCCTTTGACCGGCAAAGACCTGATCCATCAGCCTTTGATAGGTGGCTCCTGCGTTCTTCAGCCCGAAGGGCATCATGACATAGCAGAATACCCCGATAGGGGTGATGAATGCCGTCTTCTCCTTGTCTGCGGGGTCCATGAAGATCTGATGGTATCCGCTGAACGCGTCCATGAAGCTGAGCAGAGCGTGCCCACTGGTAGAGTCTACCAGCTGGTCGATTCTTGGCAAGGGATAGCAGTCTTTGGGGCAGGCTTTGTTGAGGTCTGTGAAGTCAACGCACATCCTCCAGCTCCCGTTCGTCTTCTTAACCATTACCACATTGGCCAACCATTCTGGATATTTGCAGGGCTCTATGAACCCTGCCTCAAGCAGCTTCTGAACTTCTTCCTCGATGGCTTTATTTTTCTCCGCAGAGTAGTTCCTCCTCTTCTGCTTCACAGGTCTGTATCCTGCGGCGGTGTTTAACTTGTGGTTGATGGTGGCTGGGTCCACCCCAGGCATCTCGGCTGCCGAGAAAGCGAACACATCTGCGTTCTCTTTCAGCAGACTGATTAGGTTGACTCTGGTTTCAGGATCCAGGTCTTTGCCTATCCTGACTGCCCTGCCTTCTTCCGGTCCCAAGAGTACCTCTTCGGTCTCTTCCCCCGGTTCAGGCTTATTTGCCTCCTGCTCTGCTTCTGGCCGAGCATCGGCCTCACTGATAGCAGCACACTCTTCCTCTCTTTGCTTGGCCTCCTTGGCCTTTCCTTCATTACTTTCTTTCCCGGCTTCTTCAGCCTGGTCCTTCTTGGCTTCTTCGGCCTCTTTCCTCTTTCCTTCTTTCTTTTCCTTTCTCCTCTTTCTCCTGGACCCAGAGTGGTCAGGAGGAGGAGGTCTTTTATCCTTCTTTAGGGCGGTCAGATTGCATGACCTAGCTGCTCTCTGATCTCCCTTCAGTCTGCCCACTTCTCCAGTACTGCTTAGGAAAAGCATGGTCTGATGATGGGTTGACGGGATTCCCTGTACTGCCTCGATGAACTTCCTTCCCATCAGAGCGTTGTATGGTGACGGGAGGTCTACCACCAGAAACTCTTGTACTACTGCTCTCTTCACTCCGTTCTGCCCCTCTGTGGTCACTGTCAGATGTATCTTCCCCTCTGGGATGATGGAATTCCCCGTGAATCCGACGATTGGAGTTCCTCCTTGCTTCAGCATTGAACGATCTAGCTCCATTTTATCGAAGGTATCCTTATAAAGGATATTCACGGCGCTCCCGCCATCTACCAGTATTCTTCGTACATCTATCCTGTTGATCTCCAGAGTGACCACAAGAGGGTCAGAGTGCGGGAAGCTGATGCCTTTGCAGTCTTCTGCTGTGAAGGTCATGTTTGGTAGATCTGGGCTCAGCTCTGCCTGGTTGATGGAGTAGAGGTTGGGGTGGGTGAGTTGCCGTAGGTGAGCCCTCTCCCCCCTATCGAGCTAGAGCTGCCAAATATGACGTATACCGTCTTCTTTTTCCCTTCCTTGATCTCTGCTCGCTTGTCCTGCAGTGTCTGCCCCTCGCTCTGTTGCTCCTTCTCCTTGATCCCCTGATTCCAGGCGAGGTACTCTTTGAAGTAGCCTCGTCTGATCAGGCTTTCCAGATCATTTTTCAGGCTTATGCAGTCTTCCGTATTGTGGCCTGGCGTCTCATGGAAAGCGCAGAACTCTGCCATGTTTGAGCCTAGGCTTCTCTTCTTGGTGGGTGGTGGTCTGTGCCACCTGCTGTCATCTCTGTGGGTCAGAAAGATCTCAGCCCTTGGCGCGCTGAGGTTGCTATAGTTGTTATATTTCTCTTGGGCCTTCAGCCGGTCTGCTTCTCTCTCTGCTTCTTTTTGCTTTTCTCTCCCTCTGTTCTGATGGGGCCTGGGGCCTCCAAAATTCAGTCTGCCTCCCATGAACTGGTGTTCATTCCGCCTGGTACCCTGTATAGCAGGTCTGCCTGTTTCTGCTCCGTGCGTCGATGCTTTGTTGAAATCTTCGACGGCTATGTATTTTTCTGCCAGGGCAGGGCCTCGCTGAGTTCTTTCATGGTGACCCATTTAAGATCATCTCTGAATTTACTGGTGTGGGGTAGGGCGTTCCTCAGAGCGTGCAGAGCGAGCTTCTGCTCCAGCTCTGGGATATGCACCAGCTCCTTGTTGAACCTCCCTATGAAATCCCGCAAGCTTTCATTCTGAGTCTGCTTCAGCAATAGCAGCTCGTGTGTGGATTTGTTCCTCCTGCTTCCGCTAACGAAATGCTCTTTGAATCTCTTCTTCAGTTCATCAAAGTTAGCAATCGTTCCTTGGGGAATAGTCCTGAACCAGGTTTGTGCTATCCCTGTCAGAGTGGCAGGGAAGTGTCTGCACCATGTGGCCTCATTGTAATTTCCTAGTTCCATGTGGGTCTCAAAGGCTGCCACATGCTCCTTTGGGTCTCCCTCCCCTTCGAACTTGAGATTGGACGGGAGCTTCGCTTTTGACACCCTGGCCGCAATGATTTCAGGTGTGAAGGGAGACTTGGAAGGAGATCTAATCTCCTCTGCAGGTGAGACCACAATGGGTCTGGAGTTGACTCTATGGGCTATGAGTCCTCTGAGGTCTGTGGGGGCTCCATTATCGCCAGAGCCCTCCTCTGGTATTGTTCCTAACCTCAGGCTGACATGCCTTCTGACCGTTCCGCCACCAGGCGCAGACAGGGCCTCTTCAGCTCCTGAGTTGTGCCTGGTTCTGGGTCGCGGCTGGACATTCTGGGCCACGCCCCTTGGACTTCCTCTGTGGACAGATCTCCGACTTGAGCCTGCCGTGTACCCTGTGGGTGTCTGTTCTTTGAACATACTGGGATGATCTTGCTGCATTATTTCAGTATCCCACTCTGCTTCCTGCCAGCCCCTCCTGATGTACCCGGGTCCAGAGCGGCTAGATAGGCCATACTCCGACGTCGGGGTGGGTGTAATGTTCGTCATATTGTACCCACATAAGGGGTCTGCCGTGGCTGCCTCCTCTTCAGATGACAGCCGCAGGTGCCTTCGAACTGAATCGTGTGTTCCGGTTCTTTTTCTCTTTCGAGCAGGTTGGCTTCCAACAGTTTGCATAAACTGTTGAGCAGACTGCAGCACTTGAAAAGCTGCTTGAAGTTGCTCCGGTGTGGGCATGACCACTAAGCTGCTTGGCTGTGGGGTCTGCCTGGTTTCACGGTGAGGGGTGATGGTGTTTTCCCTCCTGCCTGATCTGGTGGTAGCAGCACTACCCCTTCTTGTTGATCTCGTGCTTGTTTCTCTCAGTGGAGAGTTGCTTTCTCCTCCTGAACTGTCGGAACCGAGCGTTTCTGAGGTTGGAACCACCATTGCGAAGTTGTAGATTGGGCTTTTCTACTCTTCCCCTCCTTCTAGCGCCAAATTGTTTCTGTCCAAGACAGCAACAGTGAATGTGGTGGTGGGTACTTGGTGGAATCGTGGCTCCCAAACGTCCTTCGTGGTGGTGGTTACTTGCAAAACAAGGAGTGGTTACTTGCAAAACAAGGAGAAACCTCGGGGGTGGTTCCGAGGATCGCCTCTCCGATGCCTAAGTCAGTCCAAATTGAGCACAAGATCTCTAGTCGAGAGAAAACGAGTATCAAGTGCAAGTATTTTGTGAGTGTTTGATTCAACGTACCTTACCCATGCATGGGCATGGGTATTTATATGAGACATGGACTTGTAACTGACCTAGTAAAGTGAGTGGGCCTCTTTCAAAGTGGGCCAAGGTGGAACGAGGCCTTCATTAAACTCCAGCCTAAAGGCTATGTCCGGAGCGGTCTGCCTGAGGAGGTCTGCTCTGCTCTAGGCGCTCTGACGTGGAGTGGCAGGCTGCTTCCAGCTGGAGGTCTGCTAGGTAGACCCCATACAGTTCCAATTTACAATGATATGCAGCTAGGAACAACTATTATTTTAAGTCTTGATCACTTAATAAAGCTTCATTAACCGCAATCCTATCTAGTGACTCATATAGAGGTAAAATAATTATAGGAACATTATTTGACTATATTGTAACTAAATAAATGATTTAAACAAAAATTCAATTAAATAAATGCAAGTAATGTTTCCCAAGATAATAATAATAGAACATTTAAACTAACCATTCTTCAATGTGCTTAATTCTTACACCAGTTGTATGCTTCTCATTATTTGGTTGCCGGAAGGGTTGGGTTAAAGGATCAACTGCATTTTCATGGCTTGGTATTTTCAAAAATGAACATTACATCTATCAATGATCTCTTCCATCACGTGGTTTTATTGATAATATGCTTGGACATGTGTTGGAACGTTGGTTCCTTTTCTTGGGCTATGACACCAATATTTTCATAATATTTAGTGGCTATTTCAATTCATTCGGTAAGTCTGATGGTCTTATTTGATGTAATTTAAGGCAAAAAGAGAACAACTAGATTGGTACAAGATGTGTAGAATAGTGTTGGGATAATGTCAGATGAAACTAGTCTACTTTAAATTAAAATTAAACTGCCTCTTTTAAAAATTTGTGGATCATGTTAGGCTTTAACCAATTGTGAAAAACTGTGCTGAAGCCTGGGAGAAAAGCTACAACAACAGAGAAAAAAATAGATGAAAAATAGAAAGAAAAAAAGCCCCAGCTAGTTGAATGGTTTACACCATCAGATATGTAGATTGATATAAATGCAAGGCAAAATAACGGTACATGCATCCACGGGAAGTATGTTTAAGTACAAGAGCCAGCACAAAAAGCCATTTGAAGCTTAATTGCAGTTGCAAAAACGTATCCAACTAAAATTTTACATCCTGAGCTAAATATAATTCATGTACCCTAATTGTAGCATGAAGGCCAAATGGTTGGAAACAGGAGTTTCAGACCACAAGCCGTCCCCAACATATGCAAGGTTAAAAACAGATGTTCATCTATTTCTTTGCATACGTGATCAACATAGCATGATCTCCAACCATCTTGAAATTCTGGAGCGCATTCATTGCAACTGTAGATTGCATTTCATTTTCATACTCAACGAATGCAATGCCCGGCTTTGCTTCCACCATACGCACCTCCTTGAAGCCAGGGTATTGTCTGAAAAGCACCGACAGCATCAATGTAGTTGCCTCATGTGGAAGATTCTGAACAAAAAGTATATTATTTGGTGCAGCCGGGGCCTCCAGGACGACTGGTTTT
Organism: Patellifolia procumbens; assembly: GCA_947645195.1. NCBI lineage: Eukaryota > Viridiplantae > Streptophyta > Magnoliopsida > Caryophyllales > Amaranthaceae > Patellifolia > Patellifolia procumbens. Next base: position 168,991 of record CANSGD010000632.1, on the reverse strand, counting down.
GCACCCATATATGGGATCTGTGAAAGCTGCAATATTGGCAAAGTTGGATTAGATAGGGGAAAATAGGACCCTTGTAGAATCAATTGTATAATTGTTTTGGTAAGTAGAAATTAGGTCCCTCAAACAAGAAACAACTTGAACCCTTTAACAGACATTTTAAGCTGTTAATTGCAAAGCCCTTGGTACCCAACTCATTTCATTGCTATTTATGTGCTCCACCTATTCTAATCTACAGTTGACAAGCATTACATGTAATTCCCACCGTTTAAGATATGTAACACCACAAGTATACATTCAACTGTGTAATTCGCAAATACTATTCCCGCAGATATTGTCCACAAAACATAAGTCAGAAACCCAATTCACTTTCTGCAAAAAAAAAAAAACACCACCACTGCACATCACAATAGAAGATACTGGAATAGAAAGAAAATATCCCCTTTTTACTTCATGCGAAAGGTTTTTAAAAAACACAATGCCTAGTAAGCCCTGTCTGTCTTTATATTCCTTCCAATTATTAACTTTAAGAATAGACACCAAACTGATCAGAAATTAGACTAGAAACCCTACTATATACTTCCTCTGTATCTAAATAAGCAACACACTTTCCTAATATAGAAATGTCACAATAAGAGACGCCAAGCTCAAAATGAAAAGTTTTAAATAACAAAAGTACAAAATTATCCTTACTCAACCAAATTTATTACACTTAATCATTTTATTGCTTCCCTAACCACCCTTACTAATTAACCCCCACCCCCACTTAACTCCCCACCAAACTGATCATAAACTAGACTAGAAACCCTACTATATACTTCTTCCGTTTCTCAATAAGTGACACACTTTCCTAATATACAAATGTCACAATAAGAGACGTCAAGCTCAAAATGGAAAGTTTTGAATAACAAAAGTACAAAATTATCCTTACTCAACCAAATTTATTACACTTAATTATTTTATTGCTTCCCTAACCACCCTTACTAATTAACCCCCCTGATGGAAGTCCATCTAGCTCCATTGATCCTAAGACTAAGAACATGGTTGCTTGTGTTTTAAGGGATGTTCAGAATTCCCTTAAGTCCATTGAGTACTTTGAGAGTGTCCTTAGCTTAGTTAATTAATTATTAGCTAAGTTACTATCTTTAATTGCTTTATTAGGGAGTCTAGAGTAATAAAATGTACTCTTAGTTAATCTAATATGACATTAGATTAACTAGGATAGTATTAGTTGAGTTGTAATTTCATTTATGTTGATTAGAGAGTCAATTAGGGTTCTATGAACAATTATGGACGAGTGAAGTAGTTTAAAACCAGCAAATAGGCGCCTACTTTAAGGAAGCTTCCAAGAAGATCAACCAAGAGCTAAGATAGGAAGAAATCTCTATCCTTTCCTTAAAATGGGGCGTCCAAGCATAGAAGATCAAGGAAAGTAAATCATTTTCCCTCCAAAGTCCATCTTAGGCGCCTAAACCTAATCATTTTGGTTTGGCTTCCTACTTTGAAGGGATAAGTGAGTAAATCAAGGGAAATGACGAGCAAGGCCGTCCAAATGATAGAGCAAGATTCAAGGATCGACTTTCCAACCCTAATTAGGATAGATTTTAGTTTGATTAGTTTATAATTACTTTAATTTCAGTAATTATTTTCCTAGTGAGTCAAGGACATGTATTTAAAGGGCACATCTCATTAATAAACGACATTAGACTTTGATTGATTAAAACCTTGTGTTTTCTATTTGCTTTGATTAACTCTCTAATTAATCTAGGCGCCTATACTAGCTTGATTTTAAGCTTGAATTAAGTGGTGTTCTTAGGAACCTTATTTTGACTTATTGGTGAATCTGTATCTAAGTTAATATAAGTAAAGTTAACTATCATTCTTGAATATTAATTGAACCTATTCTGCCTATCATATAGCCAAAATATAACATCTTGGTATCAGAGCCAACACATATCCTAGCCGAAATTCCCAAACACAAACCCTAAACACAATGTCTGAAACTAGCCAAACACATGAACAAGCCAAACACATGAACAGTTACAAGAAGTAATCTTAAGGATGGAGGAAGAGAAGCGTGGTAATGATGCTAGAATAGAAAATGTCCTTAAGAACGAGAAAACAAAGAGGAGATGAATCCTATGGGGATTCTGATGGAGAGAGTGACGATTCATCTAGGGTTCCATCTATCCATAATGCTCAACGAAATTTCAATGACATTAAGGTGGATCTTCCTCACTATGATGGCAGATTAAATGCAGATGAGTTTGTAGAATGGTTGAGGACTATGGAGAGAGAGTCTTTAACTACAAGCAAATTCCTGAGGAGAAAAAGGTCAAGCTTGTTGCTCTCAAGCTTAGGAAGTATGCATCAACATGGTGGGCTAGTATGTGCAGCAAAAGAGAAAGACAAGGAAAAGAAAAGGTTCGAAAGTGGACTAAGATGAAGAAACTACTCAAAAGAAAGTTTCTTCCTACTTACTATGTCCAAGAGAACTTTTCCAAGTTCCATCATCTACAACAAGGTTCGAATTCAGTGGGGGACTATGCAAGGGAGTTCGAATCATATCTCATGAAGTGTGAAGTACAAGAGGATGAACCTCAAACTCTGGTAAGATTTCTTGGTGGTTTGAATGTTAATATTGCTAACATTGTTGAACTGCATCCTTATTCTACTTTAGAGAAGTTGATCATCTTGGCTCACAAGGTGGAAAAGCAACAAAAGAACAAAGGAAAGACTGAAGTGGCTCGTTCTTACCCCAAATCTAAGACCTACTCTAAACCAAACACAACCATTTCTAAGCCTACCCCAAACCCTACTCAAAAACCGCCCAAACACCCCTAATAATTTTACTCCAAATCGATCCCCTAGGAAGTGTTTTAGGTGCCAAGGAGGAGGACATATTGCTTCTGAATGTCCTAACAAGAAAGTTGTGAGCTTACTGGAGTATGAGGCCCTAAATGAGGAGGATGATGTAGTCATGGAGGCGCGTGAAGAGGAGGAATATATAGAAGAGATTGTTAGTCCAGATGAAGGTGAATGCTTGGTTGTTAGGAGAGCTTTGAGTGGAGTAGTAGATGAGGAGAAGTCACAACAAAGGGAGGCCATCTTCCATACTAGATGTACTGTTGAGAACAAGGTGTGCACCTTGATCATTGATGGAGGAAGTTGTACCAATGTGGCGTCTCAAACCATGGTGGACAAGTTGAAGTTCTCAACTACACCTCATCCTAAGCCATATGTGATCCAATGGCTTAATCAAGGCAAAGGTATCCAAGTTACTAATTGTTTACTATTATCTTTTAGTATTGGTAGTAACTATAAAGAGGAGATTTGGTGTGATATTATTCATATGGATGATTGTCATCTGTTGTTAGGGCGTCCATTGTTGTTTGATAGGAGGGTCATTCATGATGGTTAAAAGAACACATATTCATTCACTAAAGATGTCAAGAAAGTAACCCTTACCCCTATCATGTCTATCTCTAATTCTAAACAACATTCCACAAAAGAAAAATATCATTCACTCACTACCCCCCTATTGAAATACGATTACCATGAATTTAGTCCTTTTCGTGAATTATTGTTAAATACACATTCACTCACTACCCCTTATTGAAATATGATTACCATGAACTTAGTCCTTTTCGTGAATTATTGTTAAATATAGATCAAAAGGAACAACTTAATAGTAATCTAGATCACCCTTTGCTTGTCCCATTGCTTGAAACCTACAAAGATGTCTTCCCCCATGAAATTCCTTACGGCCTACCTCCTAAAAGAGATATCCAACACAAAATTGACCTAATTCCTGGAGCTATGTTGCCTAATAAGCCTGCCTATAGAACAAACCCTAAAGAAACTGAAGAGATAAGGAGGCAAGTGAATGAATTGTTGTCTAAAGGCATAATTAGAGAGTCTTTGAGTCCTTGTGCAGTTCCAACTCTCTTAGTTCCAAAGAAGAATGGTGAATGGCGCATGTGTGTGGATAGTAGGGCTATTAATAAGATCACTATTAAATATAGATTTCCAATTTCAAGATTGAATGATTTATTAGATGATCTTAAATGCTTCTAAAGTGTTTTCCAAGATTGATTTGAGAAGTGGAGACCATCAGATTCGAATTTGTGAAGGGGATGAATGGAAGACTACCTTCAAGACAAAGGAGGGATTGTATGAGTGGCTTGTTATGCCCTTTGGATTGTCAAATGCTCCAAGTACTTTCATGCGCCTAATGAATCAAACTATGAAGCTTTTTCTTAGCAGATTTGTAGTTGTTTACTTTGATAATATATTGGTCTATAGTATTAATGATTCTGAACATGTAAAACACTTAGAGCAAGTGTTAAGTGTATTGAGAAACGAATGCTTGTATGGTAACTTGGAAAAATATCACTTCTTTTCCAATCAAGTTGTGTTTCTAGGTTTCATTGTCTCTAGTGAAGGGATCAAGGCTGATGAGAAGAAGGTCCAAGCAATCAAGGAGTGGCCTACTCCTACCTCAATGCAACAAGTTCGAAGCTTTCATTGACTAGCTTCCTTTTATAGGAGGTTTGTTCGAAATTTTAGTGCTATCATGACCCCTATTACAGAAATCACAAAGTTAAAGAAGTTTGAATTGAGTAATCAAGCAAACAAGGCATTTGAGGAGGTAAAAGCTCAATTAATTAGTGCTCCTATTTTAGCTTTGCCTAACTTTAATGAAGTTTTTGAAGTAGATGTGATGCATCAATGGCATTGGAGCAGTTTTGTCTCAAAATGGAAGGCCTTTGGCTTACTTTAGTGAGAAGTTGAATGAAGCAAAGAGAAAATATTCAACTTATGACAAGGAGTTCTATGCTTTGGTTTGTGCCTTGGACCATTGGAGGCATTACCTTATTGCTAAGGAGTTCATTCTCCATTCCGATCATGAGGTTCTTAAGTACCTTCAAAGCCAACAGAAATTGCAACCTAGACATGTTAAGTGGGTGGAATACCTTCAAACATTCCACTTTACTATCAAGCATTAGGCAGGGAAGATGAATAAAGGTGCAGATGTTCTATCTAGGAGGTACTTATTGCTTGCTACCCTAAGTCCTAAGGTGATGGGGCTTGAATTGTTGAAAGAATGCTATGTAGAGGACAAGGATTTTGGTGTGTTGTTTGAGAAGTGCCATAATCGTCCAAGTGGGGAGTACTATCTCTAAAGGGGTTTCTTTTTAAGGGAAATCGCCTATGTATCCCAAGGCATATTATGAGGGTGTCCTTAATTAAGGAGTTTCATGAAGGTGGACTTGCTGGCCACTTTGGGATCGAAAAGACTGTGATGCATGTGAATGAGTACTTCTTTTGGCCTAGATTGGCAAGAGATGTGGAGTTTTTGATCAAAAGGTGTTTGATTTGCCAAAAAGCTAAGGTCATCTACTACCTCAAGGGTTGTTTATGCCTCTTCCTATTCCTCAAGCACCATGGGAGGATGTGAGCTTGGATTTCATTACTGGATTACCTGGAACCCAACGCCAAAAGGATTCAATCATGGTGGTGGTTGATAGGTTTTCCAAGATGGCACACTTTGTGGCGTGTCACACTACTAATGATGCTGTTTCTTTACTAATTTGTATTTCAGGGACATTGTTAGATTGCATGGAGTGCCAAAGTCGATGGTGAGTGATCGAGATCCCTAAGTTCCTAAGTCATTTTTGGCTTACACTATGGAAGAAGATGGGGACAAAGCTCAAGTTCGATACCTCTAGCCATCCTCAAACTGACGGCCAAACAGAGGTCACCAATAGGACCCTAGGAACCCTTTTCGAGCCCTAGCCACAAAAAGCCCTAGACAATGGGAGGAGATGCTACCACATGTTGAGTTTGCCTATAATCGAGTTCCTAGCAAGACTACAGGCCTTAGTCCATTCTTTGTGGTCTATGGTCAAAACCATTGCACACCTATTAACCTAGCCCTTTCCCTACCACCACAAAATATAGCCATGAAGCCGAAACTATAGTGAAGGAGATCCAAAAGCTACATGAGTATGTGAGAGGAAAGATTGAGAAAGCCAATGAGAGAACCAAAGAGAGGATTGACAAGAAGAAGAGATATGTCCAATTCAAAGAGGATGACATGATTTGGATTCATCTTAAGAAGGAAAGTTTCCCTTCTAAAAGAAAGTCTAAACTTAGCCCTAGAGCCGATGGTCCATTCAAAGTGATTGAGAAGGTCAAGATGGAATTGCCAGGAGATTATGGAGTTTCAGCCACTTTCAATGTTGTTGATTTGAGTCCATTCTATAATGATGAAGAGGAGCTACCAAGTTTGAGGTCAAACTCCTCCAAAGAAGGAGAGGATAATGGAGGTCCATCTAGCTCCATTGATCCTAAGACTAAGAACATGGTTGCTTGTGTTTTAAGGGATGTTCTGAATTCTCTTAAGTCCATTGAGTACTTTGAGAGTGTCCTTAGCTTAGTTAATTAATTATTAGCTAAGTTACTATCTTTAATTGCTTTATTAGGGAGTCTAGAGTAATAAAATGTACTCTTAATTAATCTAATGTCATATTAGATTAACTAGGATAGTATTAGTTGAGTTGTAATTTCATTTATGTTGATTAGAGAGTCAATCAGGGTTCTATGAACAATTATGGACGAGTGAAGTTGTTTAAAACTAGCAAATAGGCGCCTACTTCAAGGAAGCTTCCAAGAAGATCAACCAAGAGCTAAGATAGGAAGAAATCTCTATCCTTTCTTTAAAATGGGGCGTCCAAGCATAGAAGATCAAGGAAAGTAAATCATTTTCCCTCCAAAGTCCATCTTAGGCGCCTAAACCTAATCATTTTGGTTTGGCTTCCTACTTTGAAGGGATAAGTGAGTAAATCAAGGGAAATGAAGAGCAAGGCCGTCCAAATGATAGATCAAGCTTCAAGGGTCGACTTTCCAACCCTAATTAGGAAAGATTTTAGTTTAATTAGTTTTTAATTATTTTAATTTCAGTAATTATTTTCCTAGTGAGTCAAGGGTCGACTTTCCAACCCTAATTAGGATAGATTTTAGTTTAATTAGTTTTTAATTATTTTCCTAGTGAGTCAAGGACATGTATTTAAAGGGCACATCTCATTAATAAACGACATTAGACTTTGATTGATTAAAACCTTGTATTTTCTATTGACTTAGTGGTGAATCTGTATCTAAGTTAATCTAAGTAAAGCTAACTATCATTCTTGAATCTTAATTGAACCTATTCTGCCTATCACATGGCCAGAATATAACAACCCCCCCCCCACTTAACTCCCCACCCCTCTCTCCTCCCCACCGTCTACCTCCTCATTCAACCGCAACCCATCACTCAACGGCTCAACCACCACCCACTCCACCACAAACCACCCTCTCTCTCCAACATCCTCCTTTCCGGCCTCCATTAATTCCGGTGCATTTCTTACTTTTCCGGCATCTCTTTTTCTCTCTCCAACATCCTTTTTTTCCGGCGCCTCTCTCTCTCCGACTAACCTCTTATTTTTCCGGTTAAGTAGGGTGGTTTAAAGGAAGAGGAGGTGGAGGAGCTTCAGATCTACACGCTAACCGGAGAAGACAAAGAGAAGAAGTTGGTTTCAAGGGTTTCGGGTTCTTCTGGGTGGTTTCCGGCAGTTTTGGGTGGTTGGTTTTGAGGTGGGTTGGCTTGAAGGTTGTTGTGGGGGTGGTTCCCGGTGATTGTTGGCCCGTTATCAAGTGGTTTTAGATATTTTTAGGATTTTCTCTCTCACGACCCCCTTATTTCCGGTGGGTTTGAAGGTTGAGGAGATGGCGGGTGATTTCAAATGTACGTTATGTGGTGGTTTCAGGTGTATTCGGGGGGGTTTAGGGTGGCTGGTTTGAGGCGGAATGGCGTCATGTTCTGTGGGGATGGTATTCGGTGGATGTTGGCTAGTTTTCAGGTGGTTTTGGGTGGTTTCAAGTGGTCTTTGGCGGTTAATTTGAAGTGGGGTGACTTTTGGGTGTCTGTGGGCGTGCCATCTCTTGGTTCTGAGCTTGTTTTTGGTGGCTTTGGGGGATTTCCAGTGGGGTGGTGGTGGCGTATGTAGGTCCGGTGGTGGAGTTGGTAGTTCAGGTGGTGTAGGTGGCGGTGGGGGACTGATGGGCAGTGGGTGGGGTGGGGTGGGGTGAGTGGTTGGTGATTGTCATTATTATACTATTTAAGCAATATATAATCAATTGTTTATTTAATTAACATATCCTTTCTCTTCTTAATTGTGGTCCCCAACTTGCTCGCTAACCTCCTTGGTTTTCCCAAACTTTGTCTATATTTCACTTATTTAGAAACGGAGAAGTATAAAACCTCAAACTTGACTGCTCAACCAACCTCACCGGCTTTATATGCACGTTTTCGGTTGTACTTTTTTTTATCGGATGCACTATTCTATATATTATTAATTACACTGAATTTTAGCATTAGATTTTTGTTTCAAATTGCAAAGCATTCTACAGTACAGATGAAATAATAAATGCAACATCATATTATCAAGGTAAGATTATATGTTACCTTATGGTACCACTATGATCTTTAATGTCAATTCTTATTAGCAATGCAAATTTAAATAAAGTTAACTAATTCACAGTATGCGTAAAAGTAGTTGGCATGCATTATGTCTAGAAACCATAAATAAATGCATCCGAAAAAGACACATCTATGTACAGATAGACAAACAAATACATGTAATAGTATAAAGCCATGAAAATGAATAAAGTAAGAGACTTACAGGAGGGGCTACGCCATATGCCCCAGCATAATTTATGCCAACAGATGTTTGATTAGCATCAAGTTGTTCCCTCCGCTTCTTACCTGTAAAGAGCATTAGTGTAGTGGCTCAGTAGCTAACATGAAATATCCAGGGAGCAACCGAGGCTGTAGGCGAGTCTCACTAAAAAAAGCCTGGTGAACTAGCTACGGGAAAAAACGTATTAGTAGCTTATATGTCGTGCACAAATTTAAATTACTTCAAAAGGACAAGTGCACAATCAAGGGTCAAAGACAGATTTGGACAGATCCAATCACAAGTTTACTTTCACAATTTGCTTCTGGGGTTTCTTATTATGGCTCCTTAAGTTTGCTTGCAGTTTGATTTTGTTCTCTCTACAAAACCATCTCATGCCGCAAGACAAGTAAAGACTTTGTGTTGGGAGCCTTGCAGCCTGTTTGAGCAAACCATGTCAGATGTGCATCTCCATCTATTTTGGTGCTTGATCGATACAACATCTCCTAAGAGAATTTGTGTTCATCTAATCTTTTCAATGGTATCAATGTTCAGTGGTATCTTGTCCTACAGTGTCTATTCAATTTCTCAACCGATAACTAATTGACAGAAGATCAGGATTTAAAAGTAAGCTTCATCAAACAAATTATACTCACACTGTCCATACTGCTCAAAATCAATGACCACCACAGCTCCTAATACAAGCATATCCCATAATAATGGACTAAATAAAAGCTTAATTTCTTGCGGTATTGTTAATATCTACTTGTATACCAAAGAAAATTCATAAACAGTCCAAGCAAGCTACAAGCTTCATGACTAATTTCATGCAACTCCATCCTTAGAAGGCACCACAGGTAGGTGGAAAAGTAAATCTAAACATGGTGCATCATGCATGCCTCAAGTGGTGCCATCCTCGAAAATTTTAATTAAAAGAAAGGGGAGGACAAGACCATAGAGGCAAAGAAGAACAGTTCATCTGCTACTATTATATCATACTATATAACCCTTAGCTGCATTTCACAGAGCATCCCAGAATCAGTATAGGAATATGAACTTATGCATAGATGAGCTGAGGGGGAATCTCACTCTCCACTACAGTCTAGATCACTGATTTGTCATTCGGACTAAGTTGTACTTGTCCAAGTGTCCAGCTCAGTTATTTTATAAAAAAATTCCCATGATGTTGGCCCAAAATAGATAAAAAAAATAACGGAGTATTTAGGAAATGAAACAAGTACTTGAGGTAGAATGAAGAGTCAAAGTAAAAAGGTTGACTATGTCCAAGAGGAACTAATCAGCATATATCTGCAAATGTGTCCCTAGTTACATTATCTACTCCCTCCACCTAAAATACATTGAGTTTGTCATTTGGGAAGCCTTAAAACAATCTACCGATTTTCTTTTTTGGGTTAGACCATATCTCAACTCACTTCTACTATTTCACTCCTTCATATCAAAATTACCCATTATCCCCATCAAATCTCCCGTCACATGTGTCTTTTCTCTCATCACAATCCTTGGGCCGACGATAACCCATAATTTTCGTAGCTTGAGTAAGGTTCAAAAATATTTATCCATCATCTCTAGTCATATCTTCCTTTCATCTTTATTCACCATATCCATTATCTCCAATCACATCCACGGATCCACCTTTTAAAACCTCAATATCTTCAAAATGGTCCACCTTATTCTCTCTCCTAGTCTCCTCTATTTTGTGCGAAGAGCGAATGGGTAATGTATTTTAAGACGAAAGGGATATTAGACAAGCACACATGCACAAACGTACAAACTCGTATATATCTATATCTTCGTAATAGTTGGCCAAATATTTTTAGTTGACAAGCGATTGTGAGAGCATATCAAACAGACAAATATTAGTATGCCACATCTACCAGCACCCAGGATAAAAAGGAACGCCGTGGAAGTTAGTATTAGAATTGAAACTTCAAACTAGTGTTCATCAGGTTATGCGAAATATATGCAACTAGCAAGTTTAATCAGGTTCAGGTCTCTACCATTTCATAATCTGTTCAAGAAGTCAAAAGTCATTTTATAGTTAAAGGGCTTTTCTTTAGCAAGGTCACAGGGCAGTTAGTCCTTACAGTTAAACATTGCAAGCAAAAAACTCCATTTAGATAAATAGAGAAAATAGTACAACACACCCACATATCAGCAACATGAGATAATTCATGTAATTGTAATAATAGATGGAACTTCCATTCAATTACACATCTTTCATTGCATAGGAAGTTGCATTAAAAGAAAAAATAATACAAAATAGCGAATGTTAACCCCTTATAAAAATATACATAACTCAATAATAACAAACGACAGAAGTTCCAAGATGCATGGATTTTGGGCACCTTCCAGCCTAAAGGTATGGGATAGACTCCATGTACCCTCGTGATTGAGGAATTGTGGGATCTCTAACGCTTTGAGTGACTTAGGGCTTGCTCAGATATATAATGGGGAAAAGGAGTGGGGATCAACATAATACACCAAACAGCATAGTCCAAGCGTGAGATGAATTGAAATGGGTCGAATCGTGCTATTCAAATATATGGTTAATGAATAATTGCTTAAAATATGAATACCAATTCTTATCATTAACATAAATAAAAACTAAACTCCCATTCATTACCCAACTTGAAAGCCCGATATTCTTCTCCATACTTTGGTGTGCACATATTATTTATCTATTGCAGTGTATGTTTTCCCTTTCTCTTCTTCTAGGCCAAAGTTGCCTAAGTAACATATAATGGGAAAAAGAACGTTAAAAGGTGGGGTGTAATCATTACGTAACCAACTATGTGCGAAGGAGGATGTGATTTTTATTATACTATTATGTAATGGAAAGTTCAAATCCATGACATAACGGATGGCTGAATTTAACTCCAAGCCACCACTTGCTCTCCAATCGACACCCGTCACAATCAACCAACGAGGCATCAACCACAAACAGCCAGACCATCATCTTGGTTCCACTAATGCAAACCCATCGCCATCTAAAAGTATCACATCCTAAATGCCCTATAAGAGCCTCCCTCAACAAGTATGGCTACATAAGAGAGCTCTAGAGGCAGTTAACTAACCTATGAGTCTACAACCCATCGTCATGCTCTTCATTTCAACAACCAGCTTGTCCACCTCTTAACTACCACCAAAATTTTGGCACCCCAATTCTGAAATTGATGCTACTAGTTAGCCCATGAACATCATAGGAAAGGAGAAAGAAGAAGGCTATGGGTGGAGAGGGAAGAGAAGGAAATCCATGAATATAGGCAATGAAGAGGACAAGACAGAAGCTGGTTTTAAGCTTAGAATGGCAGGCCATAACGCCTCACACCAAGGCGCACGCTTTTGGCCGCCTTAGAGGAGGCGTATGGCGCACCGCCTTGGGCGCTTTCACGAGAGAGGAGCGGGTGGAAGAGATTAAGGGGGCGTTTGGTTTGTTTAGAGGAAAGGGAAAGGGTTTGAGAAAGGGTTTCAAGGAGAATGGAAACCATTACCCTTTGATTTAGTGAGTTGTTTGTTTCAATACATTAAAGGGAAACCCTAAAATTCTCACCACCGCACCACCCTTTCACTACACCACCTCTCTAGCCGCCCTTATACAGACGATGCCTCTCCCCCCCCCCCCCGCCGCCTCTCTCCCTTCCCCCCATCGCCTCCTCTCTTCTTCCCTTTTCCATCTTGGACAATGGGCGAAAGCCCGATCCAGGCCGCTGTTCTTCCCTCCGCCAATTTCTCTTGTAGATCTAATATTTCTTGGTGGTAATAAGGTGTTTCGATGGATGGTGGTGGTTTTCAAGTGGATGGTGGTTGTTTTCAGTGGATGGTAGTGGTTTTCGGTAGGATGGTGGTTGTTTTCGGGTGGATGGTGGTTGTTTCGCATAGATTAGTGGTGGTTTTCGGGCAGGGAGGGCTTGTTGGCGGTGGTGCGAAGGTGGTTTCGGGTAAAGGTGGGTTGTTTCTGGCGGTCTAATGGTGGTTTAGGGTGGGATAGGGTTGAATCTGGTGCACCAGATTTGTCTTAGTCGCTTTGGGCGGTGTGCGGCGGTGGAGTGGTGGTTTCCGGTGGGTTGGTGGTGGTTTTGGGTGGGATTGGTGGTGCAGTATTGGGATGGGGGTTGTTTCCGGTGGTGGAGTGGTGGTAGTCATGGTGACCAACTAATTATGGAGTTAGAGGAGAGAAAGGGTAAGTGAAACCCTTGGGGGGAGGGGAATCAATGTAGAGTACTTTGGGGGTAACCAAGGGGTAAAGGGAATGATTGAATAGGCTATAAAACAACAAGTAAGGGAATTAGCTTACTTGATTCCCTTTCCCTTTCTTATAACCCTCAAACCAAACGCCCCCTAAGGATATACTAAGCTTAAAACTTTTTTTAAGAAAAAAAACCTAAATTTCTTCAAATTAAACTTACTATCGCTTTCATTTACCTCTTGCGAGGAAAAGCCCTTCATTAATTGCTATAACTTTCATCAATCTGAACCATAAATCAAACGCGTTAATTCGGGGGAAAAAAACTAAATCTTGAACATGTAGCAATTAGTGGCCAACAATGCCAGACATCCACCTTCATTACCGGCATTATGGTTGTTGTCAACTATAACGGCCGTGTATCAGGTTAGTTCCTCGATCTTTCTTCTCTGTCTTTCTTCAGTCTCACTCGTCAAGGCATGGAGTTCATCTTTTTTTTTTATAATGTTGAGTGAGTGGGTGAATTGTGAAAAAAGTGAAAGTGAAGGATTAAGTGTCACGCTGTCAAGGTCCCATTACATAGAGCATGTGACCGCACTTCTCTTTTCCCTTTTCATACTAGAAAAATTATTTTCTATATTAGTTTTATTTTACTGTAGTTTTCAAGGTAATAGTAATTTCACCTTTTCTGGGTGATGTATCAATTTTAAATTACGGGCTCATTCATTGAAAAAAGAAAATCTAATAAGAACAACAATAATAATAACCCCTCAAAAATCAAAAAAGACAATAATAAAAGGTGTGTCTTGCCTACAAGAGGTGCGCGCCTTCACCTTGCACCTAAGGACCCTTTGCACCTCGGGCTTCTTCAAACTAAGGTTTTGAGTGAGGATGCGGTAAAGAGAAATAGGTGTATAACATTTTGATGGCATATAGACAAAACTAAAATTGAGGCCCTAATTAATGGGCACAACAAAACGTTAGAAATTTCATAAATATTTTTTTTGCTTCTAACTAGGTCTTTGTCTAATACTTATATCAAATTAGTTGCATTTAGAATGCTAGTGTATATAATCTGATTATAAAGAAAATATATACATTACATCAAGGGTATTAGAAGTAATATCCCACAATATCACAACCCATGAAACACATTCACCGACTCAGAAATTTTAATTATTAAGTTGAGCTTGGAAGAAACAAAAATAGTTGAGCTTGGAAGACACTATGAAAGCTTGGGACGGTTTTTATAGATTAACTTCGTGAATCAAATTCCATCGAAAAGATAAGACTTTTAGTCTTTGTATAAAATTTCAATTACACATGTTTATAAGAATAAATGAGATTGGAAATTCAACACAAATCAGTAATGAAAAGAAGAAACAAAAAAATCCCGATCAATAGGGAAATGGAATTGAAATAGGGATTCGACTAAGATTTTTTTCTTAGTCTTTTACTTTACTTTTTTACTAAGTTTAATGGACATGAAAATTTTTAATTTGGAAAAAGGAGAAATCAATGTCGAGGTAGAAATGGCGGAAAAAAAAACATTTATTCACCTAATTAACTTCCTACCCTAAACATTTTTTTAATACATAAAAGCAATATCAAATGAACTCCATTTTGAACTGGCCCAAGGCGACCCTGCCCTACATCCACCCCAGAGAGAAAGAGAAGGTGCAAGCCATGCTGGAATTTGACAATTTGTTTTGAGTGATTATCCTTCCCAACCAAACACATGGGGGTAATTATTAGGCTTTACTTTGTTTCTCTTTCTTCATTCAGTTATGTTTTCCTACATGCACCAAACAACCCCTAAAAATGGTGCATTACACTCCTATTCTCCTAGATGTCACAAATCACTTTCTTTCTTATTTCGCAATCAAGGCGTAGTGATAGCCTTCTTCTTTAAAACAAATACCAGAAGTGTGTTACAACAACATTCCCACTTTTCATGGAACATACCATTAGTTGTTGCAACATATACACACCCTTTCAAGGAATAAGAGATGAAAACTTAAACATCCAAATTGCAAATGAGTATTTGACCTGCTAAGCAACTAGGCCTCATTGGGATGACAATTTTATATTGCAGTTGTTGTTCAAAATCTTCCTTGTAGAGGTTAGGCTCAATGAGAAAAGCCATTTTTATCAAAAAGTTGGTTTTCTCTAGATAGAAAATGATTTCTTGTGGAGAAATGATTCCTCATGCATCAATTTTTTGTTGATATATATATACACACACATATATATATGAGGATAGACTCTTGTTAGGATACCCCTCTTAGATGAGACCACCTACTTATATGATAATAAATATGGACCCTTTGGAATTTTTTAGATCTTAGGGTTGAGATTTTTCCCCAAAAATCAATTTATAAATTCCTAAACTGCCTTTTACTCTCATTCATTCATTTCCTCATCTCCATCTCTTTCTTTCCTTTGTCTCTCTTCATTCTCTCCACTCAACACCACTTATCGACGATCACCATCAACCAATAATCACCATCAATCAAACCGGTGACCACCACCGACCACTCTCTCTCTCCTCCTCCTTCTCTAATTATTATTCAAATTGTCCCTCAACACCTCTCTTCACTTTCGGTTTCTCCAGGATCATCATTGGAAATAGGTAATTTCACCTTCTAATGCGCCCAAAAACATCACTGGATATCGATGATTTGTCTTGTCAAGGCTTGTATGGGTTTTGACGACATTTAGCTACGATTTAGTCGGAATTAGGCGATATTGCTTCCATTTCGTCGTCGTTTGATGACTTGCTTATCGTCGTGTGTTCTCTCTCACACCAACCATCTCGGCGTCAACCATCATTGTCTACCACTTCTCGCGTGTCGTCCGTCCTTGCTCGCTAGTTGTTGCTTGTTTTTGTTATAGAGCCTAATGTCATTGTGATGTTCTCTTTTTATTTGGATTTTTTTGTGCTTTTTTTGTTTGATCCTGGTCATAATTTTTTAGTGTTTTGACCTCTAATTGATGTTATGAAGTTTATCTTAGATGATTTTAATTTATCAATCCGCGATATGAGGTTGAGATGTGTGATTGGTTATGAGTTGTTGTTGGCAAATTAAACCATGCTTATTTAGAACATATTTGAAATAATTTGTGACATGTTTAAAACAATCACAACAAACTTGAATTAATTTAGAATACACTTGAAATGATTTGGAATACACTTGATATAATTCAGAACACAATTGAACTAATCTAGGACATGATCTTGAAATGCATAATGTATTTGAAATAATTTAGGACATAAGTTTGAAAATTCACAACATGTATATATGTACATGTGTCGATTAGGTTGTTACGTTCTAAAACATGTATTTACGTTCTAAATTTTAAATTATTCTCATATATGTAGGTGTTCTCACATAAGGAAGGCATTCTAAGGCGATCCCATCTTATTCATTGTTTGGAAAATTTTGGTCATTTATCTTTTACATATAATCAGCTGTGGAAGTTGATTGTCAAAACTTGATGTGGCTATAAAATTAATAGTACATACCTCTCTCCTCATGTCGCTTTCGTTTTTCTCGAGGAACGAAAGTACCATCAGCTTTTGCAATTACATCTGACTTGGTCTTTGCATATTGTATTCTCTGCATAAACCAAGAAATACATCACCTTTACTAGCTAACCGGCAGAGAAAGTGAATGGACATTCCAATCAACAATAGGCTTTCTAGTTTGTAGAAGCACAAACTTCCAGTACACATATACACCAAGATAATTTTCACAATGAAGATGCTCAAATGAAGCTACACAAAAGCTAAGCTGGTGCACACCTCCCACACACTAGAAACATATAAGACCACGTTGCTTATTGTATCAACTTGTCATATGCCATGTGACCTATCAAGCTAGCACCAAGATATTCTCAAATTTTCCATTGTTCCCAATTATAATCACATTTTATCCCACCTTAATGGATTCCACATGCAATCACCTTCCCCCATTCTTTTTCACCATCTACCCTCAAATTTTAGATTACTTCCTGCCATCAACTAGCTCATCACAAAACAACAATGGATACACATGCAGACGTCATTACACGAAATATGGCAAACCGATAATGGTTATTGGGCACAAAATTGCGTACACTTATATTTTATAGTATATGTCCACTCAGATACTCCCTCCGTTTCTCAAAAATTGTTACACTTTCCTTTTTTATACGTTTCATTAAAATTGTTACACTTCTACTTTTTCCATTTTGGGATATGGCCCACTAGTTTTTTATTCAACTAAAATATTAGTGGGTCCTACCCTTTTACTATTTTGTCATACTTTTTATAATTTTATTCTTTATTCTCTCTCCTAAACTTACTTTTCATGCCATTGTCATGCTTTTCATACCCATTTCCTTGGTTATTGGATTTTGAGAATGTAACAATTTTTAGGAAACGGAGGGAGTATAGTGTTGGTATCATGTAATTGTATGTCACCAAAATAACAGAGTAATGTGAGAAGAATTATAAACATACAAGTTCGTGACACCAGCACCATATGTTACTTCACAAATACTATAAATGTATACAGTTTTTGTGTTATTGGGCACACTGTCCGATAACTATTATTGATTTATCAGTCCTCGTTATTACATTGACAGATGATCATAGTAATCTCAACGTGAACAAATATAACAGCTTTGTTTCCAACTTGGAAAACCTTGAAATAATTGGTAAGCAAAATGTGGAATCATCGATCGAATTTCTTTTGAAAAAGTGGTCACAAAGTTTGCTTGTGTTTGTAAGTTTGCAAAATTCAGAAGTGTAACATCACAAACAATACTCTGAAGCTTCTAGCTAGTTACTTTAACGAACGCCAATAAATCCAAATCAATTGGTGCCTCCCACTAGGAAAACATGCCATGTGACTTATGAAACAACCCTTTAAAAGAGATCTATCCCCAAACTTGCTAATTAGATATGAAACAATTTCAGACAGACACTATTATCAATTATCATGTCCAGAACAAGTAGTTTCTGATATCTATACGGAACAGTGGAACTCAACTCGGCAGGGATCAGAACTTAACCTAAATTTTAAGTGAAAACTTGTACAGTTCCTTGAATTAAGACACAAAGAAGGTGACATATCAACTTTGAAGCATTGCACATGGCACTTATTTATGGTGAACATTAAAATGAGATGAAAAGATACAAACCATGGGTTTGTCGTAGAAAGGGAAGCCTTGCATTTGGCGAAGTGCATTTGTGGCAGAAGAACTCTCCTCAAAAACAACCCAAGCTTGGCCTTTATGCTTCAATGTCTTGAATGCTAATACCTCTATTATCTTCCCGAATTGAGAAAACACCGCTTTTAGAGACTTCTTCAACTCTGAATTACATTATAACAAGCATCATAACAATGTTAGAAAGAACAAAAATTGGAGAGATTAGGGCAAAAAAGAAGTACCTTCAAGTTTAATTTTCTCGTTGAGATTGTTGATGTAAATAGTTTGATTAGTAGGAACATCACTTCCAGGATTAGCCGCCTCTGCCATGGCCGCTCTTCTCTGCTACGTGCGAGCTCGCGCTGCTTTCTCTTCTGTCTCTGCAAATTTTATTTTTAGTGAGAATACTGCTATGGCTTCTGCCCAGAATCACATCACTAATCAGAAGAGACATATAGAAGTGGGCTTTAAGTTGTGATGGATGTAATGTGTTATTGGACCTCATTTGCTCAACAGGACCACGACCCACGAGCCAATATTTCAGGGGGGTAACAATAACACATGTTAAACCATAACAAAGTTATCAATTCCTTTTATTGGATTGAGTTCGGGTTTGACCTAAGATAAGTTAGGTCTATTCGGGTTGGGCCTTGGCGTGTCTGCTTTATACTTTCTACCGAACTGCGTTCATGTCAAATCCAGTCAAGTACTTGGGTTCTATTATTGTTGGGACGGTTCTCGACGGCTCATGTGGTGGTTTTCTACGATCCATTTAGGTTTGTCGGAGCTTCGATTAGGTCGATTTCACTTTAGATCAAATCGATTTCTGTTCAACTCCAAGTTGGTTAAATTCTATTTCTGGTGGAATTAAACTTGGATTAAGGTTTATTAGTGTTCGTATCGAATCAAATTACTCCTGAAATGGAATCGTAATCGCGTGCATAATAATTATCATCATTGTGTATCAAAACTTTATCAGGTCATTTTTTAGATTGTGTCATTCTAAAAACTATCATTATACTTACTATGGACACCTTGTTTGGTCAGTCTTTTTTAATGTTCAAAGATAGATCTATATCTATATTAATAACTAAAAAAAAATCCAAAAGCTGACATGTCAAGCTCAGCATAATTCGGGGGACATGTGGCAATTTTGCAGCTTCCTTAGTACACATGTCGTTATGTCAATCACTTTGAATCAATATATGGAAAATATGTAAGATATAGGAGGAAATCAGCATAAATTCGGGATTACATATAGAAGTTTAGGAAACAATATTTTACATATTACTTTCTTTATTCTTCGATTGATTATAAACTAATTTATCACTAGTTTCATTTCATTAGTTTACTCTATAAATTAAAATACAACTTCATATTGTCATTTGATCTAAAAACAGTTTTCTCTCAATCTTTAGTTATTCACTTTCTTTTTTCATTCTAATTTTTATTAGTCTCCCCAATAATTTTTCTTTTTTAAATTTCCGACAACATTTTATGGCTAGAATGCAAGATGTTATCTTGATAACCTATCAATGTATGAATCACACAAGATTTGCAAGAGGAATCCTATGAAGTTTATATATGATTATTTTTCACAACCCTGATAATTCAGAGGACGTTCCTGTTCCATAATCGACTGAAGATCGTATTATGGTTATTATTATCACGAAACAACTTGTCTTATAAGAGACCGCCTACTTTTAAATTAAAATTAGACAGGCCCAAGCCCAATATTAAAAAGAGAACAAACCGTCTTTCCGAAATTGGTGTCTAATTTAATCCATTTCGTGACCTGTCTAATCGATAACGTGACCTATTTAATCTATTTAAATCATTATGTGACTAGTTTAGTCCATTTAGTGAGTAGTTTAACTCATTCAGTGAGTCCGATGGTTTAATTTTTAAAAAAAATTGTTGTAGTTTGAGACTAAAAGTGAATTAAAGAAACGAGAAGAGAAGAAACCACTAGGTTGATGTGAATTTAAAGTTAAATCAAATGGGTTGTAAAATTGATGTGGGCTTAGGTTGGTCTAATTTAACGACCGTCTCTTTTAATAATTTTTTATCACGAAAAATGATCATGGCAAAGTTATTAGTGTTTTTCAAAGTTATATTTTGAGTTTGATATTTTATTTTTCTTTAACATTTTTGTCCCCCCCCCCCTAAAATCAACCCAAAAACATTTTGTCTTCTTATCTCTCTCTCTAGCTTAACTTTGCACTACTCAAAAGATGGGCATCATAACCCCTCAACTGCAAATACGAAGGGACTAGAGTTAACAGTCAATGAGGGTAATCCAAAAAACGTTTCATTTTGCAAAAAGAATTTGGTTTAAAGTCGTAAGTTGCAAAAAAAATTAAAAGATTGTTTTTTGCAAAAAAAAAAGTTACTATAAAAGGTTGTTTATGACAAAAGCTCTATGTTTAATTGTATTTTTTCGTCTATAATTACTCTAAACATTATTTCAGTGTTCTTAGTTTAATTAATAAGTTGTTAATTTCTCCCATGTTTATCCATAATTTCACAAAATAATATACATATTATTGGTTGTTCTTTTCCTCCTTTTTTGGTACTATTTTACTCTTAATAATTGATATTTTAATAGTGTTTTTATATTATTTAAATTTAAATTAAATTATTTAATTTTAAATATTTATCACGGCCAAATTGTATATTGCCGCAAATGTCATCAAAGATTTTCAATTCAAAGGATATTGTTAAAGATGAAATATTATTGTTAGTCATTAGTTAAAAAGAGGTGTAAATCAAATTTAAGTACTATATTAAAGATAATTTGTGACTATAATAAAGCAAAATTCATTATATAATAGGCAAAATTAATATAAAAACAACTTTTTAGGCTAAATTTTCATTAAATAAGGCACCACCCCTAATTCATCAGTTTTACGTACATAAAAATTAAAATCCTCCAATTCATAATTTGCCTATAATTGTATATATTTTTGCCAAATGAGAAGTTTTTTAGAGTATTTAAAAAACCTAACACCTAAAACGTGACTACCATATCTTCTCAAAATTGGTACATTAATATTTTAGTGATCTTCGTGGACTACATTGAAATGTCAAATATCATCATAAGTACATATTACCTAAAATCGTGATTATCGTATTTCCATAAATCGTGACTACCATATATAATTATGGATTATTTGGAGCATTTGAAAATATTTCCATAATATTAAAATCCCGCAAGTCTTCCACCCAAATAGTGGAATTAATTGGCTTCTTTCGAAAATATTAGGAAGGATTTTTTACTTGCTGATATGTCATCGTCGAGTCTATCAAAAATAAAAATCTAACTCGATCTCTCTAATTGGTCAAGTAAAGGTCGATCCCACAAGGACTAAGGAGAGCACAGAAAAGTATTGACTTATGATAATGTAGGTCGAGACTCTTTTTTTGGAGTATGATTTATGGTCGAAAATAAGAAAAAGAAACGATATTAAAAAGGTCTTGGGAAAGGGTATCCACCAAATGATTCATTCATAAACAAAGCAATCAAAATGAGGGATCAACAATGGGGATCAATTGAGGGGCATATTTCATCCAACAATACTCTAACCACTATTTCGAGCTAGTTAGATTGGCCTACTCTCCTGCAAAGACCTATTTTCATGGTTAAGGCATTCAACCAAGCATATTCATAAACATGATGAACAAAAACAAGCAAACAAATCCCCTAGGCAAGGTAGTCCCCATTTTCATGGTCCTTCAAGTCTAAAAATTGATTTGAGCAACCCCTTACTTTCATCTTTCAATTCTTCATTAACAATGCCCAAATTATGCTTTTATGATGGCCAGTCATACAAACATACATAAAAATCCCAAATCAATTAACCAAAATTAACCCAAAGTCAAAACCCAATGTTCAATTTAAAGGTTTATGAACTTATCAATAGTTTCAACCTTTTCAAGGAAGAAATACTCACAAATCATGAGAAATTATAAAACAAAGACAGCAACAACTAAATATCATGAAAACAAACACTAAACTAAGGTAGACAAATAAATAAAAAAGAAAATAGATGTAAACTAAATAAAGGAAGCAATAAAAATATGAGAGGGGGTAAGAAATTCTCATTGATATTGCAAGGAATCTTCACAACGTCAAACTAATGATGGAAAAATTGATTAGAATAATCCAAACTATGGTCGTTCCGCCAAACATAATCTCAACCGCGAGTTATTCCTATATTGGTTGTATAATATGAACTATGGGGGAGGTTCGCCACAAATGCACCCCGGTGACTTCAAATCAGTTAGTCAGATAAAATTTGACTTTTCCAATAACAAACATTTAATTTCCCTTTTCTTTCTCTCCTTTCCACCCTTACCCAACAACCCACTCCACCCTCACATCTGCTAGACTGCCACTAGCCCACTACGTTCCACTTCCACCCTTATCCAAACACCACAACCACTTCCACCTTTACCCAACCAACAACCACCATCTTTTAGTTTTCACCATCAGCCCACCCACCTCCATCTCCAAAAGGAAAGTCCAAATCGCATCACAAAATCAAAATATTAACAAAATAAAAAACAAGTTAATCCTCTCACAATGCGAAAAGTGCAATCAAAATTTTTTCTTTAATCTTCAACGACAACAAACGAAAATAAAAAAATTCAAGATGAATCTGATTATGAATTACAAGCAAAATTACACACTAGGAAATGCAGAAAGAAGCACAAAAAAAGTTTATGTTGTAGAAAATTGATATTACAAGCAAAAAGCTAAAGAAAAGAAATCAGGAGCCAGAGACGGGGTAGAAGAATCAGGAGCCAGAGACGGGGTAGAAGAATCAGGAGCTTCCACAATTGTTAAGTGCTAAAGAGAGAGAGAAGGAAGATCATAGGTATGTAGTTATGATCCTAATTACTCTATCTTCTTTGTAACCATTGTTATGGAGGTGAACGGAGGTGAGAGAAGGAGGAAGAGATAAGGGAGAGAAAGAGAAGGATAAGAAAAAGCGGCGAGTGGAAAACATGACACCTTTGATCATCACACTATTCACATTTGATCTCAACTATGTTGTGCACGTACATCACATCTGATTACTCTATCTTCCCTGCAACCAATATCGGACTACAATGAAAGCGATGCCATTGCACATGTCAGGCGACTACTGGACATTGTGGCTTGCACAACGACCTTTAGCCAGAAGGTGGCCCGAAAAGAGACTGGGTCAAAAGAACCTGACCCGATGATGAGGTGAGTTAGTTTAAAACGGGACGGGAATTAAACGGAGTTTAATTTGGCGCGTTTAAAACGACAAAATTTTAAAAATTCGGTCAAATATCCTACTTAAAAAAGTTGACTTTTAAAATTCGATACGTATAGATACGCGTTTAAAACGGTTTCAATTTGAAAAATTCGGGCAAAAATTCAGCTAATAATTTGTGTTTAAATTAATTAGTTAACATAGTAACTGTCACTCATGTGTTTAACCTAATTTTGAGCCACTGCCCACATAGCTAAATAAGCTTCGATCGTTAATAACTCCCAAATGTAGCACAATTGAAACATTAACAAAATCATATACTTTTTAAATGGTTTCATTAGGTTCTCAAAGCTTTATACAATCACTAACCATAGTAAACTGTTATTTCTTTTTAGTTTAGCATATAGATAGCACTATAGCAGTAATCCACATCCCCATGGCAACAAAATAGAGTTCAACAATCAACTAACACATGAAACCGAGAAGCATTTGAGAAAGGAGAAGCAGAAACAAGAGCATAAACGAAGAAAGAAAATTAGACATACTAGAACTAGTAAATAAAAGTAGCATTTTTATGTAGTTCTTTTCAATTTACCGGTGGGTTACTTGGAGTATCGGCGGTCTCCGGTGGGAGCAGAGGGACCGGCGGCGATGGTCACCGGTGTAGAATGAGGGCTTGGGGTTTCTTCTCAACGGAAACGACGAGCAGAGGGCCTGGGGTTTTTCTCTCTTCTCTCTCTGTCTTAGTTAGGATATGTTCTTTTTTAACTTATTTAAGCAATTAAATCAGAAAAAATTAGATCAGAAAAAATCAGATCAGATCAGAAAAGTTTAGATCAAATCAGAATATAATATGAACAAAAAACAACTATAATAAGTTTAGATAAGATCAAAAATCAGACCAGATCAGAAAAGTTCATATCAGATCAGATCAGTTCAGAAAAGTTCAGATCGGATCAGACGTATAGAACAGACCCTTAGAATGAGGGGGGTTGGGTTTTGGTTTCTTAAAACCTTTTTTACGTTTTTTTCGGGCTTGGCGTCTTATTGCATTTTTTTCAAAAAAACGGGTTCGGCGTTTTATTCTCGAATGAAACGCGAATAAACTAACTAAGGGTGGTATTGGTGAGAGAGGAATGAGATTCAAGTGATAGTGGTGGTGGACTGGTGGTGGTGGGGGCCAAGAAGAGACTAAGGATGGAGATTAAAAAATAAAAAAATCAAATAATAATTGAAAATAGCTAATGAATTCGTGACATGTGGCTTATTTACGGGTTAAACAGGTTTCTTGTAGGTTACGATGCATTTGTGGCGGACCTACTCCATAGTTGGGACTATGACTATGTTCTATTCGTTTGAAAAAGTCTAATCTGATCTGATCTGATCTAAACTTTTCTGATCCGATCTAATCTGAACCTTTCTTATCTGGTCTGAATTTTTCTGATATGATCTTATCTTAACTTATTATAGTTGTTTTTTGTTATTATTTTCTGATCTGATCTGAACTTTTCTGATCTAATCTGATCATTTTAGAAATAAGCTCTAGAGTGCTTAAATAAGTTGCAAAGAACATAGTCTATACAGGAATAACCTATAATTGAGATTATTCTTGACCGAACGACGATTATTTGGATTATTCCAGTCAATTTTTCCATAATAATATCCTTGAACCTTTAAAAAAATTCACTGGTAGTCTCGACTGTTGTCCTCCCTTCCCAAACATAACCGTATGAGGAAAAGACAGCCACTTTTAATTTTATGTTGAAACTAATATCTCGGCAGACGACACACAAATTGAGATGTTTTTGGACTTTTAGTCTATAGAGGCTTCTTTTGATATGTGAAACGAGGCCTTTTTTCATCCAATGTACTTAAGAGATTTTTCTGGCACATAAACCAATATAGTATTTGAGCGCAAATTCTATGGTGCACACGAAAGCATGAAGAGGAAGCTGCGTACAGATCAATAACGAACGTCACCCAATGAACAATGAATAATTACCCAATGAACATCAGTTAGACAGCACCCAATGAACATGAACAATTACCCAATGAACATCAGTTGGACATCACCCAATGAACATCACCCAATGAACAGACTCCAAAATTGATTTGACTTGTTTTCACAAATTTTTAAAAATTGAAAACGTCACCCAATGAACATCAGTTTATGTTAAAAGAACACTAAGTTCACACACTAAGAACAATAAGTTAAATCAAAAGAACATCAGTTCGATTCTTAAATTTGACATGAAAATTTTCAAATTTCCAAAAATTGTAAAAATGTTCTTTTGATTTGATTTGATGTTCTTTTAATTGAAATAAATGTTCTTTTAACTGAATTTGTTGTTCATTGCTTTAAGGTTATATATTTCGAAATTCAAAAGTTTGAATCAGATTTAAGAATTGAAAATGTTCTTTTGATTTAATTATATGTTTATTTGAATGAACTTAGTGTTCTTTTAACATAAACTGATGTTCATTGGTTGACGTTTTCAAATTTTTATGTCAAATCAATTTTGGAGTCTTGTTCATTGGAGAACTGATTATTGCTCTTTGTGTGTGAACTTAGTGTCCTTTTGACATAAACTGATGCTCATTAGGTGACGTTTTCAAATTTTTAAATGTTTGTGAAAACATGTCAAATCAATTTTGGAGTTTGTTCATTGGGTGTTGTCCAACTGATGTTAATTGGGTAATTGTTCATGTTCATTGGGTATTGTCTAACTGATGTTCATTGGGTAATTGTTCGTTCATTGGATGATGTTCATTGGAGACCCGTGCGCAGTTTCATCTTCATGCTTCCATGTGCACCATCGACCTATTGGTATTTAATCTTCATAGATAGTTAACTATAGTAACAGTTTTTTTCCTCCATCGTCATAATGAAAATTAGAGTTCTACTATTCATAGTCCTCAGGTTATTTAAAAGTATTAAGTAATTCCCCCCAAAAAAGTATTAATTTGCAAAGTTATTGTCAAATCACACGTCAATCGTCATAAGTTATTATTTATTATTTATTACTTTAGGAAAGTACTAAATGTTTATAAATATCCTTTAAACCCAAGAGTTACCTACTTCCTCCGTTTCAAAATAGATGCCACATTGTGTTTAAAACGTTTTTCTAGGCAAAATTTCTAAAGCATGTTTAAGTACATAATTAAGCAATATAATCAGCTACCAACTCCAACCAAGAAACCGCCACGGAAGCTACTGCCACCACCAACCACCACCACCTCCACCAACGAAACCACCACATAAACCACCGCCACCACCACCCACAGCCACCTCCACCGACGAAACCCACCGAAATCCACCCCAGGCCACCTCCATTCACTGAAACCCAGTGAAATCCCATCGGAAATCTTCCCTCTTCAACCTCCAACCATTCACACCTCCATTTTCTCTCTCCTGTGCAACAATGTCAAAACCACCACAACCACACTCCATAAACCCGCGCGACTTCTTCAACCTCCAACCACACTCCATAAACCCACTGAAATCTTCCCTCTTCAACCTCCAACCATTCACATCTCCATTTTCTCTCCCCAAACTCGCTAACCCTAACCAATACCTCGAAACTGATTTGGTTGGTGGGTAGCTTAGGTGGTGGTGGCTGGCGACTTCGAAACTGGGTTTGGTTGGTGGTGGTGATGGCGAATCGGGGTTTGGTTGGTGGTGGTTGGTGCTGGCGAATCGGAATTAGTTGGTGGTGGTTGGTGATGGTGAATCGGGGTTGGTTGGTGGTGGTTAGTGTTGGCGAATCTAAGGTTGAGTGGTGGTTAGTGGTGGCGACTTCGAAATATGGAGGGTGGTGCTGTCGAATTTGGTTTTTTGGTGGTGGTTGGTTTGGGTGGTAGATAAGGCTAGGTTGGGTGGTGGTGGTGGGTTTAGTGGTGAGAGAGGGGCTGTGAGTGGGTATAGTAGGAGAGAGAGGGGTGGGTGGGTAAAATTAATTTATAATTAAGTAAAACATGTTTAATGTGTTTAGTAAGGGTAAAGTTGTCCATTCACCCACTAAAACTTACTAAATAAGGAAAAAAAATCATTGTGACATCTATTTTGAAACACCATATTTGTACAATGTAGCATCTATTTTGAAACGGAGAAAGTATAATATTTGCCTCAAAACTAAGGATTATAATTAGAAAAGTTTAGGCTACTGATGCAAAACTAGTTTGAAGTTACCACTAGAATTTTTCATTTAATTATATGGTTGTCAATTGTCATAAAGCTGTTGGCCCTTAATTTCCATATAGTCGTTGAGCCTCAATATAATATGCATAGAGCTAAATTTGACTTGGCTTTCGCATTCATACATTGAATTGGTAATATGATAGGTCATACGGAGTAAAAGATATTACAACTAACTCAACTTATTGCAACTTTTGCACAGTACTAGCTATTTTGCTACAGATCAACAATGGTCTGGAGAGGAGTAGCCATGAGATACTTATTGCTACGATTGTTCTCTGTGGTCGTGCTTGGTTGTGGCAACGTTGAATGTTGTGTCGAAGAAGAGCGGCTTGCTTTACTAGGAATCAAGGCCTACATGCAATCATATTCAGAACGAACACATAATAATCCAAACCTAAGATCATGGTTTGACAGTAAACAGACTAATGATTGTTGTGAATGGGATGGTGTTCGCTGCAATAACTCCACTGCCCGTGTCACGGAGCTGGACCTCGGAAACTTGGTGTTGAGGCATAATGAAGATACGAGGAAGAAGCCATGGATGTTCAATGTCACAAAATTCCATCCTTTTAGGCAACTCATTTCCCTCGACCTGTCAAACAATGGCATCAACGGCCTGTTAGAGGAAGACGGTAATCGATCATGCCACTATATATTACATTCTGTACTATCTAACTTAAGTAGTACTCTAGTAGATATGCGATATAAGTACAAAGTAAAAGTTTCAGCTAAGAAAATCATTACGTCCTAGTTCTGACAAGTCTTAGCAAATGACAGCTGCAGCATAACAGCAGTGTTGCAGATAATTGTCTTTTAAAAGTCTGATTAATCATACTACTTAATTCTGCACTAGGACAGTAATCAAGACTATATACGATGTACCACTTCAAACATAATTCTAATTCCACTCCTTGGTATAACAGGATTTTGCAAACTATGGAATCTTGAGCAGTTGAAACTAGCTGCTAATCTGATTTCGGGGAGCTTGCCGTCTTGCCTGCTAAACTTGTACTCCCTGCAAAGTCTTGATGTCGCAGGCAACCAGTTAACAGGACAGTTACCCTCTGCACTCTCGAATCTAACATTGCTCCAGCACTTAGACCTCTCACACAACCTTTTTGAAGGCAAATGGTCCTTGAGTTCTTTGGCCAACCTCTCAAAGCTTAATATTCTAGGGCTTTCAAGAAACCGTTTAGAAGTCCAAACAGAAGATTCACCCTGGCAACCGAAGTTTCAGTTGCAGACCTTGCTCTTAGCCGATTGCAATCTCAACAATCCTCATCATACCATCCCAAAATTTTTATTGAGTCAATATAATCTGGCTGAAATTGACCTCTCCCACAACAATCTAGTTGGGTCTTTCCCTACTTGGTTGTTAACTAATAATTCTCAGCTTCTTGAATTGTTTCTGGTAAACAATACTATTGCTGGAAATCTGCAGCTACCATCACATGCTAACTTTTCCTTGGTAGTCCTAGATATCTCTAGTAACAAAATTCAAGGTCAGCTGCCTGAAAACATGAGCTCAATATTCTCTAAGCTTTTTTATTTGAACATGTCAAGAAATGATTTCGAAGGGCACATTCCAACATCCATAGGTGATATGAGTGATCTTTCGAGTCTAGATCTATCGAAGAATAACTTTTCTGGAGAAATACCTAGAAGAATATTTAGTCATCTTAGTTCACTTCAGTTGCTAGGACTATCTGACAACAATCTACAAGGGGAAGTCATACCCGATGATATGAACCTGCCAGACTTGTCCTGGTTGAAGCTAAGTAACAATCACCTTGGTGGAACAATTAAAGATGCTTTGCAGAAAAGTTGGAGTTTGTTTTACTTGGATATATCTAACAACAGCGTAACAGGCGAGCTTCCTCGTTGGATAGGAGACTTATCTGAGTTGAACACTCTTTCCATGTCGAAAAATGATTTAGAAGGTCGAATTCCTAGTGAAATTTGCAAACTAAACCTGCAAATCCTAGACCTCTCAGAGAATAACTTCACTGGAACTATACCTTCATGCTCCAACTTCTCTTCATTAGTTAACTTTCATTTGCAGAAAAATAGACTCACAGGAATAATACCAAAAGTATTAGCAAACTGTACATCCCTGAAAACACTTGATCTAAGGGATAATCAACTTTCAGGATGCGTTCCAGGTTGGATCGATAAGCTTCAGAGCATTGTAACACTCCTCTTAGCAGGAAATAGTCTACATGGCCATATACCATACTCTCTATGCCAATTGAAGAATTTAAGCATATTGGATCTCTCGCGTAACAGCCTGTCCGGAGAGATACCCACTTGCTTAGGGAATATGTCTTTCGGGTTAAACTTTGATCGACAATCGTATGAGCGATGGGTGCAAGTGGTAGCGACGGATGAGTATGTTCTAGATGTTAGCTATATGCAATATAGTAAACCTGAAGAAGTGGAATTCCTGGAGATAAATCAATATCTAGTGTACAGTGCTGGTATTCTTGTGCTTATGTCAGGATTGGATTTGTCTTGTAACAAACTCAGTGGAATCATCCCGTCAGAACTAGGAAAATTGAGGGAAATTCGCTCATTAAACATCTCACACAATCACCTAATCGGCTCAATCCCTTCTAGTTTGTCATTGATGAAAGCAATCGAAAGCCTAGATCTGTCCTCCAACCGCCTCAGTGGCACGATCCCTTCCCAACTTGTCGAGCTCCCTTACTTATCTGCCTTCAATGTGTCATACAACAATTTGAGCGGACAAGTTCCAGTTGGAGGACAGTTTGGTACCTTTGACGAGGGAAACTACATAGGCAACCCTGGACTTTACGGGTTTCCTGGCAGTCCAATACACAATCCTCCGAAAGCATCAATGTCTGATAGTCTTACCAAAGGAGAAGGATATCAAGATCATGCAGAATCATACATTGCAGACTTTATATGGACTTTTGGAATGTCTTGTGCCATTATGTTCCTAACAACTGTCGTAATCCTCTTCATCAACCCTCAATGTCGTCGAGCATTGTTTAGTTTTGTTGAACGGCATCTGTTGTGGTGGATGCCAACCCCATGGCTATCTTTGTACTGAAGTACCAGTATTATATCTATCTATCTATACTTATTAATAAAACAAAATCCTAGAGCCAAGTGTCGTTCATCACTTAAAAAAAGGGCCACGTGTCGACCCTCCAAACAATAGTGCCACATGTCATAATTATATACATTCAATAATTAAGGAAGATATTATAAGATAATATACTTTCCAATCTAAATAAAACAACAGAAAATGCTATATTTTGAACAACTATATTTTAAAAATTACAAAACAAAAATTAATAAAAAAATAGCCAATGAATTTATTTTTCCGAACTCTTTCAAAAGAGACCCATTTTACTATATATTTAACAATAATTTTTTTCATCCCAATTGAGATGATCTTTTTATTTAAAGATCATTATTTAAGAGAAAATTTTAGGAAAAGATTGTGGATGACTTTAAGTAGACCTAAATTGAGGAAAGAGAAGGTTTAAGATCATTAAAAATGATGGTTTTACCACAATAGTCTTATTTAATTAAATTTAATATTGGTTAATAACATGTACCACCAGACCTGTGCCTCAACACGTGAAGGGTCCACTGTTTTAGTATATAAAGATTTGCTTCTTGCTGTAATAATCTTTTAACCATAACTATTACTTCTCTTGGCATTGAATATTCATTTTGATCAAATATGAATAAATTCAAAAAACATGGGAAAAAATAATGAAAAACTGAAAGTCACTGTAAGCAAAACTCAAAAGAACTGGAAAATGGGGAAAATGAAAAAAATAAATAAAAAACTACTTCTTCCGTTCCACAGTTTCTGCAAATAGTCCATATTACAATACTTTGACGATTAATACCTCTAATTATATAGTAGCAAAAATTATAAAAAAGTGATATTCAAAAATTGCATATTGTGATGAATCTAACAACATTTCATATGACTAAATAATTCATGTTGAATGTCGGAAATTAGGTTACAATAATGAAAAAGTAAAAATATTAGAGAGAAGTGTAATAATTAAATTGGCCAACCTTCCATTTACGGGAAAAGTTAGAAGTGTACCAATTTTAAAAAACACCCCAAAATGAAAAAATGTACATATTAAAAAAACACAGGGACTATTATATAAAATTTTTAATTTTTCAGCACTATTTGAAATGCCAAAATGTCCCTAATAAATTACAGAGTATGTCATATGAAAATCATATTTGTTATAGAAATTTTTTTAAAAAAAATGAATATGAGAAATAGTTTGGAAGACTCTATATTAAAATATATTTTATGAAACTAGATTATCATTTTTAAACAAAATTTTGAAAAACGGAATATTGTCATAAACTAATAAGAATCATCTTAAAGAAAATGATTTATTTAATGTAAAAATCATCTGACATACGCTAATTAATTATCACGTTGAACATTAACCTACAACCAAAAGCTTTTCCCCCAAGCTTAGGACTAATAATAGAACTCTATGTAACAATTGGATGTACAATATATTTGCATAAATGATTGCTAATTTAATATGATGCGTCGACTTCTTTTTTCTTTATATATATATAGACAATGTCAGTCAAAGATGAACCAAATAATTGTGCGAGAATGGCTATTCTTCACAATTGCTCATTGTGATATGCTCTTTTATTATATTAAATTGCATGAGTGAATATATCTAACTATTGGGTAACAATTTCTACATAATTATATTTCATTAATTTTTTTCATATAATATGTACGTAATATCTTAAACTTTTTTTTTTACTTCTGATGTAACCATTATCCATTAAATTACAGCTTAATTCTATAAACACACTAAATGAACAAAAAATTCCCGTGCATTTTGCACGGGTCTAAAACCTAGTTAGAATATATTATAACTTATAAGCATGTTGGCATCATTGTTCTTCCCTTTAATTTCTTTTTTAAAGACTTCACTTGCAATAATTCATCATATTTCATTGATCAACAATAACAGAGCACCCTCTTTTTCTTCTCTTCACGTACAACTGCCATCATCTTCTTCTATCTCCTCCTCGTCGCGCCGGTCAGGCCAGCCGGTACAACACACCTCCTTATTTCTCTTTGTTCTTCTTTTCTTTTTCTTTTTCTTTTCCCTGATTTGTGCCGTCCTCTGTTGCTCCGTGCCGCGGCTGTAGCAGAGCCGTCAACCGCACCTTCGCCGGACGCCGCCCACCGTTGGACCCCCACTCGATGGTCTCCTTCTCCCTCTTATTGATGCCTATTTCTAATTTTAAGGATTATTATAATTAATATTGCTTAGGCCCCGTTTGGGTCACAAGGTGGTATGAGTTTAGAATCGGGAATCAAATCATGTTAGTTTGGGGTGGGAACTGGATTCCTAATTTCATGTGTTTGGTTAAGTTTTAGAATGAAAATGATACTCTTACTAATTATTTGGTTTAAGACATTTTCAAATCAAGATTCAAATTAAAATTATATTTCACATACTACCTTCCGTTCCATATGTATTGCAACATAGGGATTTTACGCCTCCCAACGCACTACTTTAAATGCTAATATCTCTAATTTTATTTAAGTAAAAATTATAAAAAGTTGATATTAATTAAGCATATATCGAGACGAATCTAACAAGATCTCACATGGCTATATTTACTCTTGTATATAAATCACAAAAGAAGGTCAAAGGGTAGTGTATGAATAGTGCAAAATGTCAAAAGTTGCAATACATATGGAACGGAGGTAGTATATCACAAATATTTTCCCCCTCTACTTTTTATATTATCTTATAATATTTACATATGTAAGGGTAAATTTTGGCAATATTTTTCCAAGATCAACAAATTACGGACCATGCTACAAAATAATATTACAAATTCGCACAATCTTAGAAAATAAAATTAAAATAAACTTATGCAAGATGTATCATATGCATTCAATGGCTGGTGATCAGCAAAGTGGGAAAAAATCATATGAATACAGTTCTTGGTGATTAGAAATTTGAGAAAAAATAAATCATGTAAATATGGTTCTTGGCGCTTAGCAAATTGAGAAAAATAATATTTATATACGACTTGTGCGTGTGGCAAGTTGAGAAGAAAAAAGATCATCAAATGAATGTAGTTCGTGAAGGAAAATTCGGAAAAAAAACTAGATAGGATATGGAAAATAATCATAGCATGCACACTTTTGGTAGTCGTTGTGTTTCTTAAAAAATGATGACTAACACGTAAAAGAAAAAAATAGATCATACAAAAACAAATTTAAGGAAAAAAAATAAAATTTGCAGAATTATATGATTATAAGAAAAAAAATATTGTACCATCAAAGCTATTTTAATTAACTCATAATTACTCTAAAAAAATAACTCATAATTAGAGAAAAGAAAAAAAAAATACATGTTGAGTTTTTATGGTACATCACGAAAGAACGTTGAAGGAGCTTATTGGCTGCAATATTTGATAGTCTTTCTTGTTATTTGATACCTAGGGGGTTGGAATGAGCATACCCACCTCCCCCCATGGGTTTCTAAACCCCATACCTCATGGGTTTGAGGTATGGGTTTTAAAATCATAAAATCTCCAACCAAACATATGGTATGGGTTTAACTCATTCCAAACTCATACCTAATACCTAATACCTAAATTATGTGATCACTTCAAATTCAAAAAGTGATTTTTGAACTGATATACATTTAAATGTTTCCAATGTACATTCCCGTCTTTTGTCAAAAATTTGAATTTGAAATGTTTTGAATGAAAATGGTGAGTACAAGTGTTTTTTGAGAAAAATTAAGTTGGTTTTGTAATGTACATTTGATATCCGTAAATGAACATATTAAGTTTGTGAATGAACAATAACATCAAATAAATGAACATCTTAAATATTGGTGGGAGCAGTTGTTTTTTGAATTTGAACCGATGTACATTAAAATGCTTCTAATGTACATTCGAGAGTATCATGCGTATCGTACTATAGTGTGTAGGATCTAATTTGCGTAAAAGTAAGGAAAAAGTGAAAAAGGTATAAAGAAGGAAAGAAAAAGTAGGAGAGAAGTGTAATAATTAGGTGGGTCACCCCTCCATTTATGGGGAAAGGTAGAAATGTATCAAATAAAAAAATACCCCAAAATGGAAATAAGTGCATGTTAAAAAAACGGAGGGATTATAATACAAGGGATTTATTAAAAGAATGTTTTCTTAATTATTATTATATGAATTAAGTTATGTAATTTATTAAAACAAATTCATTACTTTTCAATATGATATAAATTTCCAAATTTGTTTTGAAGGTTCAAAGGGGTTTTGATTATTTAACATAAAGTTCTTGGGAGTACTTAAGGTCTAATTATAGTTAGGGTTGTATTGTACTCCCTCCGTACCATAATAGTTGCAACAATTGAACTAAAGAGAATTCTTAGGTAGAATATGTTGACTATGGATAAGAGAGGTTGATTAATAAAAGTAAGAGAGATAAATCAAAGGAAAAATTGATAAGAATAATCCGACCTTTGACCGGTCTTCCATCAATGGTACCACCTTCATTTAATCCAGCAATAATCCCACCTTTGACACCCATATTCTCTCAATGGTCCATCACCTGTTGGTGACCTACAATTACAGGTAAAGTCTCTTAATTACGTGATTAATAGCTAAATAACTATAATTTAAACCTAAATTCTTAATTAAAGTTTTAAATTAGATTTAATAAAAAAATAAAATTAAAAGAAACCACCCCCTCCTCTCCCTCTTCACCAACCACCCTCCCTCTCCCCTGCAGCCACCCTCCCCCTCCCCTGCCACGTCCCTCTCCCCCGCAGCCACCGCCACCTCCCCCCCCCTTGCAGCCACCCTCCCCCTCCCCCTGCAGCCACCCTCCCCTCCCCTGGCACCCTCCCCCTCCCCCGCAGCGACCTCCCCCTCCCCCACAGCCACCTCCCCCTCCCCCGCAGCCACCTCCCTCCCCCTGCAGCCACCCTTTCCTTCCCCGCAACCACCTCCCCCTCCCTCGCAACCATCCTTTCCTTCCCCGCAGCCACCTCCCCCTCCCTCGCAGCCACCCAATCCTTCCCCTGCCACCCTCCCCCTCCCCCGCAGCCACCTCCCCCTCCCCTGCCAAAAACGTCAACGTGACCCCCTCCCATGCGAGGTTTTCGTGGTTGTTGGCGAGGTTGAGTGAATCATCGTCGGCCGCCGTGAAGAGGAGGGTGGTAAGGGAAGGGGAAGGGGTGGGGGCAGGGGGAGGAAATGGGGGTTGGGGTGGGGTGGCAGTAGGGGGCAGGGGGATGGGGGTGGGGGTGGGGGTGGGCTAGGAGGGAGGGTTTCCTTTTTTTTAAATTTTTTTTATAAAAAAAGTCAACGGTCATTTTCGCTGGTCAAACATGTTGCCATCATTCCATACCAATGAGAGAATATGAGTGTCAAAGGTCGGATTATACCTGGATTAATTGAAGGTGGTACCATTGGTGGAAGACCGGCCAATGGTCGGATTATTCTTATCAATTTTTCCTAAATCAAATGGGTTAAAGAGAGAAAAGGAGGGAAAGAAAGAAAATAACAAAAAAGAGTACAAAAATGGGTGGGGACCAAAAAACACATCATCATTTCATGTGATAAAATTTACCAAAATAAGAAAGATTGAAAATTATTGCAAGTAATATGTTACACCCATTTTAGGAAATTGTTGCAACTATTATGTTACGGAGGGAGTATATGAATTATGATTAAGTTTGGGACAAAGAGCATGCTTATACATGATTAATGAGGGTCTAAAGTTGATTAATAATGTTGTCCGTTATTGCAAGACAAATTATTAAAAGAGGCGATCTAATTTTAAATAAAATTAGACTAGTCAAATCTCACATTCTATTAAAATAGAAAATCCATAAAACAATTTGATAAAAGTAACGTAAAGGTAAGAAGCAATTAAAGTAATAGAACTGTAACATCCCCAAATTCCTCTCTATTTTCATAAATCTTTTCCTACGTAAACCAGAGGTATAACAAGATATTAAATAAACCTATTGACTTTTAAAAAATAAAATAGCGGAAGTCTTAAATTAAAATTAATCAAAAGACAAACCGGAAACTCTTTAAGGCCCCTTATTAAAATCCTTTGAAATCCAAACTCCTAACTTGATATTTAAAACAGTCCCATAGCATAACTAATGTTCTTTGATTCAATCACAAATAAAACCAACGTTACTTAACATAATAGTGAAAACAACTTGCTGAAAGATCCCTTCCCAATGATGCTCATCACAAATACCTGAAAAGAAATCTTGCTCGCCATACAACATAAGGTTGAAATGGGTCGTTGCAGGTCCATAATACAATGGACGGCACACAAGAAAGTACACGTCTGCTATGGGCTGAGTACATACACACTAACAAAACTTAAAGCATAACTAAAACATCCTAGCATGATACTAACAAAGTAAAACATAGCATGACTTGAAAACTGGACTCTTGACTTAACAGACACACGATTTGGTTACTTTATATTTGAATTGGAATTGAACGGGCACTGTCATCCACCAGGATTCGTACGGGCTACTACTATTTAAAAGTGATAAGAGCGTCCCTAGGACCGTCCTCAAATCGAATAACCTTGAAAGTGATAAGAGCGTCCCTAGGTACGACCTCAAATCAAATAACCTTGCCTACAACGTCAATATGATCATACCTCTAAGTAAGAGTCTCGCCTGGATCAACTTACTCAGAAAGTCTAGCTAACCTTAGCTATCTCGACGAATCACTAAAACTATAGGTCCTCACATCGTCATGTAGAAGCCTGTGAAGAAACGTACAACACTGCGGTTGTCATCCCCCCCATTGTTCAATACGCATAGGGGATCCATACTACGAGTTTTAATGCCAATCTTTCTTTCACTTTAAGTGTTTTAGTGTTTTATGAAATTATAGACACGTACAAGAATGTCATAAATACTCACATGGCACAAAGACAACTCATATAACCATATACATTCTCTTTTGTCTTAAATCACGTTAGGTGATCAAATAACATTCCTTTGATTAACTCCTCGACTTAACTTGAAGTTACCTCGAACTTCTCAATTGAACTTACTACACTTGACTTGCTTAATCTCAGAAGACTAAAATTGCTTGATTATAAAATAAAGCATGCTAAGGACAACTTGCCATAAATAAACATGTAAGAACTCGCTTAACATGATAAACTTGCCTTTCCAATAAAACTTATTAAACAACATGCTATTATAATTTATTCATACTTAACTCATATGGATCACGTATCATACCAGTCACTGAAAACATGATTTATCGTCATATAGACCAAACAATTGAGTCCTCTAATCATCACACTGAGTTTTTTCATGCTTTACGACAATCTACAAAATATAGACTAACATGATTCCTAATCTAGAAATTTGCTAACTGTACGTACCTCTGAAACTTGAATTCCACAAAACTATGTACTGAAACTCCCATTCTACGAACTGGGCACCTAAAACATATATTGAGTCATAATTAAT
Organism: Patellifolia procumbens; assembly: GCA_947645195.1. NCBI lineage: Eukaryota > Viridiplantae > Streptophyta > Magnoliopsida > Caryophyllales > Amaranthaceae > Patellifolia > Patellifolia procumbens. The sequence goes on along the minus strand of CANSGD010000632.1, from coordinate 130,907 downwards.
ACTCAATTCACCTTAAGTTCATTTAGCAGCTTAAAGAAAATCAGATTTAAAACCTAACTATAAACTGAATTTTAGGTTCTTTAAGCAATATAAACTCTTTTAAGCTATACTACACCTTATATACATAAAAATATATGAACATAATATGTTTATACTTGTTTAAACTTTAAAACTTTATATTAATTTATAGGCTAGAATTTAAACAAATCTAAGAACAATATCTTAGTATAATATTAGAAGAGAGTCATTTCAATATAGTTTAAAGAAAATAACATCAACTGATACTCTTTCATATTTCCATAACTAAAACTCAAACAAAGGTCAAATTTTTTTTATATATATATGTTGCGAACCACGGAGCAACCACAGCCGCCACCTCCATTGGCGGCCGTTTGCAGCTGGCACGATGGCCAGCAATCGATTGCCAATGCGCAAAAGCAGAGCACGACCCCTAACCGAAGCCTTAAACGTCAACAAAACCAAAATAAAACAGAAGGGAAGGAAGGGACACTCGTCGATCAACTCCGGTGACTCAAGGGCCGACGACCCTCTGCCTGACCGACGAGTAAGCAACGGCCCAAAAAAAAGACCAAAACAGAGCCCAAAAGTATGACAGCAAAAATGGAGTAAAAACTGAGCAAGCCAACGTGTGAGAGAAATAATGATACCAAAACCGAACAAGGGAAGGATTAGGACTCACAACGTATTGGTGCAAAGCTTAAGTTTGTCGGCGATGTAGGTGGATCAGTGAATGTTGGGAGAGAGATGAGAGCACCGTTTTTTGTTTGCAGCATGGTGTAAATGGAAGGAGAGGCCTTTATAGTTTTTATTTATTTACTAATCAGGATTATAAAATTATTAACCTAGTCAAACTCAGCTTAGAAAAGTCAAACAAGCTCCAAAATCACCTTAAAGTTTGATTTTCATAAACTCTTTAAGAAAATATTAAAACTCTAATATTTCAAACTTTAGAAATATTACATTATAAAACTTAATAGTGTATTTACTAAAATAATCATAACTTTAAAGTATAAAATTTAATCAAAACTTTAAAAGATTATAATATTAAATGGTAAAAATACGGAGTATTACAAAAACGATCTCTCATCAACGCTTCCCAAGTCCCAAATGAGTAATTGAGACGATACATCAAGTCTTCCAAACCTGTAGACACTTACTCCATTGAAAACTGCTCACCAATAAATGGTCATCACAGGATCAATAGGCACAGCCATGATCGACACACAGCAAAGCACGTAATCAGCAAAGCTGAGTACATACATAAATAGAATAAACACGAAACCTAATCATGATAATAATGAACAACCAAACATGATTAATAAATATACCTCAAGACTTCAACTTGTACAATAAGACCTGACATCACAAGACATACAACATGATAATCATTTAGTAAATTGAATAGACAATGGATCGAATTTTCCAACCAAAACCAGCCTTCAAAATAGAAGACGAGTTACGGGCGCGACTCCGTAACCCCTTGACCTACGATATCGAGGAACCTTTAAAAATAAAATCGGGTATGGTGATCAATCCGACCCCAAGAAAAGCCATGGGCTACCACCATGTACTCCAACTCATACTAGTCCAGAACTTCAGACGTGCACAAGTCTAAAGCTATTGCTATTCACTTCCACATTAAGTATTAATAAGTTATTCGATGTTGGATTCTAAACAGACAACCAACACATAACATGAATACAACAAATATTCCTCTTTTATCTTAGGATTAAATAAGAGATAAAACAATTCTAATTGACCAAGAATTAATCCTTCAATATTTGTTGACTTAAATCAACAATCGAATGTCCAAAGACAATAAATATACATACCCTATAAAGCCCTCGATCTTTGCAAAGTAGTAAAATAACCATAATTAACACATATTGATGTTTCTTAGTCCTTATGGAAGAATGACCCTTTTTTTTATCACTTTACTTAGTTTAGTAGTTGATATATTGATTTCTTATAGAGTTTTTCCCTTTCTATACAAGCTAAATTGTGCGATATTGATGCTCTTAGGAGCTATTTATGCTAACTATTTCGATATAGTTGTGGTTTGTGTGTTCTATTTCATTTTGCAGGTTTTAGGGAAAAACTCCCTATTTACTTGATGTTTTGAGCACCACGCTGTAGCGGAAGGTTATGAGGCATCTTAGCGGTCTCGAGATGGTACTCGGACCCCGTTGTGAAGAAGAATTGTCAAGGACTTGGCGTCTGAAGCCAAGCCAAAAGCTAGATTGAAAGAAGCTTCGCCCGATCGGGTCGGGCAACAACCGCCCGATCGGGTAGGAGTAATTTGGCCAACACTTGAGATTTTCCACCCGATCGGGCGGAGCAATACTTAGCCAATTCTTGCTGTTTCTCTGAGAGCTGAAGAAGACATCCATCGGGTGGTCTTGCCCGATCGGGTGCTGGGGTTGCGGCTCCGATCGGGTGACGGTTGCCCGATCTCATCGGGTGAAGACATATTTTGTGCTGCTGGAAGTTTGTTCCCAGACCCGATCGGGCGGCCCTTTGCCGATCGGGTGGACGACACGGGTGATGCGATTTTGCGTCTTTTCCCACTCTATCTTATTGTTTTTCTTAGGAACTATAAATACTTTTTAGGTTGTTTTTATTTGTATCTGGGATATTATAAAACAATTAGAGAACTCTTAGCCTAGTTTATGATTGCTTTCCATTGTAGAAGAGATTCAAGTGTTACTTCAATTCAATTAAAGTTTCCGCTTTCCGTCAATTTGGTAATCGTCTTGCTTATTGCTTTATTCTTATCTCTCAATTACTTTAGTTCAATTGCTAATTTTTCAATTAGTTCATGATGCAATTCTTAGGGTTTTCAATTAGATTTGTTGTTGTCAACTCAATCATGTCTGAGTAGTTCTCTTTCTAGGGTGTTAGATAGGGAAGCCATGTTTATACCATGATTGTTATTTAGACGCCTATTGATTTCTAGGGCTTGATTAGAGTGATTGTGGTGTGGTTTGTTCTTAATTAGTGATTAATGTTAGTGGCCAATTTCATTGATTGCTTGTGGTTAATAGTTGTTTGCACAGATCTGTCTTACGACTAGAGGCCTAGGACACATCAGTAGTTCTGATTACGTTAGTGAACATGCGGCGTATGTTGAACTATGAGCGTTGAGTCTTAACCATAGCTCAACACATGCTCTAATCCCTCGACTCTTGACCTAGGTTTCGATAGTTGTTGACCTTGTTTGATTGGTATAAGCATGGTGGACCGACCTAATACCCTAGGCTTTTATTCCATAGCTAAATCCTCGACTTAATTCGTATTATTTAGCTTACTCATTAGTTCAGTTAATTCTTCCCTGATTTCATCTGAAGTAGTTAGTTAATTGAATATTACTATAGAAACTCTGTCACCCTGCGGATTCGATCCTGCTACCACTGACTACCTTAGTTAGAGGACCGTAGGTTTATTTTTGATTAGGTGACAAGACTAAAACCTATCAGTAGTCTAGTTAGGTATTAGTTTGACTTTAAGGGAAACCCTAAATTTCCCTCTGTCAGGTGGTTATTTAAAAACTCGCGTTCCCACCAAAAGTGGGATAATAGAGATGGTGACGAGCAAGGTAAAATGAAAAGTGAAAATTTTACCAATGAATGCTTTCATTGTGGAGGAAAAGACCATTGGTCTCGTATATGATGTACACCAAATCATCTTGTTGACCTTTATTAAAAATCATTAAAGTAAAATTGTAACGCCCCGAAAACGGGTGCCTTAATTAATCACCATTAACTATAACTAATCACAAGATTTGCGGAAGCGTTTCCTTAAACCTGTGGGTTATGGCCCACCAATAATATAATATTCTTACAAAAGCTCATGATCTCATAATTACAACCAAGACCTTAAATACTTCCTTCATCTCATTTCTTGAAATCCGTCCCAAGCACTTGCTTTTCCCAGATCCATCTCCATCCTTCTTTCATAGCCTAAGCTTCGTTCAGAAGAAAAATAGAGAAACAAGAAAAGACAGAAAACATTCCAAAATGAGTGGAAAACTCGTAACTTTACTCCAGCCCGTAAAAACGGTTTTGGTTCGAAAACATTTTTGCACTTACAGGCACATATTTGCAGGAGATAAAGCAGACACGTACTTCACATGTAAATCATATTTCCTTGAAATAAGACAATAATCATATTTGCCATTTAAATCATACTTGACTTATAATACTCACGTTCATACGATACATGAAATCATGTTAACGGACACTTTAATACTTTCATAAGAATATACGTAGACTAGTAGAACTTGGAAGCTAAATCATGTAAGAAATTATCGTCATGCATCTATAATTACGTTAATTACTTTAAGGCACGTGTCATGAACAATTAAGAATGAACATTGAGTAAATCCATCACGCTTAAAATTTAACTTCAGACTTTCATGAACTAAAACACATCATCTTGAAACTCAATAAGTTTCCATTAATACTCTTGAAATAACGTAGGTTTCTATCTTTAATATTCTAAATTCATTTGAACTCATTCATTAATAAAACAGGGCGAGAACACATTTCAAACATTTATAAAGCTTAGTATCGTATCAGTATTAATATAATTCATCAATCCTTTTTATCAGTTTTATACTGGTTGTTGGACAGTATTTTAGCTGGTGGGACGTCTCCCACAATGGGCCAGTGCCCCAGTAAAAGAGCCAGTGCTCATCAGTAATAACAGTAGCGGGCCAGTGCCCCAGTAATAACAGTAAACAGCTCGGTACGTGCACGACCATCAGTCAGTCAGGATATATATACAGCTAACAAACCAGTTCTTTCACTTGAATTTATCATGTTTCATAACTTTTAATATCCATCAGTGATATTCAGTATACTTTAATCATTCAGCTCAGCTCTACCTTTATATAGGTAGTAAAACCATAACATAAACAATATCCATCATTCGTAAGCTTTCAATTGCTTCCTTATGAAACGTTCATTGAGCATTCATACTTACCGTTGTTCATAAAGCATAACGTCATCCCATGACTCATAAGATAACATACTTACTCCATAATCATATGACACCTATTACTTTGCTTATAATATTTTATAACGTATTCCCAGACACTAATTGGTTTTACAGAAGCTCACATATTTCATAATAACTTTAAATGGACAACAACGTGGAATAACATACTTTATTTAATTCACGTGAGTCATGAGTTTTGTAATAAGAGTATTAATCGTATATATCTACGAAATCACATAAACATGTATCACATAACTCAGAACCGACATTCTTTACTTAAACATTAAATAATCATGTGAACAATAATTACATTAATAACTCACGTTAACATCGAGTTTCATATAAACATGGATAAAGCTGTAAAATCATACTTTTACTTAAACACATACTTTTAGACATATTAATGATGACATATACTTTTACTCACATAAGCATGAATCATGGATCATAACAATAACTTATTGTAATTACATAAACATGGTTTTACTTGGATAAGCATATAACATAAAAGTATTTCATATATTACCATACATTACTTGAACATATAATAATCATTTAAATTGCATAATTCATATAATCATATGATTTCATATCGTTCATCAATAATAACTATACTCTTAACATGTAAATTATAATCTATAAATATATATTCAAATAACTTAACGTCATATGATGAATACGATTTTAATTACAAATTCTATAATAAGAAGTCCCTAAAATTACATTTTCCATTATAAAATCACATACGGGCAGGTATAATGCTGGACATAAAGGTTACCTTAACCGCTCAAATTCATAATACCGTCATAACTCCAAGAACGTCATCCATACACCTCACGAATTCCCACATTCCATTTATCGCTCCATAAACATCAATAAAATATCAATTAGAATTCACTCAACTAATTACGAATATTTCTTAATGACCCGTTTTTCGAAAATCTTTATTTAAAACCTCATTATCCTTAAAAATATATATTTAAAATGCTATTAAAATCATTAGCTAAATAAATAATAATAATTTCATAACTGATTTTCTAAAATAATTTAGAACACTAATTGGGCTTTGATAAATTAAGAGTGCAAATGGGTTCAATACCTTTACAAGTCAACCTTGACTTTTGGCTTTATGATACTTCATTGACTGGTTCCTTAAGGAACCAGTTTCCTGGTTCTTTTAACGCAGCAACGAAAGGAGGGAGAACGTGGAACAGAGGGCGGGCTACGGTGGTCTGGCGGCTGCACTGCCGGCGAGCAAGAAGGGAGCCAAGGCTGACTCCGGCGGTGCTGCGCAGCGGCGCAATAGCGGCAGCAGTGAAGGGGGAAGAAAACAGGGGAGAAGTAGAGGACAGAGCTGTGGTGAGTGTAGCATTGGTGAGTGGTGGGTGAGGGTGGCGTTTTTGTGGTTGTTTTGGGTGGTTCGAGTGGTAGACAGTAGGCAACAATGGTGGTTGCACGAAAACAGGGCAGCAAGTGGTGGTTTTGATGGTTGTAGCTTACTTCACCTCTTCAATGGTGAAATTTGAAATCAAGTGAATTGGGGAAGAAGAAGAGTTTTGTTTCTTACAGAATTGGTAATCTGATTTCTTAGTGAATTGGATTGAAATGAATGCTCTATTTATAGTAGAAATCAGTAGGAGGTATTCAATTTGAATTCTACCTCTAATGGATAGATATGAAGAAGAAGATGAGGATGACTTTAATTAGATTTGTCTGATTTTGGTCATTGTTATCTACAATTTTGTGCAGAATTTCATTAAGCTTATCAAATGCAGCTTTACAAGCCTTCATGTTCATCCTTTTGCAACCAATTTGCTCCAATGGTGTTGTGGGGAAGAAGGGGAAGTAGGAGGTGGAAGAAGGAGAAAGAAACTGATTTGTTTTTCTTCCTTTTCTTTTTCTTTTCCTTTTTCCTTTTTTTTCTGATTTTGTTTTTGGGTTAAATAGTTTTTGGGTTTGGGCTTGGTACTTGGATATGGACTTGAGGATGGATAATGAGTAATTACCCATAACTTTACAAAACACAATTTTATTTCCTTAAATAGTATTAGTAATAATTAGTACTTAAAATTATTTAAAAAAATCAAGAATATACTTTAATAAGAAACCTTAATACCACTTATTAAAATAATAAGGTCATACTTAAGTTAATAATCTTAATTATTTAATAATAAAATAAGGTTAAAAATCGGGATATTACAAAAATGAAAATAAAGTAGAGACAAACCTTGTGTACGAAGATGGCGAAGGTGATTTTGATTTAGGCAATGCCATCCACTTGGAAGCAACTAATTTTTACTCCACCCCTAAAGGGAATAATTGGCCACACAATTCATGATTATTAATTAGACAATTTTGCTAATGTTTATTCTTGTTATTTAGTTTATTTTATTTCGAATTGCTATGATTTTTATACTTTATAGGATATTTTCTCGTTTGATGAGTTTCTTTATTGGATATTTAATAATTTTGAGTTTGGTTTTTTATTTTGAATGATTAGAAGTTTTAGATGATATGCTTATTTTGTGACGATATGCTTATTTGGTGACAATTATTTTATTTTTTTGAAAAATATTATGAGTAACTCCCAAGGAAAATTAGCAATGAATAATGGATATTTATGCCTAGTTGACAGTGCAACTACTCATACCATACTCAAAGACAGGATATACTTTTCTCAATTGACAATGAATGAAAGTAGTCTGAGTACGATTTCTAGTAGTACAAATATTATCGAAGGCTCTGGAATAGAAAATATATTATTACCAAAGGGGACAAAGTTTGAAATTGTTGATGCATTATATTCCCCTAAATCTCAAAGCAATCTATGGAATTTTAAGGATATCCGCCAAAAGGGATATCATATTGAAACAATAAGTGAGGGAAATAATGAATACCTTTATATCAACAATATAACTAAAGATATTAAACAAGCTTTGTAGAAGTTGTTCGCACTCTTCACTGGTTTGTACTACACAAAAATTAATGTAATTGAAACACGTATTGTAGTACCCCATAAGGTTATGGATAGCTTTATTGTTTGGCATGACCGACTAAGCCATCCCAGTTCAACCATGATAAGAAAAATAATCGAAAGTTCATGTGGACATTCATTGAACAGCCAACAGATTCTTCATAATAATTTTTCATGCGCTACATGCTCACTTGCAAATTAATAATTCAGCCATCACTGGCCAAGAAAAAATTATAAATCAACCAATTTTCTAGAAATAATTCAAGGAGACATTTGCAGACCTATACATCCCCCGTGTGAGCCATTTAGATACTTTATGGTTCTAATTGATGCATCGACTAGATGGTATCAAGTATGCTTATTATCCTCTCGCAACCTGTCATTTGCGAGATTACTTGCTCAATTGATTCGATTGCGAGCATGTTTTCCAGATTTTCCAATCAGATATTCGTCTTGACAACGATGGTGAATTCACTTCTCAATCTTTTAATGACTATTGCATGTCTATTGGGATAAGTGTTGAACTTGTAGTAGCTCATGTTCACATACAGAATGGTCTAGCGGAATCTTTGATTAAACGTCTCCAATTAATAGCAAGACCATTATTAATGAAGTCGAAACTCCCAATCAGTGCTTGGGGACATGCAATTTTACATGTAATAGCATTAATTCGCATTAGGCCAACAACTTATCATAAAATCTTCCCATTACAAATGGTTCATGGTCAGGAATTGAATATTTCCCATCTTAGAACTTTTGGATGTGCAGTATATGTTCCAATCGCTCCACCACAACGAACTAAGTTGGGCCCCCAAAGAAGATTAGGTATTTATGTTGGATTTGAATCCTCATCAATAACTAAATGTTTAGAAACATCTGCTGGGGATCTATTTACGGCTCGCTTTGCAGATTGTCATTTTGATGAGTCAAGTTTTCCAACCATAGGGGGAAATAAAACAGGTGGAAAAAGAAATTAATTGGAAACAGTTATCATTGGCTCATCTTAATCCTGGAGTAAGCAATGTGAACTGGAAGTCCAAAAGATTATTCATTTACGAAGTTTAGCATATGAATTGCCAGATGCATTACTGACCCAAAAAGAGTGACTAAGTCATATATACCAGCTCTTAATGCTCCAATTGAAATCGATGTCTCGGAAGGACCAGATCCAGTTGCTATAATGAGCCTTATGTACACATGAAGCATGGTAGACCAATCGGTTCCAAAGATAAGAATCCTCGAAAGAGAAAAGGAATGAAGAATGATGATGGCTAAATCGAGGAACAAATTAATTTAGGAAGATCTTCTGAAGAGACTTTAGACATGAATGAAAATAATGTTTTAGAAGAAACGCAGGTACCTGAAACTGAAGAAATCTCTATAGATTACATCATGTTTGGGAATTAAATGGAATCGAAATTAAATCGTCGATGATGATGTATTTGCATGTAATGTAGCACTAGTTGTTATGAATGATAAATAGGATCATGAACAAAAATCTCTATAGGAATGTAGACAAAGAGATGATTGGGAAAAATGGAAAGAAGCAGTTGATGCTGAATTGAAATCGCTAGCAAAAAGAAAAGTATTAGACTAGTAGTTTGTACACTTGCATGTGTGAAATCAATGGGATACAATTGGGTCTTTGTGCGTAAACGAAATGAAATGGGAGAAATTGTAAGATATAAAGCATGTTTGGTAGAAAAAGGATTCTCACAAAGACCATGGTTTTGATTATGAGGAGACATACTCTCCTGTGGTGGATGCAACTACATTTAGATTTCTGATAAGTCTGACAGTAAGAGAGGCTTTATTTACGCCTTAGGGATGTGGTTACAACTTATTTGTATGGCCAACTTGATACTAACATTTATGTGAATCTCCCTAAGAGATTTAAACTGGCGGAAGCAGCTAATTCGAGTTCTCGAGAGCATTACTCAATTAAATTGAATAGATCCCTTCATGGATTGAAACAATCTGGACGCATGTGGTATAATCTCTTAAGTGAATATTTGTTGAAATAAGGCTATAAGAATGATCCTATTTTGCCAATGTATTTTCATTAAGAAGTCTAGATCTAATTATGTCATTTTTGCAATACATGTTGATGATTTAAATATCATTGGAACTTTTGAAGTGATTCAAGTTGCTGTTGATTATTTGAAGAAAAAATTTAAGATGAAAGACCTTTAAAAAATGAAGTTCTGTTTGGGATCACAAATTGAGCACCTAAAAGGAATCCTTGTGCAACAGTCCACATATATAGAAAAGGTGTTAAATCGTTTTTATATGGATAAGTCACATCCAACAACTACTCCAATGGTTGTAAGAGGACTTGAGGTGAATAAAGATCCTTTCGGTCCTCGGGAAGATAATGCAGATTTTCTTAGTCCTGAAGTGTCATACCTAAGTGCAATTGGGACATTGATGTATCTTGCTAGTCATACCCGACATGACATGTCATTTTCTGCAAATTTGTTAGCAAATTTTATCTCATGCCCAACTCGAAGACATTGGAATGAAGTTAAACAAGTACTTCGTTATCTCCAAGGCACAAAATATAATATGGGTCTATTTTTCGCTTATCAATCCCAAAAAGGTTTAATTGGTTTTGCAGATGCAGGTTTTATGTCTGATCCTCATAATGGTAAGTCACAAACTGGATATGTGTTTACCTATGGTGGTACAACCATCACTTGGGGCTCCATGAAACAAACTATTGCGGCTACCTCTTCCAATCATTCAGAAATATTGGCAATCCATGAAACTAGTGGTGAATGTGTATGGCTAAGGTTTATGATTCACCACATACGTAAGAAATGTGGTTTATCATCTGAAAATGAAGTTGCAACGGTCTTGTATGAAGATAACACTGCATACATTACACAACTAAGGAAGGGTACATTAAAGGCGATCGGACAAAGCATATTTCACCAAAATTCTTCTTCACTCATGACCTTCAGAAGAATGGAGATATTAAAGTTGAGAAGATTAGTTTAAGTGAGAATCTGTCAGATTTATTTACCAAGGCGCTACCTACATCTGTATTTAATAAGCTAACACACTACATTGGGAGGCGTCGTCTTAGAAATCTCAAGTGACGTGTTTATTAGGGGGTAGATACGCGTTGCACTTTTTTCCTTTATCCTTGGTTTTGTCCTACTTGGTTTTCCAGGGAAAGGTTTTTAATGAGCCACCATCTATAGCGTATAATTATGTACTCTTTTTACTTCACTAGGTTTTTATCCCATGTGGTTTTTCCTAGTAAAGTTTTCATAAGGCAAAATTCAATAATGGACATTTAAGGGGGAGTGTCATAAATTATTATATGGATGTCCATTATCTATCCCTGATATCTTCTACAATATTATGTATCTAGGTTTATACTCTATTGGGCTTTCTGTGATCCATGGAAAACACTAATTACTATGTGTATATATATATATATATATTCCTTTGGTGGTTAAATAAGATAATCAATTCTATTATCTGATATCTCTCTTTATTTTATAACAACAAATTTAATTTTGTAGCCCGGGTAGGGTAATCCTCAAAATCCATCTTTTTATTCATGTACACGGCCGATAACCTAATAAATACATATTATATTTAGCGGCACAGTTAATAAAACACAGAGCGCGTGGTCAACCATTCTCCTTTCCAAACAATCCAGAAAAGTATAATGCTAGGAAGAAGAAAGAAAAAGTGAGGAGTAAGTAAATTGAGTGGAATCTTTGGGAGTTTGACGAGTATGTCGACTGGTCCAGTGGTTCTGGTGGACATTTTGTAAGAGATTCTAGAATGATATTGGCAGATACAGAGAACCTACGCCGCATGTTGTTGTCACATAGTTAGAGACACGTAGCACCAGAAAAATAGCTTGAGGCCACGTGGATAAGCAGAACAGCTTTTGGTACCTCTTCTCCCTCGTTTGAGCCCTCTACGCTTAATATGAGCGCTTATTTTTATTTTTAAACTTTTATATTTTGTAATCTGCGTTTATGAGCTACTCCCTCTGTTTTTTAATATGCATGTTTGCTTTTGCGCACAGATCTAGAAAAAAGTGCAAAAGTAAGAGAGAAGGTTAGTAAAAATAAGGAAAACGTGAAAAAGGTAGAGAGAACGAAAGAAAAAGTAGGAGAGAGAAGTGTATTAATTAGGTCAACCTTCCATTTATAGGAAAAGGCAGGAAGGTACCAATTAAAAAAACACTCCAAAATGGAAATAACTTCATATTAAAAAAACCGAGGGAGTACTAGTTTGTGGATTCGGATGAAGCTTTTGGTTCTTTTCGACTAAAAATAGTGAATTGAATTGAATTGAATTGAACTGAATTGAATTGAACTGAATTGAACTGAATTGAATTGAATTGAAATGAATTAAATTGAATAAAATCGAATTGAATTGAATTGAATAAAACCGAACTGAATTGAACTAAATTAAACTGAATTAAACTAAATTAAATTGTAAAAAAAATAATATAGTAATTAAACTGTTAGAAATAATCAAAGAGTAAAATTCAAGACTCCCTTTTTTCTCAAAACTTTATTAAGCTAAAAGAATTTACAAATTGTAATATGATAAGAAAAAAGGATCTGGTTTAGTAGTAGAAGTATTACATCTATATCTCTATACTATAAGGAAGATGGGGGGTGGACACCAAAGATGATAAAAGAAAAAACAAATAAAAATAAATCAAAGTAGTTATTAATTAATTAAGTTTTATTTCCAAACTTACTATTGGATTTTTAGCAAAAAATGTTTAAAACTTCAAACTAAAATATCTAAAAAGTTAAAAAAAAAATATCAATAGTTATATTTTCTTGAGATCTATAAATCGACACCCACTTTGCTATATTTTTATATACTCTTGAATTTATTTAACTTTCAAATACTTGAGTAATTGATTGCTTATGAGTGAAGATGCATTTGATCAAATTGATCATAAAGTATTTTAAGATGAATGAGAAATTGGGAGAGGGAGAGGGATGTTATTCATGAGTGATGATGGTAATAACATCTTTCTTTAATCTTTTGTTAGATTTTTTGTCTTTTTTGGCGTTTTGTTTTCCAATCACTATTGCTAATCTACTCTCTAATATTTTTTACTCTTTTTATTTATTTAAATTGTTTCACTATTTAAACTATTTTAAGATAAAAATTATACCCTGTAAAAATAATAAATGAAACTTAACAATTATTTTTAAAAATATGAAGATATGTATACACTTCACTAGAGAATTTACAATATAGTTTCTCCCAAATCCTTACATATTAATTTTTCGCACGAATCACGCATCACGTGCATATATGGCTAGTATATATAACTCGTGATCTTGTGTATAAAATAAGGAGTTTCAACCACCACTCCAACATGTTATTAGTGTTTTTTCTATCAAAATCAATAATGATATATAAATGAAAACCAAGAGTTACAAGTTGTAACTTTTCAAATTTTATATTGTAAACGAGATCACATCCATATTGTAAATGAGATGACTTTTTTTTGATAATGTTTTATACAACATGACATCAATTATGTTAATTATTATTAAATTGTAATGCACAAAAATCACGTAGCATCACCGGGGTCTAAGTACTAGTTGTATCTATAAAATTGGAGCTTCAATAGGAAAATTTAGAAAGAGAATTGTCATGTTAAATGTACAATGGTGTCATGACATGTGGTGAGCTAAAAGAAAAAGGATTACACATTTCACATGAAGTTTCTCATGTACGTTTTTTGATATACTAGTTGAACTATCGCGTGCATAGCACGCGGTTTTCAACTTTACATATATTTTTATTTTGACCATCAACTTGCTATAATAATGATTATTTAACTGTTATCCTAAAATAAAATGGTTAAAAGTACTATTAGTTCAGATTATATCCATTTAATTTTGAAATTTTCTTTTCAAGGTTATTAAGATTTATCAACCTAATTACTCCCTCCGTTTTACAAAGGTTGTTACATTTGCACAGTAAAATTTATAAAGTTCACTTTCACCGTCGTTTGTGATTTATATGTAAAGAAAAATATAGTCATGTAGGATCTTGTTGGATTCGTCTTATTATGTATTTAATTAATATCTACTTGTATAAATTTTACAAATACACAATTTGAGATATTAACACTCAAAAATTTGCATTGGCATGCGTAAAAAACAAGAAGTGTAACAATTTATATAAACTGATGGAGTATGTACTATATAAATTTGGATCCAAGATATGTTCAAAAGGCTCATGAGGAAAGTGAATTTGTACCTTCTGCCTAAGAAATTGAGATTTGATTCTATATTTCTAAACCTATGTGGACAATATGTTTTTAGATCTTATACTCTCCCGTTCCACAAAGATCTTCCTTCTTTTCCTTTTAAGGTGTTCTATAAAGTTCTTCCATTTTTTATTTTATTCAAATTCTAGTAACCTTCTTTCTCACCTTTGCTCTCCCTTATTCCACTACGTGGACCCACTTGAACTACTTAATAATACTCATCATGTCTCCAAATATATTATTCTCTCATACACAAAAGTCAAATAATAGACCCCATTTCCACTAATTATACATTTTCTTAGTTCTTTGATGTACAATAACAAGGAAGGTTTATTAGAGACCGAAGGGAGTATATCTGGCTGATTACCTCTTCTCCGCCTCTCATTTCATCCTTGTGCATAGACATGAGTACTTTAATGATACAAATTAAACCCAAAGTGTAATTACCACAAGGTTAACAAAGTAAATATTACTATATCAACTTTTAAACATAGACAAGTCTGTATAATTGCATCTTAATATACGCTAAATTTTAGTTTCTCTATGTTTACAAGGATTGAAAATATTATGACCCAACCCTACATGTTTAAGTAAATGGGTTGAAAATTTCAAGACAAATTGTATATATAGTAAATGGGCCAAACATGAGCATTGACTCATTTAATTTTTCGCTATAACCTGACCAAAAGTTAGACGGGCCAACCTTCAGGTTGACCCATTGAAGTTATTTGGCATTTATTTAATGTAATTAGCGTGGTTGTATGAACTATTCAAGTACTCGACTAAATATAATCCTTAATTTTCAATAGGAAAAACTAATAATACTATCAACAATTTTAAAGATATGCTAGTAATTGAGATGAAGTACAGAAAAATAACAGAGAGAAGAGAATATTTAGAAAAAGCACATATGCTTGGCTTAATTACTCACAGCGACAGAAACTTAAAGTTTGTTACTAATTACTTTACTTATACTGGTTTCTTTTAGGGTTTTAAATTTTAAGTTCGACCACCCAAAGCAAAAAGTGATAAATGGCCCTCAAAAGTTTTTCCCAAAATTTCAAATAAATATATTTAAACAGGTTAAATGGATCATCACACGACCCGAATCTGAGTGGCTTACATAAACGAGTTGAGTAGGTTATTCTTGGATTGATATATTCAACTCTGACCCAACCTATTTAATTACTAGGGTTATATAGGTCGAGCGAATTTTATTAGAAGATTGAGAATCTCAACGTGACCTCTATAAATGAGTTGGATTCAAATTGGATCTACTTTTGTCAGCTCTAAAATTAAATAAGGTATTTGTGGACTAGAAGGAGTATTGTTTTAAGGTAAAAACTAAGATCTAACTAAAAGGTTCACATAAATCTTATTATTACCTGTGTTCCATATGTATTAGAACCTTTGACATTTTTCACTATCCATACACTTTCCTTGACCTTCTTTTGTGATTTACACATAAGGATAAATATAGTCATGTGAGATCTTGTTAGATTCGTCTCAATATATGTTTAATTAATATCAACTTTTCATAGTTTTTACTTAACATTAGAGATATTATCGTTTAAAGTAGTGTATTAAGAGGCGTAAAACTCCCTATGTTGTAATATACTTCATCCGTTTCTTTTTAAGTGCTACATATTGACTTTGCTACTATTCATCCATTATAGTTTGACTGGCTTTTACAATTTATGCATAAGAAAAAATATAGTCTTGTTGTATCTTGTTTGATTCGTCTCGATGTATACATTTTTAATATCTTGTTGTCATAATTTTTACAAATGCATAATTAAAGATAAAAACCATACAAAATGTGTCTCGACAAGTGTGAAAAAAGAAATGTAGCACTTAAAAAAACAGAGGAAGTATATGGAACAAAGAGGGTAGTATATTAAGGAAGCGTAAAAGAGAGAACCAAAGATACTTTCGATGAAATAAAGTGAAAGTATTTGAATTAAACATCGGAATAAGAAAATTACGAGAAATATGACTTTTTATATGTCACCAAAGGCTACTAAACCCAATTTTTATCAAACAAACCCCACAATATGTGGTAGTAATATGAGATTGTGAGAACTATGATTGAAAAATATGTTAATGAATGTTTATTGTGATATTTCTGGACTCAAATAATATTTGTACTTATGGTGGGATTTCACTATGGTAATGGATTTGTTATAGCAGTACTTAGGGCTATGTATAAAAGATTATAAAGGACATATTGGACATTATCAATAAGTATTAATAACACTGATTTACGCATGATTTTAGCATAAATTCTCAACTTAAGATCATTTAAGTATTGTTTGCTAGAATTATTACAAAAGTTATTAAAAGAGGCGATTAAAATTAGACTAACATAAGCCCATTAGTTTATTTAAATTGTCCATTACTTAATTCAATATGGTCCTTCATTATCTTCTTTCTATTGGGCTTAGGTCGTTGCCTAATTTTTAAATTAAAATTAGGCGGTCTCTTATAAGACCAACTCAATTTTTTATATGGAAAATCATTCTCCTTTAGAACCTTTAGAAGATATCAACAACCAAATTAAAAGTCATTATTACAAATTTCATTAAAAATAGCATCCATATATCAATCAAAGAGTAATAATTCAACTAATTACATTCACCAATACCCAATGTAAGGTAAAAATCCTCTACATACCTTCCACACCCACACCCACACCCACACCCTCACACTCACCCTCACCCTCACCCTAACCATTCCTCATGTATTATTACCATCGTTTTGAAAAGGAAAAAAATAAACAAACTTGGTAAATACTAAAATCGAAAATTAGGCATCTTTATGGAGATAAATTCATTATTACCCAAATTGATTTACCAAATGAGATCAACAGCCCATCAAAGAAACCATGAGAAGTTGCATTGAGCTAACCAAAAAACTTAGTGGGAGCAGCTCAAACCATAGATTGAGTCAGAATAATTAGAAGAGCGATACTTAGCAATTTCGTTTGTTTAATAAGCAAGCTGAATGGTTTTTGCCATGAGCTAAGAAAAATGTATGCGGAGAAGCATAAGGAAAGTTGTTATAATATGGCAGCTTCCAGTCTTCCACCGAAACAGATAAAGGAGGGAAAAAAGGAGCATTTTGTGTTAATTGAGATTCCGTAAAACCAAAAACGAAGAACATAAAGATAAAAAAGTAGTAGAGACCGTGTTGGATATTTAGAGTATTCGATAGATTATGATTCATGTAATATTGCTTTAAGTGCTTTGGTTAAGGTGTCACTCCTTAAAGTATTTTACGTTGTTATGGCATGAGACAAGTTGGGAAAAGGAGCAAGCAAGCAAATAAGCTTGCGGATGCCACTGGTCGCGGGGTGCGACACCTGTCGCCGGTTGCGACGGGTTCTTGGCTCTCCATGGTTTATGTAATTTTTATGGTCGCGACTTGCGACATGTATCACGAGTCGCGACTGGGCCGTTTTGCGGATGTCTTTTGACGGTTTTATGCTTTTTGAACGGTTATGGAAGGTTTCCTTTGCCTTCAACGTGTTTGATAATTGGTTTTACCACTGATGAATGTTCATATGATTATTATCTCTCTCTAAAAGCACTCTCAAGTTCTCTCATTGTTGATCACAACAATTCCACAATATACTTTGTTCTCATTTTGTGAGTTTCATAAGAGCCTGACACTCACTGTTCTTCATTGTATCTTGGAATTCAATTCCGTGTAACCCGTGCTTCGTATAAGGTCGGAATATTACTTTTGGAAAAGTGTTCCCAAAACACGTTGAGGATCCGTTCTTTGTTCATTGTTGTTGTTCTTGTTGTTCATCTTATTTCCCGGTACTAGCACTAATAATCCAAAAGTAATACTTCTCAAAGATGAATACAATCCGTGAAATGACAGCGAATTTTCACAAGCTTGATAAGTTTGAAGGGGTGGGTTTCCGTAGATGGAAAAACAAGATGCACTTTCTCCTTACCTCATTGGTGGTGGTGTACGTGCTCACATCTCTGAAACCTATTGAAGTTGATGATAGAACTATCGAGGCTACGAGGAAGAGGAAGAAGTGGGAGAACGACAACTACATATGCCGTTGTCACATTCTCAATGGTATGTCCGATGATTTTTTTGATGTTTATAAATTTTATGAATCCGCTAAAAGTTCTTTGGGATGATCTTGAGTCTAAGTATATGGCCGAAGATGCTTCTAGCTAGTAAGAAATTTCTAGTGAGCAATTTCAATAACTTTAAGATGGTTGAGTCTAGGCCTATTATGGAACAATTCCAGGAAATCCAAAGAATTTTATGAAGCTTTAAACAACACGTTATTAGTATAGATGAAACTCTGTTGTTTCCTCAATAATCGACAAATTAGCCTCCTCATGGAAAGATGTTAGAAATAGTTTGAAACATAGAAAGGATAAAATGGCTATTGAACAATTGGGTGCTCATCTTCGGATTGAAGAGGGCATTCGGGTTCAAGATGGACAAAAGGAGGTAAATCCTAATTCTTCCACTACTAACATGGTGGAGGATGGAAGTCCAAAGACTCTAATCCAAAGAAGAGGGCACATAACTTCACCAAGGGAAACTACGGTAAGAAACCAAAAGTTTGGTGGGGGAGGACAACAATGAGCTTGTTGGGAATGTGGCAAGCCCAGACACTTCAAGAAGGATTGTACCATTTTGAACAAGAAGATGAACAAGAAAGGACATGGTGGAGGGAAAGGCGATTTTGAATTATGTGTGTACGGCTTCTGAAATCTTTTGTGTTCAGGATGGTTGTTCATGGTACATAGATTCGAGAGCTTCAAGGGATGTATGCAAGGAACGTTCTCTCTTCAAGACCTTCAAGGACGCGGATTAAGGATGGGTTCTTTACATGGGAAATGATTCTACTAATCAAGTCTTAGGGGTAGGGTAAGTTGAGCTAGTCTTTAGTTTCAGAAAGTCTCTTGTTTAAGATGTTGTTTTTGCTCCAGACCTTAGAAAGAATCTAGTACGAGTGCTATCCTGAATCGAATAGGTTTAAAATGGTTTTTGAGCCAGATAAGTTTATTTTGTCTAAAGGAGGACTTTTTGTTGGTTTGGGTTATTTATGTAATGGTATGTTCAAGTTAAGTATTTCGAATGCTTTGTTAAACAATATTTGTGTTGTTAATGATAATTCTTCTATGGCATTATCGGCCTGGCCATGTTAATTATAGAAAGTTATATTCTATGTCAAAGGATGATTTGATTCCTAGTTTTGATCAAGTATGGAGAAGTGTAGAACATGCATGGTTACTAAGATAACCAGAAATTTTTTCCCAAATAATGTGCAAAGGGATACTAGTTTGCTTGATTTGGTGCATAGTGACTTATGTGATTTCCATAGCACTACTTCTTTAGGAAATAAGAAGTATATCATAACGTTTATAGATGATTATTCTAGGTTTTCTTATGTTTATCTTCTATTCAATAAAGATGAAGCTCTAGATAAGTTTAAGATCTATAAAAACGAAGTTGAATTGCAACTAAATGACAAAGTTAAACGGTTTAGAACCGATGAGGGTGGTGAATACCATGATCCTAGTTATTTCCAATCATTAGGGATTATACATGAAACTACCGCAGCTTATACACCACAACAAAATGGTATAGCGGAAAGAAAGAAAAGAAAGTTACAAGAAATGATAAATTCTATGTTATCCTATTCGGGTTTGAGTGATGGTTTTGGGGTGAAGAGGTGTTAAAGGCTTGTTATATATTAAATCCCGTTCCTATGAAAAAGAACAGAGTTACACCCTATGAATTATAGTACAAAAGGAAACCAAATCTAAGTGACCTTAGAGTTTGGGGTTGTAAGACAATTGTGAAAGTGCCGGAACCTAAAAGTAAAAAGTTAGGTGATAGAGGAGTTGAATGCATCTTTATAGGGTATGGTATTCATATTAAGGCATGTAGGTTTTATGTTATC
Source organism: Patellifolia procumbens (assembly GCA_947645195.1). Classification (NCBI taxonomy): domain Eukaryota; kingdom Viridiplantae; phylum Streptophyta; class Magnoliopsida; order Caryophyllales; family Amaranthaceae; genus Patellifolia; species Patellifolia procumbens. Next base: position 110,693 of record CANSGD010000632.1, on the reverse strand, counting down.
AAACAAAATGACGTTTGGTCAATTCACACTATTGTGGAGTCAAGAAAATGCAATCTTTGATGAAAAATAGATATTCATCGATTCCTAGACCAAAGGATGCAACTCCAAGTACCACTATTCAAGAAGTTGATCGGTCTTTAATTGATCAAGAATTAGATGAACCAACTCTAGATGAGAATGTAGCATCAACATCATCACCTCCGGGGAATAACACATGAGTTTTGGCGGATTTACCTCCTAAGTGTAAACTAATTGGGTGTACATGAATTTTCAAGAAGAAAATGAAAATTGATGAAACTATTTATAAGTTCAAAGCCCGGTTAGTGGCTCAAGGCTTTTCCCCTAAGCCAGGTATCGATTACTTCGATACATATGCACCCGTTGCTAGAATCTCTACTATAAGGTTGTTGATTGCTCTTGCGGCGATGCACAACCTTGTGATCCATCAAATGGATGTTAAGACTGCGTTCTTAAATGCTGAGCTAGATGATGAGGTTTATATGAGACAACCCGAAGGGTTTGTCGTGAAAGGTAAAGAAAGTAAAGTTTGCAAACTCGTTAGATCTTTGTATGGGCTTAAACAAGCACCCAAGAAATGGCATCAAAAGTTTGATGAGGTTGTGTTGTCTAACAGATTTAAGTTGAATTATTCGGACAAGTGCGTATATAGCAAATTTGTTCACTTAGGTCATGGTGTTATGATTTGTCTATATGTAGATGACATGTTAATTTTTTTGGGACTGATTTGTCACAAGTTGAGTGGGAAAAGGATTTCCTATCTTCAATGTTCTCCATGAAATATTTAGGAGAAGCGGATGTCATTCTAGGCATAAGAATTAAAAGAAGCAATGGAAAATTGATTTTATCTCAAACACACTACATTGAAAAGGTACTTAAGAAGTTCAATGTTAGTGATTTCTCTTTTGTGTCAACTCCTATGGACCCAAGTGAGAAATTAATGCCAAATGATGGTAGTGCAGTATCTCAACTTGAGTATGCACGGGTCATAGGTTGTTTGATGTATGCTATGACGAGTACTAGGCCGGATATCGCATTTGTGGTAGGCAAGCTTAGTAGGTATACTAGTAATCCTACTATGAAGCATTGGCATGCTATTTGTGGTGTCTTAACGTATTTGGGGAAAACCAAGGACTATGGTTTATCCTACAGCGGATATCCTTCGGTTTTAGAAGGTTATTCGGATACAAGTTGGATCTCTAATAGAGAGGATTATTCTTTCACAAGTGGATTCGTTTTTCTACTTGGGGGAGGTGCTATTTCTTGGGCATCCAAGAAGCAAACTTGCATAGCAGACTCCTCCATGTCTTCGGAGTTGATCGCTTTGTCCTCGGCTAGTAAAGAGGCGGAGTGGTTAAAGAACCTCATGATTGAGATACCTTTATTGCTAAAATCGATATCGCCCGTAGAGATACATTGTGATAATGATGCAGCTTTAGCAAGGGCATATAGTAAAGTTTATAATGGTAAAGTCAAGGCACATTGGTGTGCAGCATTCCTACATTCAAGGACTTACCAAGGATAGTGTTATCTCTGTTGACTATGTGCAGACTACGTATAATCTAGTGGATTGTTTTACTAAGTCCTCGACTAGAGATACAATAAAGAGGATGGTAATGGGTCTATGATTGGAGCCCTTCGGTGATCACGAGTGAGGGAATCTTAACTTTACGCCTAATATGACGTTGGGTCGAGTTCAATAAGATTAATTCTTTCATTTTGATGGTTGCAGAACATTTGTAAGTATCCTCAAGTATTGTTCTTGATTTACTATGATGTTGTAAGGAGGTTGTATATCTTAATAGTTCTCTTGTTATGCTTTTTCATAGTAGCATGTTTTTTTAAGAGTTCTATCTATGTAAGTGTGAAGTTAGCCGCTTCAAGTAGCTATAGGGGCATAGCTATGATACACTTATGAATGGTACGGACATATGGCTTTTAGTGTCAAGTTTAATGAGAAGTAGTTAATCTTGTGTGTATGCTATATTCATGTTTTCCACTTTGTATTGAGATTGGTTCAATGTGTATTATAGTAGGTGGAAGTTCAAGTCTTTGTACACTTTCATTGATGCATGAGATTGTTTGTTTTGATGATGATAAGTGTTATTAATATTTTTAGGATACTCTAAATGGGTAGGATTGTTGGATATTTAGAGTATTCGGTAGATTATGATTCATGTAATGTTGCTTTAAGTGGTTTGGTTAAGGTGTCACTCCTTAAAGTAATATTGATTTTACGTTGTTATGGCATGAGACAAGTAGCAAAGGAGCAAGCAAGCAAATACGCTTGCGGATGCCACTGGTTGCGGGGTGTGACATCCATCGCGGGTCGCGACGTGTTCCTGCCTCTCCATGGTTTAACGAATTTGTATGGTCGCGACTCGCGACCTGTATCACGAGTCGCGACTGGGCTATTTTACGGACGTCTTTATCTGACGGTTTTATGTTTTTTGTGCGGTTATGGCCGGTTTCCTCTTCCTTCAACATGTTTGATAAGTGGTTTTACCACTGATGAATGTTCATATAATTATTATCTCTCTCTAAAAGCACTCTCAAGTTCTCTCATTGTTGATCACTACAATTCCACAATATACTTTGTTCTCATTTGGTGAGTTTCATACGAGTGTTACATTCACTGTTCTTCATTGTATCTCGGAAGTGAACTCCATGCAACCCGTGCTTCGTAAAGGGACGGAATATTGCTTTTAGGAAAATGTTCCCAACACGGCTTGAGGATTCGTTCTTTGTTCGTTGTGGTTGTTCTTGTTGTTCACCTTATTTCCCAGTGCTAGCACTAACCGACCGAATGGCGAATACAAAACGGAAATAAAAGGAATTAGGTCAAAAGATGAAGCTGATGACGAAGAAAGAAAAAGAGAGAAGGAAAGAAAGAGGGAAAAAATACAAGGTGATGTTGATGACAGAAGGCAGGGACACAGAGGGAAAAAAGAAATAGAAGATGATGTGAGGGCAAAGGCCCACCCGATCGGGCTCATAATAAAACAACCCAAAACGTCTCCTTTCTTCCCACACTGGCAGCAGCGCTTTAAGCCTAAGATTGGGCCTCATCCGATCATTGGCCGATCTGGCAGTGGATCGGGTCCACACTGATTTGGCCCAACAGCATTCCTGGCGTGAAGCAGCGGCAATTCAGCGAATTTCAGCCCACCCGATCACTGGCCCGATCGGGTGGTGGATCGGGCTCATGCTAAATTGGCCCAACACCTTCCTCTTGGCGTGCACAGCCAGCAGCAACACAAAACAAATTTGGGCCAGCCACCCAACCACCAATCATCCAAGTAATATATCAAATTCAAGCATCCACAAGGCATACAAATCCTGAAAAGGCTTTCACAAGGGTGTCACTCCTCTCAATTTTGTGGCATGCAAAGAATATGCCCGAACACTCACCAACCCGACCATAATGCCCTTCCCACTCACACTCTCATGTGTTTAAGAAGGTTAAATGACGCTCATCCTAGCCAAGTCGACTCAATTAGCAGACATACTCTTTAACTTTGACAAACAGACTCGAAATCAATCAAATAAACAATGCAGACACGAGCTCAAGAGGACTTTATAGGGTTGTAATGGGGATTAGGCAAGAGGTAGGGGATATTTTTAGGTAATGTGGTGGAAAACCGAGAAAGGGGGAGCATGAATCACTCAAACAAGGCCTAAGATGGCCTAAACAACTCCCAATAACACCAAATAACCACGAAAAATAACCCAACTCTCATAAATCAATGAAAACTCACAACAAATCCAATTTTCAAGCAATGAAGCGAATTTTTTCTTTATGAACGTACATGAATGAAGGACTTTGAACTCTTTTGAACTTTTATTTCATTTTTCTTTCATTTTTCTGAACTTCATTCACACAACTCTAATTTGCTTTTTCTTTTCTTTTTCTCACACTCAAACCACAGCAAATATACTTTTAATTCCTCAACAACCAAACCAAACCATGAAACCAATCTCACACTCAACCCATACAAAAGCTCCCCCAAGCTAGGCTTGGAAATAATATTGAAATGAAGGCCATGGGCTCATAATAAGGGTTTAAGTAACATGAAACAAGTCATTAGGCTCAGCGAGGCTAAGGAGGATAAAAATATATCAAAAATTCACTCTGAGGCTCAAGAATCAGACAAAAGAACGCCTCTATCATAGCAAATGCTACAAGTCATCGAATATCAGACAAGTACGAAGTCAAAGTCAAGATCAATCCACTAAAAAGGAACTAACACACAAAAACAGACTGGATAAAGATATGAATCCAATAGGCTTGCAAAGAGGCCTCACAGTCTAACCAATTCAGGCATGCAGCACAATGTAGTGTAATATAATCAAAACTCGCTCATAATCACAGCAATCAGACATCAAATCATAACCTCAAGATCACAAATGCCCGGCTATCCAGAAAACAAAGTCAGATCATTTTCAATAGGAGCACAACAAGGGGCACATGGAGGCAATTAAACCAGTCATGGGAACCATATTTTTTTTGATTTTTTCAGTATTTTTCGAAAGAAATAAATCTATCCTAGAAAGCAGTAAAAGAGATAGAGAACACAAACAGATTTCCTCCCCCAAGATGAACTTGGTAGTGTCCTCAATGCCAAAAGGTAACAAAGGACGATGCTAAGCGGAAAAACGACGTTAGTACCCTCATTCTAGCTCACTAAAAAAAATAGGAAAAATAAAAAGAAAAGGAACATAAGAGGGAAATTACGAGTTGCCTCTCGCACAACGCTGGTTTATATAGGTCCCGCACGACCATAATACCTCCATCTCTCGAATAGGAGGGGCTTGGCAGTGAGTGCCACCCTCATCAAACTTCTTTTTTCCTCCAAATGTTCTTGATAATACCTCCAGACTATGAGGCAACCTTAGGTGGAATTGGAAACTTCTCCACACCTACCTCATCCAAAACCTCAGCCCTGCATAAAGATTGTTCAAGCATAGGTGCCTTAACAGCATTGGTTAGTTTAAAAATCACTTTATCATCACCAACACTCAGAGTTAAAGACCCAGAATTAACATCAATAACAACACCAGCAGTACACAAAAATGTTCTACCCAAAATAATAGGATTCTGGGCATCCTCATCCATATCTAACACCACAAAATCAACGGAAATGTAGAATTTCCCGACCCTCATAGGAACGTTCTCTAAAACATCTAGGGGGTATTTTATAGAACGATAAGCCATCTGTAAAGTGATTTGTGTGCATTTAAGTGCTCCCATGTTCAGTTTCTTATAAACAAGACAATGGCATAACAGAAACAGAAGCACCTAAATCACACAAATGTTTATCAATGAAAATAGGTCCAAGATGGCAGGCAATAGAAAAACTACCAGGATCTTTCAACTTTGGTGGGGTTTTATTTTGAATAAAAGCACTAAACTCTTCAGTAAGAGCGACACGTTCTACCCCCACCAAAGTCTCTTTTCTTGGTGATCATGTCTTTCAGAAATTTAGCATAAACAGGGACTTGGGTAATTAAACCTGTGAATGGAATCGTTACCTCAAGGTTCTTGACCATAGCCAAGAACTTACCAAACTGCTGATCGACCTTTGATTGTTGCATCCTGTGAGGAAAAGGTAGCCTTGGTGTAAAAGGCGTTTCAGAAACCTTATCCTTTTTCTTCCCTGTCTGTTCAGCTTCCTCAGATAAGTCGACTTCAGACGTCAAACTCTTCCCTTTTCCTTCCTCTACCACCTTCTTCTTCCCCGTAGTTGGGGTAACCTCATCAATGGGTAATGGAGGAGCATCATAAGCGGCGCCACTACGAAGAGTGATGGCATTCACGTGCTCCCTCTGAATGGCTTGCCCAAGCAATTGTCCCTACTGTCTTCTGAGCATTATTTTCTGCCAATTGGGAAATCTGAGTTTCGAGAAGTTTAATGTGCTTCTCTTGGGCCCTTTGCGCTTCCTCATTAGCTCTCTACCTAGCTAGCAATTGCCTCTCTTGAGATTTTTGCGCCTCCTCATTAGTGTTTTGCATGCTTAACACCATCTTCATCAATTCAGACATGGAGGGCTCTTGTGGGTTTATCTTTTGTGGAGGTGGGGTGTGAAAATTTTGTGGGGCTTGAAAATTATTGGGGTGATGGAATTTTTGTGGTGGGGCTCTCTGAAAACTAGGGGGTTTGGTACTATGAGGGTTTAGGATGATTTTGTGGAGGTGGAGGTTGATAATTTTGCTGATTTTGGTAGGCATGTGGAGGGGGGAAGGCTTGTGGTCTTTGTTGAAATGCGTTTTCCTGCTCCATCTGATGTTGACTGAACTGACAGTCATGCCCAAAGTGACCCTGAACACCACATATCTCGCAGTAAGATGAGGTAATGGGTGCTACGGCAGACATAGCATTAATACTCAAGGGAGGTGCTGTTAAGGAAGAGGATTTCAATGTGTCGATCTGCTGGCTTAGCTTCGCCATCTGCGAAGTCAGCAATGCTAGGGCGTCTACCTCCAATACCTTCCTGGTGAGGTTGTGGGAAGTGAAATGATCATTGGCTGCGAGGTTTGACAGAAAATCATAGCCTACATCCACTTCCTTATCAAGAAAAACTCCTCCTGCAGACGAGTCAACAATACTCTTCGTCTGAGGCTGCAGACCATTGTAAAATGTCTGCGTCAAAAACCATTTGTCCATGTTGTGATGTGGACACTTTCTTTGCAAATCTTTGAACCTAGCCCACGCTTCCCGAAGTGTTTCATCAGGCTCTTGGGGAAATGTGGCTAGTTTCTTTTTTATTTCTGTTGTCTTTGTGGGTGGACAATACTCTCTCAGGAATGCAGCAGAAATCTCCGACCATTCAGACACTTTGATGTCGTTGAACCACTTCTGAGCTCTGTCTCAGAGTGAAAACTCGAATAACATGACCTTCAATTGCTCAGGTGTGACTCCTTGATGCTTTACAGTTCGGCAGAGTTGTTGAAATCTCTGCAAATGATTGGCCGGATCTTCAGTAGGATGCCCACCAAACTGATTTTGCTGAACCATGCTGATGAGTCCAGGCTTAATCTCGAAATTGTTAGCGGCGATGGTGGGCATTGGTGGTCCAGTAAAAAGACCATCTGGGTTGGGCACCCCGTACGATTTTAGTGATTTAGACATAACTGAACTCGAGGTGTCTGATCCAGAGGTGTTCAGCTGAACAAACTACTTTTCTCTCTGAATTCTCTTTCGAATCTGCCTGATTTTCCTTGTAAGATTGGGATCCGCTGGGGTGGGGGAACCATTTCTTTGAGACCTGGGCATACAAAAGAAACAAAAAGAAGAAGTAAAACATACCTCAATTGGAACAATGAAGTTCCAATCAGGTACAGTGAAGTAGACCAAATAACCAAACAAAAACTTAGAAAACTAGCCGTCTCCCCAGCAACCGCGCCAAAGTTTGATAGGCTAAAGTCCTATCACCTATTCAAAGATAATTCCTACAGTCCTCTAACAATGGTAGTCAATGGAATCAGGGTCGAATCCACAGAGAGACGGAGTTCTAAGTTAATATTCAGCCAAAAAGCTACTTCAGACAAGATCAGATGGAAATCAGTTGAACTAATAATTAGACATTAGAAAGCAAAATAAAAAGGATTTTTACTCTATGAAATAAAGGTCTAGGGAATTAGTTCGGTCCACCATGCTTATACCAATCAAAGGATCAAACAACTATCAGAACCTAGGCCAAGAATTGACATATTAGAGCAGTGTCAAGCTATGGTTAACTCTCAACGCCCATAATTCAACATATGCAGCACGTTCACAAACATAATTAGAATTACTTGTGTATACTAGCCCTCTAAAAGTAAGACGGCTCTTTGCAAACAATTATTAACCTCAAGTAATCAAAGAAACTGCGCAATAACGTTAATTACTCAATGAGAACAAATTACACCATAACCTATCTCACCAAACCCTAGCAACTAATAGCAATTCAAATAATCAAGGTACAAACATGGCTTCCCTCTCTAAATCCCTAGAAATTAAACTATTTAGACAAAATTAAATCAACAATAACAATTCTAATAAGAAACCCTAATTTCAACATCATGAATAAATTGAATAATTTAACTAAGCAATCAAAATAAGTAAAGAGATTAAAGTAGAGAAGAATACCGATTGACGGAAAGCAAGAACTTTTATTGAAATCAAATCCGAGGTTCAATCACCTTTAATCTAATCTAAAGTATTTAATGTAAATAAAACTAAGCTAAGAACTATGGAAATAAAAACTAGAATAAAAAGATGTCCCTAAAAATATGAGGAAAAGGTATTTATAATACCCCCCAAAGTCTAATTAAAAACGGAAACAAAGAGAGAAAAATCCGCGTCGTCGTGCACGGGACCCGATCGGGCAATGGGCCACCCGATTGGCCCATAGTAAAACAACCCAAAACGTCTCCTTTCTTCCCACGCTGGTAGCAGCGCTTTAAGCCCAAGATTGGGCCTCACCGATCACTGGCCCAATCGGGCAGTGGATCGGGTCCACACTGATTTGGCCCAACAGCATTCTTGGCGTGAAGCAGCAGCAGTTCAACGAATTTCAGCCCACCCGATAACTGGCCCGATCGGGTGGTGGATCGGGCTCATGCTAAACTGGCCCAACACCTTCCTCTTGGCGTGCACAGCCAGCAGCAACACAAAACAAATTTGGGCCAGCCACCCGATCGGGTCAGGCAGGGGTTGCCCGATCTGGCTAAGCCTAACTTTCTTCACCCGATCGGATCAGGCAACGTCTGCCCGATCGGGCCCGCAACTTTAACACCCGATCAATATTCTTCGCCTGATCGGGCCATTTCTTGCCCGATCAGGGTACAGGAAGCTCTTTTTGACTCTTTGGCTCTCAATTCTTCACATTTAGAGATCTTGGGACCTTCTAAACTACCCATAAAGCTCGAGGGCCATCCTACGTGCCTCGTAACAACTCGTAAAGCCGTGGTTGCTTCCAAATAGCTCGGAAATAAGGAGAAAACTCCCTAAAACCTGCAATTCAACACTAAAACACAAAACCACAACTATATACGATAGTTAGCACAAAATAGCTCCGAAGAGCTCAAATGACGTACAAATTAGCTCGTAAACAAGGGAGGAAAGTCTATATGAATACGTGATATCAATGACGGAAAGAGGGACACGTAGGGGAATTTTGATGTTCTCAGCACTGTTGCAATGCCATTTCAGTTCAAACCTCATGTTCTTATAAGATATGGTTTTCTTTTCTTTTTCTCTTCTTTTTTTGATTGGTAGAGAAAATAAGCTAGGCTGCACAGGACAACCTAAAACATCTTTTCATATAATAAAATTCACAACGAAGACTCTATAAGAAAGGAGGATATCTAAATAACTCTTTCAGACAATGAAGTCCGTCATTTGATTAGCCTCACTTGAGAAATGGATCACCTTCTTAACTCCAAGTCCTCTTTGGAAAGTATCCAAAGAATGCTCCGACTTGATCTAACTGAGTTGATGAAAGTTAAATTTATCTCCTTTGATTGTTAGCTTTTGGATATGACAAAGCAGCTTTATTTCTCTACCTAAGGTCCCAAACATAATGATACTTTTTATGATAAAGTGAAAGAGCCTAACTAAACTTCGATCCTTACGCTATTTTGGTCCAATGTTAATGGGCCAAACACTTGAAAATGCGGTGAAAACTAGTGAAATCCACACGCAAAAAGGTCACTAGCGAATTCTGATACCAACTTTACCATTACATCAAGTTGTCGTCATTTATTATGAGCATTCTTCTTTCGAAAAAAGGTCTCGTAGTACCAAAATTTAGACAGAAGTAGAAACCGTTCTTAATAAGAAGAGGATACACCACGTGTTAGAATATAATTTAAGTACCATGACGAGCATTTTAAATCAATTAAGCACCTTTTTGAATCAGTCAAATCGCTGGCCAAGTTAAATTTCTTTTTGGGACTAGTATAATTCACTATATGAGTATGATGAGTTACATAATTGTTTGTTGTGGTTTGAGATTCAAACGGAAACAAAGAAAAGAAAGGAGAATGGGACAACTAGGTTGACTCAAGTCGACAATTTAGGTTGCAGATGTCTGACATATGGTTGGATTAGAGGGAGATAGGATAGGTTTTCTAGAAGAATGTGAACTTGGATTTAGTCTAATTTTATGTTAAATTTAGATTGTCGTTATAAAGGTCTGTTATCTTCGGCATAAAATAACTGAACTGAATTGAACTAGACTGAACCTAACTAAACTGAAATGAATAGTGATGTGAGTGAAAGTATTATCCAGAGTTGAACTGAACTGAACCGAACTGAGTTGAACTAAACTGAATAACTGGACTGAACTCCATTGAACTGAAAATAAGTTGAAAAGAACGGACTCTTTTTTTTGTTCTTTTTTGAAAGGATATAGTCCTTCGTCTTTTTCTTCCAAATTGATCATATTGGAACTAAATTTCACGGAGAACTTATATTTTTACATGAAAGTTTCATTAGAGATGAATATGCCCATTAGATACTTCGATTATTCCTTTTTGTTTTGGCCATCTTGCCTGCATTTAGTATCATTTACAATGACAGTTTTTTTCTCTAAGAAGTGTTTTGTTTTTGACAGTGACATGCTTCGTAGAATATGAACGTGGCAACTTATTGCTTCACAAATGAAAAGGAGTGAAGTAGTGTTTTTGTGGTTTAATTTTACGTATTAGTATGGTACATTTTAATATATATTTGATATGTTCTAAAATAGTATTATAAGTGCATGGTGTATGTTACTAACAGATATATTATAAGTAGGAGTCTAATCCACATGAAAAAGGGGTTCCGTAATTTAAGTTCAATTAAATGTTTATTTTAGACAAAATCAGGGAGAAATTATTAACTAATAACTGAACAAAAGAAAGTATATTAAATTCAAGAAAATACCAATTAATAAAAATCTAGGGTAATAGTACGGTTCAACCAGGGAAGTTCAAATAACTAACAATACATAGCTCTACAATGAGCAATTAGAGAATGTGTCAATCCTATGGTCAAGTCTTAAGTCTTAACGCTCACAAATCCACGTATGTGGTTCAATCACTCACATAATAAGAAATTCTAAGCCTCTAAGAGTAAGATCGATCAATATAAACAATTATTAGTCAGATTGCAATTCATGAAACCGCACAATAACATAAATCAAAAATTAAGAATGAATCACACTCGAATTGCTCTAATCACAACCTAAATACTATAAAAAAATCAAAATAACATAATCATGACATAAACATGGCTTCCCTTACTAAATCGCAGAAAAGATTTACTCACACATGATAACGAAAGTAATAACATATTCAATATAAACAACAACAAATTTAACTGGGCCAACCTGCCTGTTTGGGCGGCTTCAACGAATTTACGATAGGGTTGCCTTCGCTAGATCAGGCCCATAACAAAAGCAAAAAAACCAGGAATACGGGCGCTTGATCGAGCCAAACACAACTTCTTTCCTTGGCTTCAAACGCCAAGTATTCAACACTTCTTTTGTCTAGGTTCTCGAGAAACAGCCTCGGACCTTTGGGACTCTTCATAGGTGTCTCTAAACTTCTCCAATCCATTGTGACAATCAGAAAATAATTCTCTAAAACCTGCAAATCATAGCAAAATACAAAAAAAAAACTAGATGGAAATAGTTAGCACACAATGGCTCCTAAGTGCACCAATGACACACATTTTAGATCAAAAAATAAGAGAAAAAACTCTATATAAAACCACATTATCAATTTTCAATGATGAAATTTTATCAAATTGTACAATTTCGGGTAGTGAAAAGATTAAGAAACAAACTATTTATTAAGTTTGGACTATGTGCTAAAGCTACATATACATTTTTAACTCTATATGAATAAAGATAATTCATTCTCTTCTATATAATAAGATTATTTATCATGCTTCTAGTAAAACCCACATGTTAGTCTCACATTAAAGAATAAAGGAGGATCTAACATATATATTACTAAATTTAGAGTGTTACTCCATCTATCATCAATGTTTAATTAGAATGGAGCTTCATTAACCTTACATGAGACCAAACTCCCCTTAAGCGAATGTGTGTACGCTTCGACCCTTAAAAAGACTTATATTGCATAACTACCATAAAGAGAAGAGGACGAGGATGAGTCATATACTCTGTTTCACAATATTCGCAACCAAAAGAATTGCACACTAATCAAGGGAGAGGAAAAAGGAGTGGGGTTAGGCAAAAATACCCATGTTCTTAACCAAGCTAATTTCTCAAATAAAGTATTTAACACAACTACTAACCACATGTTGTCCAATACCTAGCTTCCGTAACCACCAGCAGTAGCAGCAACAATATTCCCCTACCACCGCCACCACCGCTGCCACCACAGCCGTCTAACCACAACCTTCACCAAAATTATAAAAAAATCCAAACATTGAATGTGAAAAAGAAGAAAACCACTACCAAAATCCATTATCTGGTTAATAGAAACAAAACCTAGAAAAACAAGAACCCAAAATTGAATGTCAATAAAACCTAGAAAAAGGAAAGAAGGTAGAGAGTAACACTTGAATCTTCATCAGAGTTGGGGGTGGTGATTTTAGGGAGGGTGGAGGGTGTTGGACATGGTTGTTTCGAGGAGGGTGAGGTGGAGCGTGGTGTTGCTAGTTTGTGAAGGGGTGGGAAGAATGCTAGGTGGCAGAGCCATCTCGAACTTTTTCGAGCCCTAAGCGAAAATGGCACTGTGGGTCTTATAAACAACAAAATATGCATTAAGAAAAAGTACAATTAATTAAAACTAAAAGTTAAGAAGGAAATATTCATATGAATTTGTACAATGTTAGTACCCTCACTCTCGCTCACAAAAAAGAAGAAAAATAAAAAATAAAAATAAAATAAAAATAAAAAGAAAAGGAAGAAAGGGAAAGAAAAATAAGAGTTGCCTCTCGCATATCGCTGGTTTATAAAGGTCCCGCACGACCATAATCCTCCATCTCTCAAATAGGAGGGGCTTGGCAATGAGTGCCACCCTCATCAAACATCTTTCGCCTCCAAATGTTCTTGATAATACCTCCAGACGGTGAGTCAACCTTAGGTGTAGTTGGAACCTTCTCCACACCTACTTCATCCAAAACCTCATCCCTGCAACAAGATTGTTCAAGCATAGGTGCCTTAACAGCATTGGTTAGTTTAAAAATCGCTTTATCATCACCAACACTCAGAGTTAAAGACCCAGACTTGACATCAATGACAGCACCATCAGTACACGAAAATGGCCTACCCAGAATAATGGGAATCTGGGTATCCTCATCCATATCTAACACCACAAAATCAACAGGAATATAGAATTTCCCAACCCTAATAGGAACGTCCTCTAAAACACCTAGAGGGTATTTTATAGAACGATCAGCCATCTGTAAAGTGATTTGTGTGCATTTAAGTGCTCCCATATTCAGTTTCTTATAAACTGATAATGGCATAACAGAAACAGAAGCACCTAAATCACACAAAGCCTTATCAACAAAAATAGATCCAAGATGGCAGGGTATAGAAAAACTACCAGGATCTTTTAACTTTGGTGGGCTTTTATTTTGAATAAAAGCACTACACTCTTCAGTAAGAGTGACACGTTCTATCCCACCAAAGTCTCTTTTCTTTGTTATCATGTCTTTCAGAAATTTGGCATAAACAGGGACTTGGGTAATTAAATATGTGAATGGAATTGTTACCTCAAGGTTCTTGACCATAGCCAAGAACTTACCAAACTGCTGATCGACCTTGGATTGTTGCATCCTGTGAGGAAAAGGTAGCCTTGGTGTAAAAGGCGTTTCAGAAACCTTCTCCTTTTTCTTCCCTGTCTGTTCAGCTTCTGCAGACAAGTCGACTTCAGACGTCGAATTCTTCCTTTTTCCTTCCTCTACCATCCTCTTCTTCCCCGTAGTTGGGGTAACCTCATCAACGGGCAATGGAGGAGCATCATAATCAATGCCACTACGAAGAGTGATGGCATTCACATGTTCTCTCTAAATGGGTTGCCCTGGCAATTCCCCCTGACGCCTCTGAGCGTTAGTGCTTGCTAATTGTGCAACTTGAGCCTGGAGAAGTTTGATGTGCTTCTCTTGGGCTCTTTGTGCTTCCTCATTAGCTCTTTGCATAGCTAGCATTTGTCGCTCTTGGGCTCTTTGTGCCTCCTCATTAGTCTTTTGCATGCTCAACATTAGATTCATCACTTCAGATATGGGAGGCTCTTGTGGGTTATTGTTTTGTGGAGGTGGGGTGTGGAAACTTTGTGAAGTTTGGAAGGTATTGGGATTATGGAAGTTTTGTGGTGGTGGTCTTTGGAAATTTTGTGGGGTTTGATGGTAAGTGGGTTTGGGATGGTTTTGTGGATTTTGGTAGTTATGTGGAGGGGGAAAATTGGGTTGTCTCTGTTGAAAGGCGTTTGCCTGCTCCATCTGAAGTTGACTGAACTGACAGTCATGCCCAAAGTGACCCTGAACACCACATACCTCGCAGTAAGATGAGGTAATGGGTGCCGTAGTAGACATAGCGTTTATGCTCAAGGGAGGTGCTGCTGAGGAAGAGGAACTGAAGGTGTTAATCTGCTGACTCAGCTTCGCTATCTGCGAAGTCAATAATGCAATGACATCCACCTTTAGTACTTTCCTCGTGAGGCTGCGGGAAGTGGAATGGTCATTGGCTGCGAGGTTTGATAGAAACTCATACCCTACATCCACTTCCTTATCCAGAAAAACTCCTCCTCCAGACGAGTCAACAATACTCTTCGTCTGAGGCTGCAGACCATTGTAGAATGTCTGCGTTAAGAACCATTTGTCCATGTTGTGGTGTGGACACTCTCTCTGTAGATCTCTAAATCTAGTCCACGCTTCCCGTAATGTTTCATCAGGCTCTTGGGAAAACGTGGCTAGTTTGTTTCTGATTTCTGCTGTCTTTGTAGGTGGATAATACTCTCTCAGAAACGCAGCAGAAATCTCACTCCATTTTGTTTCTTTCACGTCGTTCAACCATTTCTTTGCTCTATCTCTCAATGAGAACTCGAACAACATGACCTTTAGTTGATCTGGAGTGACGCCGGCATGTTTGACGGTTTTTTAAATCTGTTGAAATCGCTGCAGATGATTTGCCGGGTCTTCAGTAGGATGCCCACCAAACTGATTTTTCTGAACCATGCTGATGAGTCCAGGCTTAATTTCGAAATTTTCCTCGGCAATGGTGGGCATAGTAGGTCCAGTGGAGAGACCATCTGGGTTGGGCACCCCATATGACTTCAGTGATTTAGACATAACTGAACTCAAGATGTCTGTTCCAGAGGTGTTCAGCTGAACAGACTGCTTTTCTTTCTGATTTTTCTTTCGGATCCGCCTGATTTTCCTAGTAAGATCGGGATCCGTTGGAATGGGGGAACCGTTTCTTTGAGACCTGGGCATACAAAAGAAACAAAAAGAAGCAGTAAAACGTACCTCAATTGGAACAATGAAGTTCCAATGAGGTACAAAGAAGTAGACCAAATAACCAAATAAAAACTTAGAAAACTAGCCGTCTCCCCGGCAACGGCGCCAAAATTTGATAGGTTTTAGTTGTATCACCTAATCAAAGATAACCCTACAGTCCTCTAACGATGGTAGTCAATGGAAGCAGGGTCAAATCCACAGGGAGACAGAGTTTCTAAATTAATATTCAATCAATCAGCTACTTCAGATGAAACCAGGGAAGAATTAACTGAACTAAAGATTTAAGCTAAGGAAGACAAATTAAACTGAGGATTTAACTATGGAGTAAAAGCGTAGGGTATTAGGTCGGTCCACCATGCTTATACTAATCAAACAAGGTCAACTACTATCAAAACTAAGTCATGAGTCAAGTGATTAGAGCATGTATTGAGCTATGGTTAAGACTCAACGCTCATAGTTCAACATACGCCGCATGTTCACTAACATAATCAGAACTACTGATGTGTCCTAGGCCTCTAGTCGAAAGACGGATCTGTGCAAACAACTATTAACCACAAGCAATCAATGAAATTGTACACTAACATTAATCACTAATTAAGAACAAACCACATCACAATCACCCTAATCAAGCCCTAGAAATTGATAGAAATCTAAATAGCAATCATGGTATAAACATGGCTTCCCTATCTAACACCCTAGAAAGAGAACTACTCACTAATAATTGAATTGGCAATAACAAAACTAATTGAAAACCCTAATAATTGCATCATGAATGATTAAATACTTAAGCTAAGCAATTAAGAATAATAAAAGAGATTAGGGTAGAGAAGAATACCAATTGACAAAAAACAAGAACTTTTATTGAAATCGAATAGGTTCAATCACCTTTAATCTAATATAAAGTGTTTAAAACTAAGCTAAGAACTATAAGAAATAAAACTAGAATGAAAGATGTAAAAAAGATGTCTCTAAAATAATGAGGAAAATGTATTTATAATATCCCAAAAGCCTAATTAAAACAGGAAAAAAATAGAAAATTCGCTTCGTCGTGCACGGGACCCGATCGGGTCCATACAAATTTTGTCCAACCATTTTTCTCTTGATTCACGCAAGCAGCAGCCAAAAAGGGAAAATTCAGCCCGCCCGATTGGATCGGGCACAACTGCCCGATCGGGCCTGGGGAATGAGCACAACTTTTTCTTGTAGCGTTTGGCAAGCAGCAGCTTGGTTTGTTAGTGGGCCCCTTGTCTCCTTACACACAACAGCTAATGGTCAGCAGTATTAATAATGGGCCACCCTTGTCATCTCATCATGAAGCAGCATTTAATAGTGAGTGGGTTGACCTTACCCCACTATCACACGCAGCGAGCAGCAAAGGAACTGGTGGCCCCCCTCTGTCTTGGAACGCACGCTGCAGCATTATTTAGGAAGTCTGGGCTTCCACCCGATCGGGTGGACTGATAATGCCCGATCGGGCCTGGAGCAAAAAGGAGCCCAAATTGCTTTGCTTCTTGCACGTAGCCACATCACTCAACACATATAAAATGTCTTCGTCCGATCGGGTCTGGGCACATGGATGCTCGCCAGATCGGATCGGGCAAGCCTTGCCCGATCGGGTCCGCAACTTTTGTACCCGATCATAATATCTTCGCCCGATCGGACCATTTATGCCCGATCAGAGTACGGAGAACTCTTTTTGACTCTTTGACTTTCAATTCTTCACGTTTAGAGGTCTTGGGACCTCCTAAACTACCCATAAAGTTCGTGAGCCATCCTACCTGCCTTGTAACATTTCGTAAAGGCTTGGTTGCTTCCATATAGCTCGGAAATAAGGAGAAAACTCCCTAAAACCTGCAATTCAACACTAAAACACAAAATCACAACTATATACGATAATTAACATAAAATAACTCCCAAGAGCTCCAATGATGCACAAATTAGCTTGCAAATAAGGGAGAAAACTCTATATAAATATGTGATATCACCCTTTCTTTAATAGAGAAAAAGAGTGAACCTTTGAACTTCTACCTTCATTGATCAGAGACTCTTCATTTATTACACTTAAAGTGATTTGACAGTTAAGGAAGTGTATTGAAACACGTCATTTATCCCTAACACAGCTCTTCGTTCACTTAGTATAATAATTGCAAGATTATAATCATTGTTTTTCTTGGAAGTTGGAAATAACAACAAATAGGAATTTTGCTTTAATTTTGTATTAAAAATCCTTTCAGTTGGCAATTAATGACAAAGATGTCGTGTTTTCCCTCTTAATTGCGGTAAACCAACATTTTTCTTTTATTGGGGAAAACAAATTAATCGGGTTAGATTCCACGTCCTCAAAATTTTCCTTTAATGGTCCTAAATCACCCCAATTTATATAAATTTTGGGTAAATCAAAATTCCGTTGTTCACCTTTGAATTCTTTTATCAATGAGAAAACCATTTGAGCTTCTTCCCTTACTTTGTTCCAATTAAAGTTCTTAAACTTCAATTCATGGATAATCAACAAATGCCACTTGTTCCCCCCCATTGGGGAGGTACTGTGGATGCTTCAAATCTCCAGAAGCAAAGAAGCTCTGTGAGATTACCAGAGACTTTGATCAAGAATATCGCCGCACAGTGATGGGGTTTTTAAGAAATCCGAACACCTAGATGTACCTGGTAAGTTAGTCTACGTTGGTCCTTATCTTCATTTTCATAGAAAGAATAAAAAGGCTAGTGATAGAGTATGCCCTAGATTACAGCAATGTATCATGGGTGCTCATAGATTAAGACCCTTAGTGTTTAATGATGAACCGTTTAGGCTAGAATGGCCCACAACAAGTAAACCTATCAAAGGTTGGGTCCTAGGGATATATGCTAGAGCCTGGTTTGAGAAATTGGCTCCATATCATTCAAAGTGGCAAGAATTGAGGATTTATAGCTTTCTAAAATTAGCTACATACAATATTATTCATTTTGTTGGTTCTGTAACCTCTATTTTTCTGTCATTATTGGATCTAGTATTCAATAGTTTTGTACTGAGGAAAAGGGTCATGACCAATACCTTATTAGACATAGCTTTTATGACTCGTTTATCTCCTTATGTGGCTAAGAAAGATGAGCTGCCCATTTTCTATGTACTTCCTAATGCCAAGGATTTATATTACCAAGCTCATAGTTTATTTCAGCAACTGATGAAGGGTGGATCAGGTAACGCCACTTTGAAGTGTGGCTTTCAGTTCATGGTTTATTTTGAGATGATAGTCAATTTTACTGACGGGGAAGAAGTACTTTTTATAACCTTTGTCCTTACTAGACTTCTCATGCCTAAGGCTAGTGGTGTGAATGCCTTATTTCTCCCTCTAGCTTCCAATATTATTGCTCAACATACCACAATAGCACTGGGGCCCATTGTGTTAGGTCAGCTTTATAGGAGCCTGTTCAGATGTAGGTAAGCCAGTTTGTCCATAAAGCTTGATGGTACAAGAACTTCAGAGTCTATGTTTGGGCCTATATGATTAGTAACTGTATCGTGCTTCAGGTACTTTAGGCATATGATGTGCCTTAAATCAGAAGAAGAGCTCAGGCTAGAGTTGAGTAGGGAATTGCAAGAGATTGCATATTCTAAAGGCAACTTTCCTTCAGAGTCTCTCCAGTACGACCCTAAGGACTGTAGTTTCTATGAAGAGGTTGCATTCAACTTACTAGACAAGATTCAAGTTTGAGAACCTCAAGCTCTACTAGCTGAACTACTAGGAGGGGTTGGAGATCATCGAGAGACCTATTGGTCCTATTTAGAGAATGATAAGCCAGGACGGAAATCAGATACTCCTGAATGGTATCTTCCTGCTATCCCTGATTGGTTGAAACCCAATGCTTTTGGGAGGGTAGTTATGCCTTTCGGGAGTTCAGCTTTGTATGCTAGAGTTTTGATTGCAGCTGAACCAGATTATTTTAGTTTTGAGGTTTACAACCCTCCACTAGTAGCACGCCAATTTGGATTGGTGCAAGCTCTTACTGTTCCTCTCTTCATGACTCATAATAACCTTTGGGAACAAAGAGGTAGGCACAAGGAGTTGGAAGTGTAATCTCTGAACATCATCAACTTTCATCCTGGTGATTGGTTCTGGGTGAGGGAAGATCTTCAGCAAATTACCAACAGTGGTGGTCCCTCTGTACAATTCACCAAGAAACTTTCCACCATGCCGCTTTAGCTAAGTTTGAAGACAACCTAGTTCCGGAGTTCACTAAAGGTAAATTGTACTTGCTCATTTTTCTGGGTTGTTTGTTTTTCTAAGCAAATCAACTAATATTCTAACTTTTAGGGAGAAAGAGGATGGTTGGCCTCAGTTCTATAGGTCCAACTCTTCTTCTTTCACAACCAGGGGTTTCAAAGGATTGCCCTTTGGTTATGGATGAAGAAGATGAAGACTCTAGAGCTGGTGGAGCTCCAGTTCAGGACTTTAAGCAGGGTTGTATGGTCTATATCCCATAAAGAGACCCTCACACCAGGGGTGAGAGAAGGAAAAGAGCGGAGATGTTCTTCAAGTTGGCTGATGGAGGCTCCACTAGGAGAAATTTGGATCAGATGTCTGATTCCGAACCCCCATTGTGTATAGAGTTACCTTTAGTGGCTACACCTTCTGTGGTTAAGCCTGGGGTAGAGACTCCAGTTAGCACCCTAGTTCCAGCTACATCTTCACAACCTACTTGTATGATAAGGTCTTGTCCCAGAGTTGGAGGTGTCTTTCCTTAAAAGCTTCATCATGTAACTCCCATAATGATGGGTAATATTTTATAAGATATTTGTCATTTAAAGCTTTTTCTTGTACTCGTCCATTTATGTTTTGTAACAAGTATGCATTTCCAGACATAAATTTATGAACTTTTAAAGGACCTTCCAATTTGGGAGACCATTTTCCCAAGAAAAAGTCTTTATAACCTGTTTATGGTGATTTCATCTTTCAAACCAAGTCACATTCTGCAAATGATTTATATACCACCTTTTTGTTATAGGCTGCTGCCACCTTTTGCTTTTGTGCTTTCATCTTTTCCAAAGCATCTAGCCTCACCATTTCAGAGTCTAGTGTTTCAAAAGACATGGCTTGACCATACTCTTGTGGGGTCATTTCCATTTGTCTTGCAACTCTAGCAGATTTGACACTCATCTCTGCTGGTATGACAGGGTATTGTCCATATACTAGTTGGAAATGGGTGACTCTAGTAGCTTCTCTTTTGTAAGTTTTGTAATCCCATTGTGCATAAAGCAGTAAATCATGCCAATTTCTGGGATTGGCTTCAACCATCTTTGAAAATCCTGCTGCTATAATTTTGTAACTAGACTCTGCTTGGCCATTAGTTTGTGCATAATAGGGAGTAAAGTGTAACTTTTGCATGGAATATCGTTGTAGGAAGTTATCAAACTCTAGATTCCTAAATATTTTAGCTTGATCCATTGTGATGGACTCTGGGATCCCAAATCTTATGAAGGTTTTCTCTTCTAAGAAGCAGATCACAATCTTTGTGGTTATGGCTTTAAAAGCTTGATATTCCACCCACTTTGTGAAGTAGTCAGTGATTAATAAGATATAAGAGTGTCCAGCAGATGATGCCAGATGGATAACACAATTGCATCCATTGCCTAACCTCTAAATGACCAAGGCTTTATGACGGATTTTAAATCAGAAGTTGGTGCCCTACTTATTGGTCTAAAGAGTTGACATTGTTTGCATCCTTTAGCATAGGCTATGCAATTTTCACGAATAGAAGGCCAAAAGAATCCATGTCTATGGATTAACCATCTAATTTTGAGTCCATTCTGGTGAGCACCACAAAGTCCTTGATGTACTTCAGCCATCATAGTTAGAGCTTCGCCTGCATCTATACACTTCAGTAACAGACTTTTAGGATCTCTCCTGTAAAGTTTTCCATTTTCTAAAAAGTATTTAGTAGCATCCATTTTGACCTTGCTAGGAGTTTTATTTCCCATAGGATCATTTAGATACTCTATCATCTCTGCTCTCCAATCATGTTTAGTGTTTAGGACGTCTATCTTAAAGATTTCCCATAGTGTTATGTTTTCCACTATTGAATCTAGAGACTCTAGGCTTCTTTTGCCTATTCTAATTGTCTCATCATCTCCTAGTAGGTTATCAGTAGATGAGGCTTGTTGAGCTAGAAAATCAGCTGTTTGATTGTCTTCTCTAGGTACATATACAAATTCTACTTCTACTAGTTTTTTTAATTAATTCATGTACTCTAGCACCACATTTGATTGCTACTGGGGCTATACTCTTGTAATCACCCTTGATCTAGTTGATTACTAATTAAGAGTCTCCAAATACATTTACTCTTTGAGCTCTACTAAAACTTCTAATCCTATGATCGAAGCCTCATACTCAGCTCTATTATTAGTACATGCACCTTCTAAGGTGACTGCAAGTTTAGTGGTTACACCTTGAGGAGATTTAATGACAATCCCTGCCCCTGATAAATATGTAGTACAAGATCCATCAAACCGCATGATCCACGGAGGTTGCATTGGTTGCTCATTTCCTACCTCACAGCTTGGGTGAGTAGCTAAGAAGTCGGCCAGAGCCTGACCCTTCACAGTTTTTTGAGGAACAAACAACAAGTTAAAATGTAGGAGGTGTAAGCTCCACTTACTCAAACGTCCCTTGAGAATAGGTTGGGAGAGCATGTGCTACATCACATCTTTAGAAGACACTACTTCGATAGTGAATGCCATGAAGTAGGGAATCAACTTAATAGATGTGTCATATAGGCAAAGGCATCATTTTTCTGCATTGGTGTATCTTTTCTCAGTATCATGCAATCCGTTCTTGGCCACTTTCATTTTCTTCGGTCAAAAGACTTCCTATACAATCCGTGGCTGCAGATAAATAGAGTCTCAAAGGTTTGCTATTCTGTTTAGGAGGAATCAGAACTGGTGGATTTTTCAAGCAATTCTTTGTTTGGTCAAATGCTATCTGATGTTGGTTCTCCCATTTAAAGTCAGATTCATTCTTTAGCTTTAAAAGGGGTGAGAAGACTTTAGTCTTTCCAGCTAAATTTGAGAGGAATCTTCTTACATATAATTGATCTGTCCTAAGAACCTTTGTAGTTCTTTCTTGTTTTGAGGAGGTTGAGTTGCTCGTACAACTTTGGCCTTATTTTGATCAATTTCCATTCCATGTTTATGAATCAAGAAATCCAAGAAATTACTTGCTTTAACTCCAAAGGCACACTTTAAGGGATTTATTTTCAGGTTAACTTCCTCATTCTTTCAAAAGATCTTTCCAGATGTTCTTTGTGGAATGGTAAGTCATGAGATTTTACCAAAATATCATCTATATAAACCTCCATAATCTTACCACTCATGTCCTCAAAGATAAGGTTCATTGTTTGTTGGTAAGTGGCTCCAACATTTTTTAAACCAAATGGCATAGCTAGCTATTCATACATGCCTAACTAACCTGGACATCTAAACGTCGTTTTGTGGCGGTCTACTTCATCTATCCTCAATTGATGATACCCTGCATATCTATCTAAGGAGGATATATACTCATATCTAGAGGCTGCATCAATTAACATATCTGCCACATGCATAAGATACTGATCATTAGGAGTAGCTTTGTTCAGATCCCTGTAATCAATACAGACTCTCACTTTGCCATTTTTCTTGATTACTGGTACTATATTGGCTGTCCATTCAGCATACTTAATAGGCCTAATGAATCCAAACTATGAATATTTTCTATTTCTTCTTTTACCTTTGGGATTAAATCAGGAGATAACCTTCTAGGACTTTGAGTCACAGGCATATATCCTTCTTTAATAGGTAACTCATGCTCGACAATTGAAGGATCAATGCAAGGCATTTCATGGTGTTTCCATACAAAAAATTCTTTGTATTTATGTAGTATATCACTTATGTCTTGCTTCTCTTCTTGGGTAACAACTTACTGATATAAGTATTTCCAGGTTTTTATTTAGTTCCAAGATTTACTTCTTCTAGAAGATCATGGACATCTTGTCTTATATCCTCACTTTTAGCCCAAACTCTAGTTTCTTCTTCCACCAGAGGCTCAGACTCTACATTACAAGGCAATAAGTCTACATTCTGCTATTGTAACTTATTCATATACTGTTGTAAAAGAAAAGACTTCATATAATGGTCAATTGTGGGGTTGTACCCCTCATTTTCATTACTTGGTGTACTAATCATTGCAACTTTTGATAAAAGGTAATTAAATACAAAGGACCTACTATATTGATCCTATAAACTAATTATAGGAGTCTGGTACTCCATAATAGCTTGCTCTTGTGGGAAAGCTACTATAATATCTTCCACCATTATTTGGTTGACGTCGTCAGTCTCAAGGATCTCCTCTAGGACTACTATAGAACCCTTTGGAGTCTTTGGAAAAACTAATGTGTCATCTTCTACTTCTCCAATTAGTACTGCTTCCGATCCTGCAGTGTCTAAGAGAACTTTTGTGTTAGGATGTAATGCCACTTCTATGCTGATTGATGGGAAGGACCCCAAAAGTGTCCTCGGAAACCAGAAATAGGAAAGATTGAGTGTACTTCTTCCTCAGCTTTAAAAACTTCAAAAGACTTACCATTCCATAATACTAAAAACTGGTGCAGGGAAGAAAGGATAGCATAATTAGAATGAATTCAATCTCTGCCTAAAATAACATTATAAGAGGTAGGTCCATCTACTATGAAAAAGCCAGTGTAAGTTGATCTTTACCCAACCTTAGTTCTAATTATTATTATGCTTTCAATCTGCTCAGATGAGCTTGAAAAACCTCATATAGTCATCTTTATATTATGAAGATTAGCCTTAGTCTTTCCTATTTTATGTAATACATAAAGTGGCCTGATATTAATAGTAGCCCATATGTCTACTAATACCTTACCTATCTTAGGACCTTCCAAATCAGCAGTGATGTACAATGCTTTCATGTGTTTATTGTCTACTTAGGGACATCTAAATATCATATCCATAATCATCTTTTCCTGTTTCCGACTCAAAGAATTAGAATTAGGGGGATAAGTTAATCTAGACGATTTAGAAGAGTGGAAATGTTCTGACTAGAGTTTGTAGTGAACTTACCACCATTTTGAGGATTCTTTGTCTCATCCTTCTCGATAGGTAGAGTTATGTCAGCTTTGAATTCTGAAGGTAATATGATTACATTACATTCACTCTCAAGAGGTAACTGATCCAGATCCTCCAAGTTAAGGGTACCTGAGTCATCATCATCTCCTAGCTCCAGATCTGCATCCATGACCAAGAGGTTTAGGTCATCTTCAGAGTTTGTGTGAGACATAAGAGATACGAAATCAGAGACTTTAGTTACTTAAGACTTTACTTTCGGAGGGATCCTGGTAAATGTAACTTGTTTAGCTTCAAGGCTATCATCAAAGTTATCATTTTCCTCTTCTCTGTTTCTCTCCAACTTCTTATGATCATTTCTAGTTGATGATTAAGATTCTTTATCAACCATGGAACCAGCAGTGATCTTAGCGAGTGGGAGCATTTTTGCTTTCAAAACACTTGTATTTAGAGCTTGATCATCAACTCGAATATGGGATACTTGAGCCTCTTGCTGAGCTATCATGGCTAATTGTGCCCTATATGCATCAACTTTCTTTTTTAACTCGATATTACATCCATTGGAATGGCGATTGGAACTAGTATTAGAGAATTCAGGTGCCACTAAGTTGTAAGTTCTGTTCTTAGCAGTAAAAGGAGTAACATAGTTCCTTGTTGGTAGGAACTGACTCTCAGCTTGTCCTCCCTTTCCCAGCTTAGGTGGATACATAGGATAAGGGGACCAGTACAGACTTTTGCTCCTTTTATAATAAGGAAAAGGTCTCTGGTATCCAATCAGGATCATTGTGCATCAGCCGATTCCTGATTAATTAAAAATGCAGCATATCTGAGCAATTACCAAACATAAAAACTCTCAGCCTCTTAAGGTTGGCAATAACCGCTGGAGTTTCAAGTATCTCCTTGTAGGTTTGCTGAGCTCCATTTTGGTTAACTCTATCAAAGACAGAAGATTTAGGAGTGTTGATGATCTCCTCATGCTTTGTCTGTTATGCTGGGATTAGTGATGTTGGAGTCTCTTTTTTCTAAGACTCTCTTTGTTTTGCCAGTTGGATTTCGAACTCTTCCATCTTAAGGGTTTTGTCTTCCCTATAATTGATGGTAGTCCTCCCTTTATTGATTTGTTTAAGAAGAAGTCCCTTAAAGGATTTGCACTGATCAGTGGTATGACCTGAATTGACATGGTATCTACACACATCTTCATCGTCATCACTTCACTTTGGCATGATCAGAATGTCTTCATCAAAGAGTCTGATAAATACTTGATTTGATATCGCAGTATTATGCTGATTTTCCTACACATCACAAAAGTAAATAATGTTACATTATAATTGATAAGGTCCAGCTTCCTCAATTACATTAGCACCGACCTCATCATCAAAGAACATAAGTTTTTTATCAATGGCATCTTGTACTTTTTTTTTAAACATAATGCAAACATTTTTGCTATGAGTAGTTGCATCAAGATATTTGCAATATTTCTTTCCTTTTAATTCTTCAGCAGTTCTTACTCTATGTCTACCATTGATTTTCATTTTCTTATTGGCTAGAAACCAATCAAAAAGAGATCAGACTTAGACAAATCAAAATCATAGTCTCTTTTCTATCCAGACTCATCTCCCTAACTGTTGTGGATTTCTTTCTTTCTAGCTAGGCTAGGACATCTATAGGGAGTAGTTTGTATAAATTCTGCCACTTTCACATCAGCCTCTCTAAGACCAATATCTACTTTATCAAAGTTTATATCAGTCTCCTCATTTATGACAAAAGCTTGATGTTTATCCCTACTTTCATCTTGTAGGATTCGTTCATATTTACAAGCTTGGTGAACTAACTCTGCAAAGTCTGTGAAATGTGAATCACATAATTTCTTTCTATACTCATGGCCTAGACCATCTTGTGCCATTTGAATTACTTCCATTTCCGGAACATTGGTGTGACACATCAACTTGGCATTCTTAAATCTTTCTAGATAATCGCTTATAGGCTATCCTGGGGCCTGAGTAATTCTGGATAATTGTCTTAAAGTGACTTTGGTCTGTCTTCTGCCAAAATGATTAATGAACTGGTTTTTCATCTCTTGCCAGTCAGGTATATATAGAACCTGGTGCTAGATGCATGTATCAGTCTTAAGCAACATCAGAGAGTGAGGTTGCACAGAGTCTCAACCTCAAGTATTCACATTCCCCAAAATCCCTACTATATTGAGAGTGGAACCTCTATAAGTGTTCTTGGGAAGATTTGCCATCCTTACCAAAGAATAGGATAAAGGGACTGGACGGAGTGTTAGGAAGAGGATAGGCTTTGTCAATCCATTCAGGTTATGGGTTTAGGTCTTGTTTTGTCTCCTACCCAATCTGATCCATTTAGGTTCTGGGTCTAGATCATCATATGGTTCATGTGCAATAGGTCCCACAGGAGACAAGCCCCTTCTATAATTGGGACATATTGAGAACTGTTGTCTTTAAGGATTATGTTGGTAAGTAGGCTGAGGACGGTTACAATACACATTACGCAAATTTGGATAAAATGCATCAGCAGGGGTGCCATCTTGGTAGCCTAATTAGGTTGAGAAGGGATGTAGTCTTGTTGATTAGTTCTCATTCCTTGACCAATATTGTGAGTGTGTTCTTCAGTTTGGTTGAAAACCTCATAGTCTGTCCCCATTTCTGGATGAACCTCTCTAAGTGGTTGGACATTAGTGCAATTGGGCCAGCTTGTCTCAACCCTTGTTCCTAAATGTTCAGCCCTCCTAGGTTGGTTCATGCCACCTCTTTGATCGCCTGGGGTAGGACTAGTCCTAGTTTAGCGCTGGGTGGAAGTTTGTGGATAAGTGATTCTTAAGACTAGATTAGAAGGTTCTCTTCGTGAATGGGAGTTAACCTGATTAGATCTATTAGGATCTAGACTCTGTTTCATGGCCTGTAAGAGTTGGTCATTCAGAGTCTTGTGCCTGTCTACTAATGGTTCTAGTCGACACACAACTTCTTCTGCTACCTATCTGGATAAGGCTACGTCGGTGGCACTGAGAGTCTCTCGAATCTCAAGAATGATTCTGTCTACCTGAGCTGTCATAGCATCCCAAGAGTCTTCTATCATATTTCTGGTAATATCTATAAAGACTCTAGCAGACTCTAAGCGAGTGCTCTATATTGAAAGTCAAATTAATGTCTATGGCTTTCTCTAGCCTCAATTAGAAGTTGCCTAATGGTCTCAACATAACTGGAATGCATTTGGTTCAAACAAACACGGATTGCACTAGACAAACGAGTAGTCCTTGGAGGAACATAGTTAGTCCCATCCTCGACTCTAATTGAGAAATTGTCATCCTCCGATTGAGTAGAATTGAAATGTTCTATCAGGGGTGCATCTTCTATCCTGTTGTAAGAATTTTCAGGATTTGATCGCTCAACCCTTTCTTCAGGGTTATTAGGATGATATAGAGCAGATTCTGGTGTTCCTTGCTCATCTCTGGCACCTCTTGTTCTGTTAGAACGAGTGTTAGCCATTTCTTAAGAGTGTTTTCAACTTTATGAATAGTCTACTCCCACTGTGGGCGCCAAAAACTTGTTGGTACAAAAATGGTTTTTTCAAACAAGTAATGATGCCCCGTCGCAAGTTGGTCCAAACACCAAGGAGGTGATTCACTCTCCTAAGGATCACTGGCCTTTAGCAATAAGGGTTATCCTTAAAACGAAAGGATCCTCGCTAAGTCAAGTAAGCAAAAAATATCAATGGCTATGAAATATCGTGCAATACAAAATACAAAGGAAAATATCGAGAGACAAGTAGCAAATAAAAATCAGAACAAATTTGAAGGAAACTATTTCATTGATGATTGTATGATTTCCAGTCTTACACGAAATTTTATGGAAAAGGAAAGTAAGAAACAAGCTTAATTGAGGAAGAAAGAGAGGAGTATCGTCATCCTTCTTGTGCTCAATGAGATAAAGTAACAATAAGAGGCGTTACAACATAGGGTGTTCTTGCCAAATAACTACCTAAAACTATGGTAGAGATATCTAAGATCTAAGGATAAATTCTGATATTTGTTTGGTTGATGATTGATGTCCTGTTCTTCCACTGAAACCCTCTATTTATAAACAACTGGAGAAGCAATTTATCCTTGATTTCAAATTGCCGTTCGTCTAACTTTCCAACTGCTGGGAAAGTTTGAATTTGGCGCCTTTATTTACACGCTCCTTGAAGTTTCTACAGTCTTCATCCTTCTGAGAGTCTAGCTGGCCTTTGGGCTTCAACATTAAATGCTTTGGTTCTCATTGACTTGGTCAAAGTAACCTGGACCTGGGCTGAAAAGAGTTGGGCTTTCGTAACCTATGAGTCCCAAAGCCCAAAAAATAGAAGTGGTCAAAAGACTTATATGTTTACCGTTTACTTACGGTCCATTCTTTTTAACTTATTTTCACTCCTTATGAATTTAAATACGATCAAATAAGGTAAAATAAGGTAAAGTCTAATAAGGTTGAATTAGTTCAAGTTCAGATAAGTAAAAATAGGTTGAAAAGAGCATATCATTTATGGTTTTGCTGTCTATTCTGTTTTGGACGATTTTGGGACGATTGAGCCACTAAGGCAATACATATTACAAATAGCGGTGAGAGCAATCAAACTTGTAACCTAAGATCCGCAGGACCTCAATCTTAACTATTAGGCCAAGATCTCATTGATAATGGTTTGACTCAAATTAATTATAGTCGTATTAATTACAACTTTTATTTATGCACTCGTGTAAGCCATGAGCATGGTACACCTAAGCCTATTTTTTGTTCAATAGTCATTTGTACCTCTAATTTTTTTCTCATTTGGATGTATATTTGCTCATTCGGAGACGTCCTAATGAGCAATGAGAAAAAAAGACTTCGATGCCTCATGATCATGGTATACCTGCAAATTAGAAGGTCACCCTGAAGGAAAAACCAACTTTTACATGAATTTTGTTAAGGAGAGAGGAGAAAAAAAACTACTTAATCTAAAGAGAGAAATTAGGAAAACAAAGATTTTTTAGATTTTAAAAACAAAATTTTTACTAATGTAGCGTCTGCACGGCTGCACGTCATCTTCTACCAGTAAATAATCATATACAGTCTCGGAGAACTCATCTTCAAGGGCAGTAAAGTGGCTGGTTTGGTTCCAGGTGTTAGCGATGATTTTCATGCTTCTTAAGATGTGGGAGAGACTAATGCTATTATTAATGAGAGAGATGATACACATAAACTTAGTTTCCATATACACCTCATTCTTATTGTTGGAAATAGTGGGGTCCAAAATCCAGTAATTTTAACATTTCATTTGAAATTCAAACCCAAATCTGATAATGAGAGAGATGATACATATAAACTTAGTTTCCATATACACCTCATTCTTATTGTTGGAAATAGTGGGGTCCAAAATCCAGTAATTTTAACATTTCATTTGAAATTCAAACCCAAATCTGAAAATTTGAGTTTGAATATCAAAATTCTTGTGGATCCCCAAACTAACAAAACCTATTTTTTCTCTCTCCTCATCATTTTTTTTCTCACCTCAAATTTTGTCATCCCCTCTCTACCATTTTCTCTCATCTTCACCAAGAACCAATTGGAATTCTTGCCGGAAAATTTTTCATCGCCGGAAAAGTAAAAGCATATCACCCCCCTTATTTAGCATATCACACCTCTTTTAGATCTGGGCACTTGTATTATTTTTGGTTTTTTGTCATTAAAACTGTTGCCGGAGTTAGAAATGGGTGTTTTGTTGCCGGAATTTTCAGAGCTTTGTCGCCGGAATTAGTATTTCTTCTCCTTTTTTATTTTCTATAGTTTTAGTCCATATACGGATTTGGATTTCTTGTTAAATTAATGTCTTTTTGTTTGGATTTGGATTTATAGTCAAAAATTAAAAAAATGATGTGCCGCATATAGATCTGGAGTTTGCAAATTGAACATTTAGAGCTTGAAACTTGTAGTTGCAGATTGAACATTTCGAATATCAACGTCAAGTAATAAAGAAATTGTAATGGATTTGGAGTTTGGAAATAGTAACATAAGTTTTTTAGTATCACGATATTTGTAATAGTAATATATTATATTTTGTAAAGAGTAAAATATAGCAGTGGTTTTCAATTTTTTATTTTTACAATAGAGTGTAAATTAATTTTAAATTCAACATAATAATTATTATTAGACGCCAAGATGATTCATTTGAAACAAGAAATATTAGGATCACTTTATTTATATTAGTGACACAATGTTTTCTTTAAAAGGTAAAACAATGTATAAGTTTTGTTTGTATAAGTACATTTATTTTCAAGATAAACAATGTGTTGATGCTCCGCTAACTTGTTGCTACTTCACTTGCTTTCGCTACTTACCCATGTTCGAATTTTGAGCACGATAAACATTGTGTAGGTCTTGGAACAACTTTTGCACTTTTTAACTCAAAATAAATAATTTTTATTGTGAAGTAATTTTGGACTTTTCTCAAATTTATTTTCAGTTCAACATAATAATAATAAAAATAATAATAATTAGACGTCAAGATGATTAATTAGAAATAAAAAAGTTTAGAATTACGTTTTTTTATATTAGTAACATATTATTTCTATGAATGGTTAAATAATGTATGGTTTTTGTTTCAAGTACGTGTATCTGCAAGATGAACAATGTGTTGATACCTCGCTAACTTGGTTACTGCTTTACTTGCTTTCGATGGGTCAGGTTTAAATCATGAGCATTGAAACACGGTGTAGTTCTAGGAAACAGTTTTGTGGACTTTCTAACTAAAAATTATTTTCATTTTTACAATAGATTAGTGAAAATTAATATTAAGTTCAACATAATAATAATTATTATTAGACGCCAAGATGCTTGATTTGAAACAAAAAAATTATTAGGATCATTTTATTTATATTAGTAACACAGTATTTTCTCTAAAAGGTAAAATCATGTATGGATTTTGTCTGTACGAGTACATTTATTTCCAAGCTAAATAATGTCCTGATACCCCGCTAACTTGGTTATTGCTTCACTTGATTTCGCTGCTGACTCATGTTCAAATCTTGTGCATTGAGAAATCTTGGTAGGTTTACGAACAATTTTTGGACTATTTAACTCAAAATTATTTTTTTACAATAGATAATTGTAAATTAATTTTATATTTAACATAATAAAAGTAATAATAATAATAATAATTAGACGTTAAGATGATCAATTTGAAACAAAAAATTTTAGGATCACGTTATATATATTAGTAACACAATGTTTTTTTAAAAAGGTAAAATAATGCATGGTTTTTGTTTGCACAAGTATAGGTAATTGCAAGATGAACAATGTGTTGATACCCCGTTAACTTGGTTACTGCTTTACTTGCATTCGCTGCTAACCTAGGTTCGAATCTTGAGCATGGACAACTATGTGTAGGTCTAGGAACAATTTTTAGACTTTTTAACTCAAAATGTATATTTTTTTACGATAGATTATTGTAAATTAATTTTAAGTTCAACATATTGGATCCAAGTTTTTTGTACTTTATATCAAACAAAAAAACGCGATAGCTACTGATAAAAGGTATCAATTGAAAAAAAGCAGAGGGTTATAAAGAATAACGATTGAAATTCACATAATAGTTATTGGTTACTAATAAATATCGCTTTCTGTGAAAACAAATAGTAATGTTACTAATAGAATTCATACGTTACTAATTCAAAATAAAGTGTATTCTAAAATTAATATATTACTAATAAAACGATAAAGTGTATCATAAAATCACAAACATGTTCATAAATTAACACACTTCATCTGCTAACATGTAATTAACACACAATTCATCAACTATCGTTAGTGATACATTAAGGGGACTATCAGTGTTGTTGATCAATTGAATACATACGACCTTTTTGAATTAAGATAGGAACTATGCAATCGTCAATTGAATTAGTATCACCTCATTAAGGAATATATAATACTCGAGAGTGATCGGTTAATGTGTTTGAAATATGATCGTATATATTTACTATTTAATTTAAAAGAATCCCTATCAGAGATTAGTTAGTGATACGGTAAGGGGTCTATCGGTGTAATTGATCGATTGGATACGTACGACCTTATTTGAACACAGATAAGGACTATGTAATCGTAAAATGAATTACAATCACCCCACTAAGGAATATATTATGTTCGAGAGGGGTTGCTTAATATGTTTGAAATAAGATCGTAAGTACTTAATATTTATTTTAAGAGTCTTTATATTGGTTCATATATATAAAGATCGGAGATTAGTTAGTGATAAGTTAAGGGGACTGCAGGTGTATTGATCAATTGAATACATACGACCTTTTGAACAACGATACGGAGTATGTAATCGTCAGTTGAATTAGAGTTACCCTATTAAGGAATACATTATATTCGAGAATGATTGCTTAATATATTTTAAATAAGATCATAATTATGTACTATTTATTTTAAAAGGCTCACTCTCGGTTCAAATATATGGGATCAGAGATTAGTTAGTCTCTATCCGTCTATGATTAGAATTATTTACTTCTTGTTTAGTATTATTAGTATGCTTATAATTGGATTTTTTTATTTACGTAATCTGTTTTACTTTCAATTTTAATTATCATATAATGGACTTCCAAGGTTTCCATTGTAGTAACAAATTTAATATTTCTTTATGATATAAAATTAATATTAAGGAATAAATTCGCACATATTTGTAATCCTAATGTGTAGTGAATAAATTATTGTATAATGAATATAGTTAGTAATCTCCTTACATGATTAAAAGAACGATAATAAAGCGAATAATTAAAGATCTGCTTACAAGAAGTAATAAAGTATCAAAAATCTAAGTTTTATTATAAAATGTTATTTGAACATTTTACTTCATTGGTATTTGTTTTCACAAATCGCGATATTTATTAGTAACAAATACCTTTCACATGAATTTCAGTCGTTATTCTTTATAACCTCCGTTTTTTTACTTTAACCATTGAATGTTTAATTTTAACCATCCAACTTGGATCTAATATGATAAACTTCAAACTAATTTACAATAATCTATCATAACAATAAAAATATATTTAGATTGAACAAGTCAAAAAATTATTCCTAAATCTACACACAGTTTACCATGCCCAAGATTCGAATCCAGGTCAGCAGCGAAAGCAAGTAAAACAATAACCAAGTTAGCAGGGTATCAACACATTGTTCATCTTGCAATAAAAAATATATGTACAAATGACAACCACCCAATATTTTACCCTTTAAAGAAAATACTATGTTACTACTCTGAATATTGTGATACTAAAAAAAATTCATGTCACTACTTCCAATCTCCAAGTCCGTTACAGTTTCTTCATTACTTGACGTTCATGTTCTAAATGTTCTATCTGCAACTCCAAACGTCCAAGTTCTAGATGTTCAATCTGCAAACAACAAATCCATATGCTACACTTCAATTTTTTACTACAAATCAAATCCATATGCTACTCTTCAATTTTTTACTACAAATCCAAATCCAAAGACATTATTTTAACTACAATTACTTCAATCTGCTCCAGCAACCACTCCAGATCTGGACAAAAATTATAGCAATAAGAAAGGAAAACAAATCTAATTCCGGCGACCACTTGCCAAAGTTGAAAACGTCGGCCTTTTTATGAAATAGAGCTATGACAAATATACTCTATTGTAGAACAATGACTACTACCATATTTACTTACATTAACACCACCATTTAAGTTCATCGTTCCCATTCTACCAACATTCACCATATATACCATCATCTCCTAATTTACCGAACCCGAACCTGTTTAACTTCCCACCTGAACCCCATAACATTGGGTTCAAATTTTCCGGATATCAAGAGAAAACCAAGATTTGAATTTAAGGTCCCCAACAAGCTTTAGCTCAATCTCCAATTGCATTCTTAGAATTAGGCTTTGTTGATGCAGGCTAATAATTCTCTTTTCATAAATTCAATTGTACTCAACAAGTACAATTGTCGTAAAAATTGTCAAGGTGGAGGAGAAAATTACTGGATTTACCACAGCCAAAAAAATTGTTGCTCGTCGGAAAAAATTTTGGCCGAAAAAATGAACGATTTTAATGTCTTAACTTCATCAGTAACTTTTCTAAATTTACCAGAAAGGGAATCTTTTTCTTGGTAAAGAGATGAAATTTTGACTCCAAATATCCCGCCCAACTCTCCATGTTGGCTCCTATCAGTGAAATCCCTACCTTCAAAAAAGCTTCTTCATTAGGTGATTTGGCAAGATTTTATTGGTGGTGTATGTGAGGACCACATAAAGTAAGTTTATGTGTATCATCTCGAGGAAATGAGATTGGTGATGCAGCGGGGGAGAGAATTTAAAGGTCATTGATAAGCGTGATAAGGTTGGAGGCTATGGATTTTGGCAAGGATTTTGCTGGCAGTAAAAATATGGTGGTTGACTTTGTGACTCTTGACGCTATTGGCACGCAGGCGGAGGTTGGTGTCCACCAACCCCTGCCTGGTCCCATGAGTCTCCTCTGTCTCAACTGTAGAGGGCTGGGCAACCCTTCTACTGTTAGTAATCTCCGGGATCTTATCCGAAGAGAGGCCCGTCTGTGATCTTCTTGTTAAAGACGAAGCTGAGTACTGCAGAGTTTAGTAGAGTGGAGGATCGGTTAAGTAATTTTTATGGTTTTGCAGTTGATAGTGTTGATCGGTCTGGAGGCCTAGCTATGTTATGGAGAAAAGATATCTCCATGTCGGTACATCATGTGGACTTTTGGGTGGAGGACGGTTTCAAGGAGAAGGGCTGGAGACTTACTGGTTCTTATGGTTGGCCTTAGGTGCAAAATCATTATATCTCTTGGCGTTTACGCTTGGAGTTTGCTTCTCAAACATCGGCTTGTGTTTCGGGGACTTTAATGAGATCTTGGTTAATGATGGTAAATAGGGAGGGAACAATTGAGGCAGTTAGTTCAAGATATTGAGGGCCTTGTTCGACAGGAATAATTGTTTTGGCGCCAAAGGTCTAGGGTTCTTTGGTTTGAGGCGGGGGACAAAAATTCTTATTTCTTTCATAGCAGACCTTTGAGTCGTTGGCGTAGAAATACCAATTCTGCTCTCGTCGATGATGATGGCGTGCTGAGAGAGGGGCTTGTTAGCGTGATAGAAGTGGCCATGAATTATTTCTTTAATTTGTTTCGCTTTGCAGGAAGATTTGAAAGGCATTGAAGGTAGGATCTCGGATCAGACGAATAGGGTTTTAAAGGCCGAGTACCACGAGGAGAAGATCAAAGATGCACTAAGTCAAATGCAACTGATTAAGGCCCCTAGGCCCGATGGTATATGTCCTCTTTTATACCTAACTTACTGGCATATTGTTTGCCCTTCTGTGTGTAATCTGATTCTGAGAATTCTTAGCTTAAAGCAAAAACCTTCATTTTTCTTATTCCTTAAAGAAAAATGCGGAAAAATTGATTGACTTTAGGCCCAGTAGTCGGTGCAATGTGGTCTATAAACTGGTTTTGAAAGTCTTGGCTAATAGATTAAAAGTCTTCCTCAATAAGATTATTTCTGTTAATCAGAGTTCCTTCACGCCAGGGATATTGATTATTGACAATGTGCTGGTTGCCTTTGAGATGTTCCACTATATGAAAAATTCTCGTTCGTCTGAAGGTCATATGCCTTTGAATTTGACATGGCTAAGCCGTATATGATAGGGTGGAGTGGAACTTTCTGGAGGAGGTTTTGGTTAAAATGATTTTTGTTGGTTCGTGGATTAGTCGTGTTATGGAGTGTGTGAGATGAGTGCCTTTTTCAATATTGGTTAGTGGTTCGCCTACGTCTGAGTTCTCTCCATCTCGGGGGCTTTAAGAGGGAGGCCCATTATCTTCGTAGCTCTGTATCCTTGTGGCAGAGACTT
This sequence comes from Patellifolia procumbens, assembly GCA_947645195.1. Classification (NCBI taxonomy): domain Eukaryota; kingdom Viridiplantae; phylum Streptophyta; class Magnoliopsida; order Caryophyllales; family Amaranthaceae; genus Patellifolia; species Patellifolia procumbens. Next base: position 74,191 of record CANSGD010000632.1, on the reverse strand, counting down.
TGTCTGGTTTGTTCCCTTTGGCTGTTGAAAATGGGGTCCGTCATGGGATTCAAATTGCGCCTTTGGCTCCCGCTGTGTCTCACCTTCTTTTTGCTGATGATTGTGTGATTTTTGTCAGAGCTTGTGAGGAGGAAGGTCGAGCTATTAAGAAGTTTCTGGCTATCTATGAAGCTGCATCTGGTCAAAAGGTGAACTTTGAGAAGACAGCTGTCTCATTTAATATGGGGATGACGGAAGGGCAACAAGGGGCATTGACTAATGTGCTAGGGTTAATATGGTCTATTTTCATGATCGTTACCTGGGGCTTCCTACAGGTGTTGGGAGATCTTAAAAAAGTCATCACTAAAGGCATTAAAGAGAGGCTCCAGAAAAAATTCAAGGGTGGAAAGGTTTATGTCTGCGTAAAGCGGGTAGGGAGGTTCTGATAAAGGAAGTGGCCCAATCTCCTCGTACATACGTGATGAGTGTTTTCAGACTACCTACCTCTTTTTGTGATGAGATTTGTTCCCTTGTCTCCCATTTTTGGTGGGGTCAAACATGGTGCGCGTAAGATACATTGGGTTGCATGGAAAAAGCTTTGTCTTCCTAAATCTCAGGGTGGTCTAGGATTTCATGACTTCAATTGATTAACTGGGCTCTTCTTGGGAAACAAGCTTGGCACATCTTAAAACTCGTTTGTTGGTTAGTCAAATTTTGTAAGGAAAATACTTCCCTAACTGGTCTTTTGATGAAGTTGTCATGGTTAGTTATCCTAGTTGTACTTGGAGGGGTATTTGTGAGGCTAAGTGGGTGCTTTGTCGTGGTTGGTGTTGGCGTGTTAGTAATGGTGAGAACATCAAGGTGTGGGGCGATGCTTGGATTCCGAGGACTCATACTCCCTGAATATTGGTAACAAGAGTACTAGTTTTACAGCCGATTTGATAGAAGGAATTCAAGCCCACAAACTTAAGAACAGAACACAGTTGAATATTGGTAATAGCAAAGAATTTGTTTAGTATCACACAAAGTTCCGTGTCAATGCCCATGATAATGAAACTCCATCTATGATAAATGTGTTCTCAGGAACTTCCATTATCACCTGATATAACTTTTTAAAAGAAGAACAAAGTAATAAAAAATTATAAAGCGACATAACTTTGAGAATGAACAAACAGCAACATTCTAATTAACGCCTCCAAATAATGCAAAGTCGTTTGCAATTATAATCTCCAACCTACTCCACCTTGCAAGCTATGCAGGAAGCACAAAAAACACCAAAAGAATGATCGAAACAACTATTGTTTGCAATGTTCAAGCGAGTTTCACATACTAAATACGAAGTATAACACATGACAAAAACAAGTAGAAAGACAGTGCTATTATCTTTGGCTAGGTGAGGAGAAAAGATCATTGTTCAGCAGTAGATTCCTTAGGAAGCTAACCACAAAGGTCTACTTAGCGCTTTTGATCAACCGATATTTGGCTGTTCTTATAGCCTTACCCAACACTGCCCAGAGGAAATCATGATGATTAACATAAACAGGTATAAACGGGTAGGACTAGAGGTAATCATACGATCTTCTCTTGAGAGAAACCTATTAAGCACTTCACTTCAATAAGTTAGTATTGTTTTCATCTCTGCCAGTAATTTTTTTTCTTTTTCCTCAGTCCTCACAGCATAGAATCTAGATAGGGAAATACATTTGGGACAATGACCAAAACACCAATTGAACTTAACCCTAAATTACCTTATGAAAGAGAATTCAAACACCAATCTTGAAGAACGAAACCAATTGACAAGGACTAAGCATCAAGTAAACACCAATTGCAATCAATCCTTGAATTAACATGAGAGGGAATCCAGTATTTCAACAATCTTAATGAACTAAACCAATTGACACGAACTAATTATCAAATGATCAAGCGCCATCTTTGAAAACGAAAAAGTACTTGTAGCTCTACAAACTCCTCTAGTAAACAAAACATAACCCCAAACTAGACAGCCTTGGAAGGAAGAAACCAACAGATGAATGAACAGTAAGCTATAATTACTCAAAACAAGGTTTACTGAAATTCAACCAAATAATCAGAAACCTAGAGGAGACTAAACCCAGGAAGCAAAAGCTACTTCCAACAACAGAAGCGCCCTAAGCAGCAAGCTACACTAGAATAAGCGGTGGACAGGTGAAGATGCAAAACTTAAACCCGCCTGAGTAAACTGTGTCAGCATAACAATGGTGACTGGTGAGACATCAGAGGAGGAGAGGTAAGGGAAGAAGTGGCCACCATTTTCCATCTAGATCTTTCCACTATTGAAAAGATTTAGTTTACTAAAAGGGAAGGAACTGAGTTCCTCTATTTCCATCCCCTTCCACACCCCTTTCTATGTTCAAATAAGGAAAAGACCTCACTTCAAAATCCCTCATCCAAACGTTCTATGAAGAAAGTGATAAGGTGAAGAAGCACCATATACCAACCAACCCGCAACTAGCCTATCTTTATACAATGAAAATCCAATCAACCCTACAAATTAGATAAGCACTTCATAGAAGAAACTACATGAATGAGGAGAATCAAACAAGATCCAGAATAAAGGTAGCTTAGACCATGTTCTTTTCAACTGAATAGAGCCACTCGACTGACTTAAAACGAACTGAAATCCTAAAACATTAATTCAGTCCAAAAGAACACAACCTTAGTCTCTAGGGCCCAAATACGAAACATAGGAAATCTGAAATCTTCACTCAGTAGAGTCTAACATGACTTTGAATGCTTAAGAGGGGGGAAGGGAGACCAACACTTAAAGGTTAAACCGTTATGGCACAAATCGACTCCTGAAAACATCCTTGGACCTTCATTTGCGCAGTGCAGATTTTGATGGAAGCACAATTGACCTTGGTAGGTAAGCCATGGTATAGTGTAAAAATAAAACATCAAAACTGCCTACGAAGATCCTCCATTCACCACTACAAAGCTATCAGCTCACTACCCCTTAACATGCCTTTATAAACTTCAAGAAAGTCACAGTTGGAAGGAAAGTATTTTCAATGGACAATGATTTTCCATAAGAAAACACTTTTCGGGAGAAAGCCCAACCACAGTTTAGTTTAGTTTTCTTTAATTTGGTTCCTAGAGAAAAAGAATATGGAGATAGAAGGGAGAGGACGGAAGAGAGGAGGGAATGAGGAAGAAATAGGGAGGAATTTATGGCATTCCCGCACTTTTTTCTGGTTACCAGTTGGTGAACCGGAGCTTAAGCTCGAACTACATCCAGATCCGACCCGATGCAGGGCGCACACATGGCTATGGTAGGTTCTACATACGTGGTCTTCCAAGGAAGGTTCTAAATACAGTATGGCTCGAAATACCAAGACTCTTGCCACTTGGACCAACCCCACGTTGGTGACATTCCCACCTTTAAGGAAAACATTTTCCACCCTTTGGAGGACTACTTTTCCCCGCCCTCTACAAACCATGCAAAGAAAATAGGAAAAACTCATTTTCACAACAATGATTTCCGCCTAATCAAATATTCTTAGATGTAAAATTCTTTATATGAAAGAGAAGTACCCATAGAAAATATTACTTTCCAAAATGTCATTTCCTATAAGTGAGTAATTAAGCCTCCGTTTGGTTGGGAGGAAAACACAATTCTGAAAAACTTGTTTTCTTACTTTCCTTTCTTTAGTTTTAAAGAGTGAAAAATAGTTTTCCTCATCATTGAAAGTAGTTTTCCATTGAGCGGAGAATAATTTCATTTCTATATGGAGGGAATCACATTTCCTCCCAACTCCTCACCTTTCTCTTTCCTTTCTCCCTTCTGTTCTCCCATTTATTTTTCTTTCTTTTTCCCCCTAACTTTATGTAAAGAACCAAACAAATGAAAGTTCTTTTAAAATTAAACTCCCTTAGAAAATGGTTTTCATGGAAAATTAGTCTATATGGTAAATGATTTTTGTCCAACTCTAAGGCTCCGTTTGTTTTGGAGGAAAACATTTTTCCAAAAAATCATTTTTCTTAAGAGGAGGAAAATAATTTTCTCAAGTGTGGAAATTTTTTTCTATGAAAAGTAAAACCATTTTCATTTTCTAATCAAGGTATGCCACATTTTCGACCATAATCCTTATTTATTATTCATTCCTTCCATCCTTATGCTCTTTTTTATTCCATTTCCTTTAACCCCCCTAGGTTTCTATCACCACACAAACAAAGGAAAACATATTTTACCATCATGTTTTCCAATGAAAAATACTTTTCCATCAAAATAAACGGAGACTAAGTCATCAACTATTTTTGTCAGAAAGCACATAAAGAAGATTTGTATACTTCCTATCAGAGAAAAACTAAGTCAAGTTTCAGGAACTTACACCATCCTGCTTACCAACCAGGGCAACCACACCACGATTGAAGTTTAACTTCCCAAATATTTTCAGGTTTTAACCAATAATCATCTTAGAATCTTGTCTCATAATGCAAACAACTGAACAAGTGACATCTGGTGATCAAGAGTCAGAAACAGCACAGCAAATACCTTCCATGAAAGTTTCACCAAGACCAAAGGTGTATTTTTAGCAGCACACACATAGTTAAATAACATTGAATATAATCCAACAAATTTCAATCACTGGCACAATAAATTTAATTCTAAATATTTAAGAAAAATCAGAATCAGCATCATACAAGGTGCGTTCTCTCCAATAAACAAGTTTTAAGTCAAATAAAGGTTATATAAGTTCCAATATAAAATAACCTAAAGTTCCAATAAGTTCAGTTCACATAATTTCAGGAAATATAAGGTGATGAGGATGCAGTAACACGCCCCCACTCCTCTAATTAATGCAGTAACACCAATTAATCCTGTTTTTCCCTTCAAATAAAGTTAAATTGAAGAGCAAAACCAACACCAGCAACATACCAAAACTAACAACCAATATGCACATTCAAACACAAATTGCACACAGAATCAAGTAAACCAATCACTAGATACAGATTAGGAAGATAGCACAGATTTGCCACAATTTTAATTTTTTAGAAACTAAATTTACTTACAAAAGGGATTAACTTTAATCTCTCTTGATTATCCACAAGATTCAACATTTAATAAAAGCAAAGAAAACCCACTAAAATTAACCCCAAAACAAGAAAAACCCAAAATTAAAAAACCCTCAAATCGATGAAACAACAGGTCTGATCTTAATAACTTCCTTAACCTGATCACTGTCGACGCGATGATTGCAAGCCAACCCACAACCGCATTGTGGGCACTCGTAGAAATTATCAATAGGGAAATTAGCAGAAGCAATTCCAACAGAAAACTCAAGTTCATCACCAACCCTTCTAACCTCAACGATATTAAGCCATAAGAAGAATACTTTAACAGTTACACCAGTAAGATTAGCGAGCTTGTTCTTAGAGATAACACCACTAATAGTTGACTTGTATTTGAGTTGATAAGATCCTTCCAATGAAAAACTACAACTCCCATTTAAGAATGCCTTGAAATTTCCAGTCTTTTCGTTTAGTTGATAACCCAAAGCTCCTTTTGGAAGAATACCTGCTGGGAAATTGAATGTTTGTAGGGCTTCATAGGCTGATAATTTCTCATCGGAGGAGACTGAGAATGAGATGAAGGAGAGGAGAGAGACCAAAAGCAAGATTGATGAAGAAGATGCCATTTGGGGTTTATGCGTCAAGTTGTGAGAATGTGAAGATCAAATGCTTTTTGTGTATGATGGCTGTTAGTTATAACTTACAAGATATTGATTCATATTAGCACTATATTTGACTTATTATTAATGATGTTGAGTGTTGAATTGTTGAGGGAGTCTCGTCTCGTGTTGGTTTTGTCTTATGTGGGAAATCAGATGCAACATGGCTACTCTAGGATGCCAAAAGATGGTTTTATATTGGTGTAGAATAAAGGTGGAAATCTTGCATTTTGAGGTGTTCACTTGAGAGTTATTGTATGTTCGGCTACCAAACACCTAATAAGCAAAGCCCAATGACTTTTTCCCCCTCATAACTCATAAGGATAGGAAAAGGCAAAACATTTGGAAATCCTCCTCTTAGAAGGGAACTCTAATGTTCTACTTGTTGTAGTTTTTATAATTGGTGAGTAAAACACTAAGTTGGTTCAAAAGAATGTGAAAGGTCTCATATAGGAAAAATAATAAATGAGTGATGGGCTTATTAATATTTATCTTCCTACTACCTAATACTTATTGAGTTGGTTACTTGAGAAACCTAATACTTATTGAGTTGGTTACTTGAGAAATTTCTGTGGTTGAGCTCTCGATTAGGCTTGGACTAGTTACCACTAGGGGTGTTCAAAAGACCCGACCTGCTGACCTGGGTGAATTTAACCGGGTAGTTTTGCCAATTTTCAAATTTTATTGGGCCGGGTACTTGACCCGCTAAATTCCTAAGTTACCGGGTCGGATAATGGGCCGTTTAATTTGAATAACCTGGATACAAGTATAAATTATATTTTAGTTAAAAATTAGAAATTGCTAGTCTGCTGCCACTCTGCTCTTAATAACACTTTCTTGAGTTGACTGTATTACAAATTCTTTTGTGTTTGCATGGTCTGCTTTAGAGCATAACCATTAGGTGATCCAAAATATGAGATCATCAATTATAATATTACTTTCCCACTCTTCCACTTTTTTTTTGAGGGTAAATTCGTTAGTGCCTTTTATTCAAACAAGAAGAGAATCCATCAATACATAAGGTGAGACAGCCGTAGGACAATGACGAACCCAACCTTGCTCCACTCCAAATGGCACTAACTTCGCGAGGTGATGGGCGACTGAGTTTCCATCCCTACGCACATGAGACCATGAAATTGAAGTAAAATTACAACTACGAGCAATAGAATCTTCTAAGATAGCATTTAAGTCAGACAAAAAGAAAGCTCCACTGGACAAACGTGAGATTATACTCTGGCAATCTGATTCAAGAATCAAATGGGGGTGTTTTTCTTCACTAGCGATCCTCAACCCAAAACAAAGGGCTTTACCTTCAGCAATCTCCGGAGACCAATATGCACGCATTCGGCGAGTCGCGGCCCAGACAACATGGCCTTCATGATCGCGTGCCACAACACCTAGTCCTACCCATCCGTCCTCCGTGAGGGAGGCATCCGTATTTACTTTAATCGTGCCAATAGGGGGGGCACGCCACTGCCGAGGACTGCTGCTGCCTGGTAGCTTACTAACGGAATAAATACGCTTGTTGTACTCCCCGTAATCCTTCACATTCTTCATCGCTTGCTCTAAAACAACATTATTTGGTGTGATCTTTGCTTGGAAAACAGCCATGTTCCGCCTACACCACACTCCCCAAACTAAAAAGGCCAGCAACTTTGCTTGATCCACATTGCAATCCTCGAGCCCAGCCAACCATTCGCACCAATCCTGCTGCTCACTCGAAGGGATCAGTCCTTCTACACCGCTGCCCAGCCACACATCCTTAACCATGGCACATTCAAAGAGAGCATGTTGGACGGTTTCTGGAGCATTTTTACACAATGGGCATGAGTCCTCCTCAACTATATGACGCCTAGAAAAAGTCTGCAATGTTGGAAGCGTCAAGGATCAAATCTTCCATAAGAAATGGCGAACCTTCGGAGAAACATCCAAACCCCAAATAACCACCCAAGCTTTATGTATAGCATCGAAGTTACAAGCCTTACCCAACATGTAAGCCGTCTTGACTGAGTAACTTCCATCCTTAGAAAATGCCCGAGAGAATATCACTTGGCCGTCGATCACTAAGGGGAACAGCGAGGACAGCCATTTTGTCCCTTTCATTGGAGAAGCGATCCAACAAGTCGTTTTTCCATTCCATTTTATCACCGTCAATAATGTCACTGACCAATTCAATCCCTCTTCCCTGCTGCCAGACACGAACCTACTGTCAATATTGATGACCCAAGGATCATCCCAAATACGCACATTCGCTCCATTAAATATACTCCACAACAACCCCTCTTTGAGTAGACTTCTCGAACCCCATATACCGTGCCATGAGAAACTGCTAACAGGACCCATCGCGGCCTGTAGAAAACTCGAGTGGGGATAATACTTGGCCTTCATGACTCTACCAAGCAAAGACTCCTCGGCATGAACAAGGCGCCAAGCTTGTTTGCAAAGAAAGGCTTCATTAAATACATTCAAATCTCGGAAACCCAAACCTCCAAGACACTTATGAGTGCATAAAAAGTCCCAACTTTTCCAATGGATTTTACGTTCCACTCCCCTCTGACCCCACCAAAATTTGGCCATGGCGCTATGAATGGTCTGAATAAAAGTCGTGGGAATCTTGTAAACTCCCATAAGATAAGTCGGGATCGCTTGGATCACAGATTTCAGCAAGATCTCTTTACCGGCTCTAGACAACAGCTTTTCCTTCCACCCCTGAAGTTTCTTCCATATCCTATCCTTGAGTTCAGCAAAAACAAGTTTTTTGATCTCCCTGCAATAGTCGGAACCCCCAAATATTTCGTATGTCGCTCTACCAATCTCATAGCCAGTAATCTCGTCAACTCCTCTCTCTGAACAGATAACACCCCTTTGCTAAAAGAAACCTCCGACTTCTCGATATTAATTTTCTGGCCAGATGCTGTTTCATATTTGTTGAGAATATCAACTATTTTCAAGCATTCCCGTCGGTTGGCTCTAGCAAAAGTAGACTGTCGTCAGCAAAAAGAAGATGGGATAATACTGGTCCACTTCGGCTGGCTTTTGCTCCGTGAATCTGTTTTTTCATAACTGCAACTTTCAACATGGCAGAGAAAGCATCGGCCACAATAATGAAAAGATACGGAGAAAGCGGATCACCCTGTCTGAGCCCTCTAAAATGCACCACATTACCACTAACCGTTCCATTAATCACAAAAGAATAATTAACAGAAGACACACAAGACATCACCAGATCAACCCACTTCCTTGAGAACCCCATTTTTCGCATAAGTAAGCTTAAAAAGGCCATTCAACCCTATCATACGCCTTACTCATGTCTAATTTCATAGCAATCGTACCCCTTCTACCTCGATTCGGATGTTTCATGGAATGAAATAATTCAAGAGCAAGGCGTTATCAGTAATAAGACCCCCGGGTACAAAAGCACTCTGATTTTCCGAGATTACATTAGATAAAATTCCTTTTAGTCTATTTACCAGAACTTTCGACGCTATTTTATAAATAACATTACACAGACTGATAGGTCGAAATTCAGAAACCAAAGTAGGAGATTTTACCTTAGGGATGAGAGCGATATTGGTGTGATTAAACACGTCTAGGGGTCTGGTTCCATGTACGATTCCAATGACCAGAGAGGCTACGTCATCACCAACAATGTGCCAGAAGCGTTGGTAAAAAATGGCATGCATACCGTCCGGGCCCGAAGCTTTGCACGGGTGCATCTGGTTAAGAGCCGCAAAAACTTCATCCTTTGTACAAGGACGGTCAAGCAAGGTATTCATCTCTGGGGTGATGCAAGAGTCCACCCCTTTTAGCACTTCCTCCATATCATCAGTATTGGGGGAGTTAGTGCTAAAAAGTGTGGCATAGTACTCCAAAATAATCTTCTCAATGTTTTCATCCTCCTCCTGTAAAACGCCATGCTCATCTAGAAGGCCACTAATATAATTCCTTCTCTTTCTCTGTGAAGCTTTGTGATGAAAGTATTTGGTATTTTTGTCGCCATCACGTATCTCCGACACCCTCAACCTCATATACCAATAAGCCTCCTGTTTTTCAAGCAAACCATCCAACACTCCTACAAGACGCCTAGCTTCACAAATTGCCAAATCATCCACACCTCCCTGAGCAGCCAACAATTCAGATTCAGTTTTTTTGATTTGATCACTCATGCTATTTAAACTCCCCTTACTCCAACAAGAGAGTTCTTCAGCCACCATTCTCAGTTTGTCCTTGAATGACATCCCAGTTGCACCATTCCAAGTGGTAGAGACCACTTTCTCACAATCATCTTCAAGCAGCCAAGCCGTCTCAAACTTGAACGTCTTTTTCCGTTTCTTCTTACGGCGTTGATTACCCAATAAGCGGAGTAAAATAGGCGCATGATCCGACTTTATGATAGGTTTTAGTCGTATCACCTAATCAAATATAAACCTACGGTCCTCTAACTAAGGTAGTCAGTGGAAGCAGGGTCGAATCCACAGGGAGACAGAGTTTCTAAATTAATATTCAACCAATTCAGCTACTTCAGATGAAATCAGGGAAGAATTAATTAAACTAATGAGTAAGCTAAGGAAGATGGACTAAATCGAGGAATTAACTATGGAATAAAAACCTAGGGTATTAGGTCGGTCCACCATGCTTATACCAATCGAATAGGGTCAACTACTATCAAAACCTAAGTCAAGAGTCGGGGGATTAGAGCACATGTTGAGCTATGGTTAAGATCAACGCTCATAGTTCAACATACGCTGCATGGTCACTAACGTAATCAGAACTACTGACGTGTCCTAGGCCTCTAGTCGTAAGACGGATCTGTGCAAACAACTATTAACCACAAGCAATCAATGAAATTGTACACTGACATTAATTACTCAATAAGAACAAACCACATCACAATCACCCTAATCAAGCCCTAGAAATTGATAGGAATCTAAATCACAATCATGGTATAAACATGGCTTTCCTATCTAACACCCTAGAAAGAGAACTACTCACTCATAATCGAATTAACAATAACAGACCTAATTTGAAACCCTAATAATTGCATCATGAATGAATAAATAATTAAGCTAAGCAATTAAGAATAATAAAAGAGATTAGAGTAAAGAAGAATACCAATTGACGGAAAGCAATAAACTTTATTGAAAATCATCCAAGGTTCCAAACACCTTTTCAAACTAATCTAAGTATTTTAATGTGAAAGTAAAATAAAAATCCTAAAACTAAAACTAGTAGCGTCTAATTCTAAACTAAAGCTTAAATTCAATCATCCCCCAAAAGTAAATCTCCTCCTCCTATATATACCCCCAGCAAAATCAATTAAGAGAATAAAAACACAAAGCAAAAGATAGTCAACGCTTGCATGTCATGTCCGTGCGTTTTTCATTGCTGATTGGGCTTATCATAATATGGCCCAGCTTTGTCCATTCTTCCTTCGCCAACAATACGCTGATGACTTTAATTGCTAGGCGCCCGATACTGTCGGGCCCAATACACCCGATCGGGCCGCGCGCGTCATGAGCCCAGCTCATCCTTTTCCTTGGACACGCGTAGCAGCATAGCAGCAACATAAATGGATCTCGCCCGATCGGGTCGGGCACAATACACCCGATCGGGTCTGGGGCATTAAAAGCCAACAAGCACTTTTGGTTTCTCGCCCGATCGGGTCGGGCAAAGCTCGCCCGATCGGGTCCGCAACTCTTATACCCGATCAATATATTTCCGCCCGATCGGGCCATTTTTGCCCTATTAGAGTACAAAAACCTCCTTTTTGACTCTTTCGCTCTCTAATCTTCACGTTTAGGGGTCTTGGGACCTCCTAAACTACCCATAAAGCTCGTGAGCCATCCTACGTGCCCCGTAACATCTCATAAAGCCGTGGTTGCATCCAAATGGCTCGGGAATAAGGAGAAAACTCCCTAAAACCTGCAATTCAATACTAAAACACAAAACCACAACTATATCCCATAGTTAGCACAAAAATAGCTCCCAAGAGCTCCAATGACGCGCAAATTAGCTTGTAAATAAGGGAGAAAAGTCTATATAAAAACGTGATATAAAACTCCCCCAAGCTAAACCTTTGCTTGTCCTCAAGCAAACAGAACATGAACATGGAATAGATTGCCTAACCCCAAAGATAAAAACAAATCAAAGCTCAAAACATTTTCAAGACTAAGAATCGTTCAAGCAGGCATAATTCAAGTTTGGCTAATCAAATCCATCCAACCACCAATCATCCAAGCAATTTATCAAATTCAAGCATCCACAAGGCATACAAGTCCTGAAAAGGCTCTCACAAGGATGTCACTCCTCTCTATTTTGTGGCAGGCAAAGAATATGCCCGAACACTCACCAACCCGACCATAAATACCCTTCCCACTCACACTCTCATGTGTTTAAGAAGGTTCAATGACGCTCATCCTAGTCAAGTCGACTCAATTAGCAGACATACTCTTTAACTTTGACAAACTGACTCGAAATCAATCAAATGAACAATGCAGACACAAGCTCAAGAGGACTTTATAGGGTTGTAATGGGCTTAGGTAAGAGGTAGGGATACTTTTGGGTAATGTGGTGGAAAAACCGAGAAAGGGGGAGCATGAATCACTCAAACAAGGCCTAAGATAGCCTACACAACTCCCAACAACACCATAAAACCACGTAAAGTAACCCAACTCTCATAAATCAATGACAAACTCATAACAAACCCAATTTTCAAGCAATGAAGCGAATATTTCTTTAAGAACGTACGTGAATGAAAGAACTTCCAATTCTTTTTCATTTTATTTCATTTTTCTTTCATTTTTCTGAACTTCATTCACGCAACTCTAGAATTGCTTTTTCTTTTCCTTTTTCTCACCCTCAAACCACAACAAATACATTTTTAAATTCCTCAACAACCAAATTAAACCAAGAAACCAATCTCATTTTCAACCAATACAAAGCTCCCCAAGCTAGGCTTGGAAATAATATGAAATGAGGGCCATAGGCTCATAATAAGGGTTTAAGTAACATGAAACAGGTCATTAGGCTCAGCAGGGCTAAGGAGGATAAAAGTATATCAAAAATTCACTCTGAAGCTCAAGAATAAGACAAAAGAACGCCTATCACATCATATGCTACAAGTCATCGAAAATCAGACAAGTACGAAGTCAAAGTCAAGATCAATCCACTAAAGAGGAACTGACACACAAGAATAGACTAGATAAAAATATGAATCCAATAGGCTACAAAGAGGCCTCACAGTCTAACCAGTTCAGGTATGCAGCACAAAGTGGTCTGATCTAATCTAAAAATGCTCGAAATCATAACAATCAAACATCAAATCATAGCCTCAAGATCACAGATGCCCAGCTATCCAGAAAAAATAGTCAAATCATTTTCAAATAGAGCACAACAAGGGGCACAGGGAGGCAACTAAACTAGTCATGGAACCATATTTTTTTTGATTTTTTCAGAATTTTTCGAAAGCAGTAAATCTATCCTAGAAAGCAGTAAAAGAGATAGGGAATACAAACAGAACTCCTCCCCCAAGTTGAACTTGGCAGTGTCCTCAATGCCAAAAGGTGATAAGGACTATGCTAAGAGGAAAAACAATGTTAGTACCCTCACTCTCGCTCACAAAAAGAAGAAAAAATAAAAATAAAAAAATAAAAAATGAAAAGAAAAGGAAAAAGGGAGAGAATACGAGTTGCCTCTCGCACAGCACTGGTTTATAAAGGTCCCACACGACCATATTACCTCAACCATCAGTCAGAAGAGAAACAGGGTTGTAGGAATAGTACCCTAACATGCCCATACGCGATCTTATCCTATCATCATTGGAAGAGTCCAATGCCTTGAGTAACTTATCAAATGCGCCCGCAAACATGTCATTGAGCACTAGATATGGCTTAATGACAAGCGCATCTATCTTCACATAAATAATATCAGAGAAAATAAATAATTTGTGAAGATAAGTAAAATCAAAATAAAAGGGAGAAAAGAAGGACAATAAACAACTTCCCTTTGGTGGCGTAGGCGTGAGGATCTCAAGGAGAGAATAGGAGCAACCGCAATTATGAGAAAATATGGGGCATGGCGAATAGGGAGAGAAGGGACAAGATCAAGTCTATGTGAAGATGGAATATAGGGACAGGGAATAATAGGCTCAACCTTGACGGTTTTACTTACAATTTCACCATCCTCAATAATGGGCTCGTCAACACAAGGGCTCTCAACCAAGAGTTCCTCTTATATCAAAACATTCATTACATCCACACTCCCCTTAGTCTGATCATGCTTTTCAATATCAGGAGGGTAGGTCTTATCATTCACCTCTAATATGGCATTCTCGACACAATCATCATCACAATCATTATCATCATAAATCGCCCATTGACCATCAAGTTGCATAGCAAGCGATTTTTCATACTCTGAGACATGTGCGAGGTAACACATCAAGTCTTGATTAGATTTTTCAGTTCCTTGTGCGAGGTGACACATCAAGTCTTGATTAGATTTTTCAATTCGTTCACCACAAGACTCAATCATCTGCTTAAGTAGATCTAGACTCTCTGAAGACTCAGATTGTGAATAATTATGACCTATGCGGGTCGAATAAGTATAATCAGTTGCATAGGACTCGTTAGGGAAATGGTTAATATCATGGGAATTCATGCACAAATTATTTGGATATTGACAATAAGAATATGCATCATACACATAACTATTGTAATACCCATTATCAAAATTATATTGCCCTTGCAAATTAGAATACCCATTATTATAGTCTTGCCCCTGATAATTGGAGTATCCATTATTATTGTCATAATGCCCTTGAAAATTAGGGTAACCCTCCCCATACGAAATATAAGCCGGCCACTCCATATAAACTCATGAGTAAGAGAGGAGGAAAGAAAGAATTCACAAAAATAAGAAAAAAATGAAAAAAAAATAACAAAATAAAAAAACGTACCTCAATTAGAAAAATGAAGTTCCAATGTGGCACAGAGAAGTAGACCAAATAATCTAATAAAAATTTAGAAAACTAGCCGTCTCCCGGCAACTGCGCCAAAATTTGGATAGGTTTTAGTAGTATCACCTATTCAAAGATAAACCTACGGTCTTCTAACTAAGGTAGTCAGTGGAAGCAGGGTCGAATCCACATGGAGACAGAGTTTCTAAATTAATATTCAACCAATTCAGCTACTTCAGATGAAATCAGGGAAGAATTAATTAAACTAATGAGTAAGCTAAGGAAGATGGACTAAATCGAGGAATTAACTATGGAATAAAAACCTAGGGTATTAGGTCGGTCCACCATGCTTATACCAATCGAATAGGGTCAACTACTATCAAAACCTAAGTCAAGAGTCGGGGGATTAGAGCACGTGTTGAGCTATGGTTAAGATCAACGCTCATAGTTCAACATACGCTGCATGGTCACTAACGTAATCAGAACTACCGACGTGTCCTAGGCCTCTAGTCGTAAGACGGATATGTGCAAACAACTATTAACCACAAGCAATCAATGAAATTGTACACTGACATTAATTACTCAATAAGAACAAACCACATCACAATCACCCTAATCAAGCCCTAGAAATTGATAGGAATCTAAATCACAATCATGGTATAAACATGGCTTTCCTATCTAACACCCTAGAAAGAGAACTACTCACTCATAATCGAATTAACAATAACAGACCTAATTTGAAACCCTAATAATTGCATCATGAATGAATAAATAATTAAGCTAAGCAATTAAGAATAATAAAAGAGATTAGAGTAAAGAAGAATACCAATTGACGAAAAGCAATAAACTTTATTGAAAATCATCCAAGGTTCCAAACACCTTTTCAAACTAATCTAAGTATTTTAATGTTAAAGTAAATAAAAATCCTAAAACTAAAAACTAGTAGCGTCTAATTCTAAACTAAAGCTTAAATTCAATCATCCCCCAAAAGTAAATCTCCTCCTCCTATATATACCCCCAGCAAAATCAATTAAGAGAATAAAAACAAAGCAAAAGATAGTCAACGCTTGCATGTCATGTCCGTGCGTTTTTCATTGCTGATTGGGCGTATCATAATATGGCCCAGCTTTGTCCATTCTTCCTTCGCCAACAATACGCTGATGACTTTAATTGCTAGGCGCCCGATACTGTCGGGCCCAATACACCCGATCGGGCCGCGCGCGCATGAGCCCAGCTCATCTTTTTCCTTGGACACGCGTAGCAGCATAGCAGCAAAATAAATGGATCTCGCCCGATCGGGTCGGGCACAATACACCCAATCGGGTCTGGGGCATTAAAAGCCAACACGCACTTTTGGCTTCTCGCCCGATCGGGTCGGGCAAAGCTTGCCTGATCGGGTCCGCAACTCTTATACCCGATCAATATATTTCGCCCGATCGGGCCATTTTTGCCCGATCAGAGTACGAAACCCCCTCTTTTGACTATTTGGCTCTCTAATCTTCACGTTTAGGGGGTCTTGGGACCTCCTAAACTACCCATAAAGCTCGTGAGCCATCCTACGTGCCCTGTAACATCTCGTAAAGCCGTGGTTGCATCCAAATGGCTCGGGAATAAGGAGAAAACTCCCCTAAAACCTGCAATTCAATACTAAAACACAAAACCACAACTATATCCGATAATTAGCACAAAATAGCTCCCAAGAGCTCCAATGACGCGCAAATTAGCTTGTAAATAAGGGAGAAAAGTCTATATAAAAACGTGATATCACTTTACTCGCCATAAATTCTCCACCTGAGCATAAGGGAAAGAAGCGTTCCAACTAGAGGAAGCAATATATCTGTCAAGACGCTCTCGTATAATCGTGGTGGGTGTTTTACCCCTCTCCCACGTATACCACAACCCGCATAGCCAAGGTCCCTTAATTCAAGCTCGTTCATCATGTGCTGGAAATCTATCATACTTCTTCTCTCCCCCGACACCGCCTTCAATTTCATCTCTTGTCAACACCTCAATGAAATCACCCCCTAGCAGAATAGGGTCACCGTGGGCACAAAGCGACCTGATCAAGTCCCAAGTTTTGTATTTGTTTTCCCTCTTCGGCCATCCGTAAACACCCACAAACCTCCATGTCTTCCCACCATCACGTTCACCGTCACCACATATGTGATTGCGTGAGAAAAAGATCAAAGAAAAACTCAAACGATCACCTTGCCAAACAAACATAGACCCCCTGATCTTCCTACGCTATCCACCCCGAACGATTGGAGAAACCCAACTTTTCCTTCTTCGACTTTGCGTCCTTACTATTGATTTTAGTCTCTGAAACAAAGACCAAGTCTAGGCTAAACATCTCCGCCAACGGCATATAAGATTCATAATGAAGGGCGGGGTTGGCTTACCCAACCTTCGCCGGGCTCGTGACATCAGGTGTATTGAGGGGAAAAAAGCTTTCTATCCTTCCTCTCTTCTCACCACTACCTAACATAACATCTTCATCAATTTCCATAACATCTTCCATCTTCCTTTTTGTCACCACTACACAACTTTTCTGATGCAGTAAAGCTTCTCTTATCTCTTTTCAGAATTTTCCCTTTGCGCTTCGGGTTGGATGAATCAGAAACACCAATAGAAAAACCGGTGAGACCTCCAAAGGGAGCCTAGGGCTAGAAACCCTTGTCTCCTAAGCCACAACACACGTTCCTAAATGAGCTTCAGCAAACTGCTCGTTGGTTGCAGCCTTAAAGGGGTATCATCATTGGTAGGTTCTTCCTCCATAGGGGCCAGATTCAAACCTTGCTGCTTCGCACTACTCTACACTCTTATCTTTGTTCTTAAATTCCAAAGACCTGCAGCAGCTAATAAAGGCTCTTGCCTCCTCCTTCATTTATAAACGGCCTTTTAAGAGGGAGGTCTCAACCATGTTCCCCAAAGATACTTTTCTTCTACTTTTTCACAATCCCTTTCAATATGCCCGAGAATGCCACAGACATAGAAAAAGGTGGGTAAGCGTTCATATTTTACGTCAATCTCGACAGGCTCACCTCGCTTGTTTGCAATTTTTAACAGACAAAGTAACGGTTTTTTCACATCAATAACACTCGAACCCTACTCGATTTTTGCCATCTAACACCATCATTGTCAACTTCTAAAACCTCTCCCAATCTACTTGCCATAGTTTCAATATCTTTCACTGACCTGCGATTGAGGGGTATATTGTAGAGACGGATCCAAAAACGACATCTGTCGAGGGTCAGATCTGAAGGCTGAAAATCACCTTCCATCTCCTTCATCATCACAAGATGATTATCAACGTCCACGGTCGTCCATTAAGGACTTTAATTTTGTCACGCTCATGCAAACTGGACTACAAACAAATGGTTCTCAATAGGGCGGAAGTTTGCACCTTGCCCACTTCATTCAAGATCTACTAGTAATAATCTAAATATTTCTTATTCCAATAGATGATCTACAATTTTAGATTTTCATATTCTCTCCCAACTTTTTATCATACCCCACTTTATAATTTTCTCCTCAATTGCATCTCCATACATATATTTTTTATTATTTGAGAGCAATTAGTGACTATTAAGTGTGATTAATTTATATATTTATAATTAAATAATATTAGTAAACTTAATATTATTATCATTAATGTCAATATCGTATTTAGTTAAGTAATACGGTAATTTAAAAATTAATCATATTCTAAATTGGATAACAAAGCCGATTTTTGTAATTTAATCGCAAATACTCTAAATAAAAACAATTATAGAGAGAAGAACTAAAAATGTTGTTATTCTAAAAAAAATCAATACAAATAAACATTAAAATTATAATAAATTATGTCTGTTGGATCTAGGAAATCTGGCGGTTGAAAATGAAGATGTATTGCTGTGGGCCCTGCATGAAGCTCGTCCTAACGACATGTGGAGAAGAGTGGGCCTGCTTGAAGTTATATGTCGCTGATGCTGCCGCGTGAAAATGGCTTCTACTTTACCTAATTTGTGCCAGCTTTGTCAGATGGGTAGAGGAAGAGTGAAAATCCATATTGTTGCAACGATCGGATTTTTCTTTTCCCTATCCCTTTTTTTTTCTTATTATTTTAATACCTTTTATACTATCTCTCCTAATGATCTAACTCCAAGATAATCTAGTTGACATGCTCTTATTGCTTCAATTTTTCAGCTTCATATAGCCAATATCTCTCCTTTAATTATCTCCCACTCTTTTCCTTTTTTTTCAAACAATCCCATTACTTGAATTCAATGAAGCAGCACAACAGTCAATGGAAATAATAATATGAAGCACGAGGAGGAGAGGGGAAGGAACTGAGTAAGCAATAACCGGAAAATTTGCCTAGAATAATGCAACCTTTTGGCGATTCACAAATAATAATGCAACCTTTCGATTATTCTAGAATAATACAACCTTAATACCCCATTTATTTTAAATAGGACAAAATGACCGGAAACCTGAACCATTTGTAATTTTTTATTTAAAACTTTAAATTTAATTAATAGTATATTAATATAAAAAAATAAAATAAAATAAAAACCCCCCCAAACCCCCACCCCAGACTACCCCCCCTAACCCCCACCCCAGCCCCACCTCTCCCACCTCCCCACACCCATGAAACCTTCCACCCCTCCATTCCCTTCTCACCGAATGAATTCCCCTCCCTAACACGCCACACCTACCCCGATTTACCACCATCAGACGAAACCCTTCCCCCTATCCTCCTTGTCGTTGCGCTTCCACCGGACGAAACCCTCTCCCTCCGCCTTCTCTTCCCCTCTCTCCTCGTGGCTGCGCCACCACCGGATGAAACCCCCTCCCCGCCTCGCTTCCCCCTCTCCTCCTCATGGTTGCGCTACGAACGCTCACCCCTGCCTTCCCTCCTCCGGTGCTCAGACTAGCCTCGCCCGCAAAACTGGGGGGGGGGGTGGAGTGAGGTTGGCGGAGGCTCTGGTGGTTTGTGGACGGGAAAAGAAGTGGTGGGATGGGTGGGGAGGAGGAGAGGGTCGACGGGGGGAGGGGTGGTTTGATTTTTTGTTTTGCAATTTTGTTTTTATTTTACTTTTAAAAATTGATACAGAGACAATTATTATGCAACAAGTGCCCCATTTACATATTTCAAGTCATACTTGGTTTTGTCCTGTTAAATATAAATGGGTATTAAGGTTGCATTATTCCAGAATAACCGAAAGGTTGAATTATTATTTGCGAATCGCCAAAAGGTTGGATTATTCTAGGCAATTTTTCCAACTAAATTATCTAACATAAGAACTTAACAAAACGAAAAAATACCAAAGATATATTTCCCTAATAATTAACTAAATGAAAAGATAGTAGAGATGTCTTTCCCTAATAATTTGCCTAACATTACTACATTCGATTGTGATCATAATTATATCACCATAAAATATAGGAGGAAGATTCAAGTCACTGATGGCCGTGATGGGTATTATTAAACGATATGCTCCATGTTTTTGATTTAGTTTTCTAATGAAAAGTAACTTTGAAGGTTTCTAATGAGAAATAACTTTTAAAGGGTGGTTTGAAATAATGCATGCTTTAGTCTAGGTATACGGTTTTTTTGGGCCGGACATGGGCGTCGGTGAGAAGTCCCGCTTTCCGAATATCCTCATTTTCGGGTACCTCAGAAAGCCAGGTACCCAATAATGAACACCCCCTAGTTACCACACGCGCGCGGGCCCCTGGGCTTTGGATTTTGGGAAATAAATTAACTAATTTTTTAGTGAAAAAAATCTGGAACATTTTTTATGACTGTTATAGGAATCAATAAGCTTCTATTTTTGCTCCTTGCTAACTGTTTCCACTTCTTGTTAGTGGGACCGCTCCACCTTCTCATTATTGCTTCCCTATAACTCCACTTATGATCGTTTTCCCCCATGAACTTAGGATTCGTCGCCCCTATTCTTCTCAGTCTCTACAAATACCTGCTTTCTGGCACTGTTTTGGTACACAAAATTCTCCCTCCTCCCTCTCTTTAGATTCTCTTTTCTGGGCAATATTAAGAACGTTCTCAAAGTCTCTATGTACTTCACCGACGAGTCAGTGTCGTGTTAACCTTGGAGGTTGGTTTGCCACGAGTCTGTGTGTTCGTAGCGAGGCAATTTCAACCTGAAGTATGTGTTGATGGTTTGATATTTGTATGCAAGCTTATTAGATATTTTGTATGGCTTGAAACAAGCACCAAAATAATGATATGATAAATTTCATCAAACTATTACTTCAAATGGGTTTTTAGTAAATGATTCTTATACTTGTGTTTATTCCAAAATAGATGATCTTGGTTGTGTTTTTATATGTCTATACGTGACGACATGTTGACTTTTGGGACTAATATAGACATAGTGAATGTAACTAAAGGTTTCCAAATTCTTGTTTTGAAAGGAAGGATTTAGGGAGGCTGATGTTATTCTTGGGATAAAGACTACAGAACATCATATGGGATATCATTAAATCAATCTCATTATATTGAGAAAATCTTAAAGAAGTTTGGTCAATTTGATTGCGTTCTAGTGAAAACTTCTATATGATTCTAGTATTCATTCGAAAGGAATAAAGGATATAGTATCACAAGAACAATATGCTAAAATTATTGGTAGTATAATGTTATTGATGAACTATACTAGACCTGATATAGCTTTTGATGTTAGTAGATTGAGTAGAGATACTCACAATCCTAATCGGGAGCATTGGGTGCTTTGATTAGATTATCTATTGGGGGTTTGCATTATGAACTTGTGTTCTTGAAGAATTGCGATGGTAATTGGTGTCTGATAATGATGAAACCCAATCTACTAGTGGTTTTGTTTTTACTTTCAATAGGGGAGCTATATCATGGAAATCATCAAAGCAAACTTGTATTGCCAAATCTACTATGGTTCTATGTTTATTGCTTTAGAATTGGCAGGCCAGGAAGCTGAATGGTTATAGGAGTTTACTAGCTGATATTCCATCAGTGGGGAAGCTACATGCTATGTGACTCATAAGCTTGACAATCAGGGACGCGAATAATTAAGCCTATAATGGAAAGAGGAGGCATATTCGCTAAGGCACGCTTATTGTTAGAAATCTAATTAGAAACAATGGCATTTCACTGAGTTTGTAATGTCGGAGAGGAATATTGCAGAGCCTCTCACCAAAGGCCTTTGTTGAAAAATGGTGGCAGAGTCAGCACAAGCAATGGGTTTAAAGCCTATTGTAAAGCGACATTAAGGATGGATACCCTTCGTAGAAATTTTTTAAGTTCAAGGGTCAAACTAAGTCATAAAAGAACGCAAGTAGTAGTGATAATACTACCATTCCTATATTAATAAAAAGTGATGTATTTGTTTTTACAGTAAATATGTAAGGATGAGCAAAAATGCTTTTAATAAGTTCATAGCCTCAACACGGCGGTTCGAAACAAACAAACTTGATGAACCTACCTATGTGAATGTGGGGCCCGATCCCCCATGAGATTCCCAAGTGCTTGTGGATCCCTAGAGCATCCATGAAAACCTAGGTATCAGGGGCACTGCATATTATAAATCGCGATGATGTTTTTATTTCTAAAAGCTTTAGTGCGCATATTGATTATGAACCCCGTAGAAGGTTCAAAGAGAAATCTACCTAATACAATAGTATGATATATTTGTGGCACCGGGAATCAATTCACCCCCCTAAGACATGTAGCCTTACAAAACCTGAGTATCAATTGCCCATATCTTCTCTTTTTTCTAGCCCCTGTTTTTTTTCTGTTTTAACATGTGAGGATTGTTGGAGTTTATATGAGTAGTGAGTAAACTCTAAGTTGCTTCAAAATAATGTGAAAGTTTGTAGTCCCACTTAGAAGCATAATAGATCGACGAGTGATGAGCCCGTGTTTGGGCTTGGGTTTGGGAATAACTTTAGTACCTTTTTAGTGAAAAATTTTAGAACAGTTTCTATGACTGCTATAGGAATCAGTCATTTATTTTTGCTCCTGGTCGACTGAATCACTTCCAAGTAGTGGATAGTTCCACCTTCCCATTACTGCTTCCCCATAACTTCACTTATGACCGTTTTTCCCAAGGAACTTAGGATTCGTCAGGCTCCAGTTCTTCTCGCCCTATAAATACCTGCTTCGGCACTGTTTTTGTACACATGAATTCTCCTCCTCCTTTCTTTACATTCTTTCTGGGTAATATTAAGAACATTCTCAAACTGTCTCCTCTGTACTTCACTGGCGAGTTAGTGCTGGTTAACCCTGGGGGTTGGTTTGCCACGAGTCTGCGTGTTCTTAATGGGGCAATTTCAACTTTAGTGCGTGATCGTATCATGCCAGGACAATTAACAGCTAAATTTATTATTTACCAATCATAGTTCCTACAATCTAAAGTTGAAATGTTTCCAATTATACTATTATTATGGTTGGCACTTCGTTTGCTGTTCCTCTTAATATTGTCAACCTCTTTGTTGCTGATATGTCTAAATTAGACTCTCTTGATGGAAAAAATTATATTATGTGGTCTGATAAAATGGAATCCTTTTTTAGGCCAAATTATGGAGATTACAACTTAACTATTGATGTTGCTTCTGAAAATGCAGCTAATGATTTTTTAGAAAGATAATAAGACTTTAGGGGATATATTATACATTATATGTTCTCCTTTATATATGATTTATAGTAAGTCGAAAAAGCCTAAGGATATTTGGGATGCTCTTAAAGTTAAGTATGGACTGGATGATTTTGGAACTAAGAAATATGCTTGTAGTCGTTGGTTAAGATTCACTATGACAGATGACAAACCTCTTTAGATCAAGTCCATGACTATGAATATTTGTGTGCTGAACTTACTGCTAAAAGTATGGACATCCTGATTTACTACAAGCTAATTGTCTTTTACAGAAATTGCCACCCTCCTGGGAGACCTATGTTCACAATAAGAAACATATGAAAAGGACTTTACCCTTCAGAAATTAGTTTCCCAAATAAAAATTGAGGAATAAAACTGGATTCAAACTAAATGAAAGACAGACCATTCTTCCACATTAGCAAACCTTATTGAGTCTAAAAATGCTCGAAAGGGAAAAAGGGTAAGGGTCGAACCATGTTCACGGTACTAGGAGAATGGTAATGGGATAAAGGGAAATAAGCAATTTTAGGACAACTGCTATCTCTGTGGTAAATTTGGACATGCTGCTAGGGATTGTAAAAAAACAAGCTTTCAAATGTTGTTGTCACCAAACCAAAAGACAACAAAGTACAAGTCAATCTTGCTAAAGATGACATAATTGCAGCTGTGGTGTCCGAGGTCAACTCTCGATTAGCAACGTCTTCGAATGGGTCGAATACTAGAGCTACCCGCCACATCTGCTCAAACAAGGACATGTTCAGACTTACAACAAAGTTTCAGAAGGAGAATGCGTCTTCATGGGCAACTCAAGCACTGCGAGTGTCCCGGGCAAAGGAAAGGTTTTTCTGAAGCTAATTTCTGGAAAACCATTATTTTGCAGAATGTCTTGCACGTACCTGATATCCGCATAAACCTCATTTCTGGTGAACTTTTAAACAAGGATGATATTAAATTAACTTTTGAATCTGACAAAGTTGTATTAACTAGAAATGGAGATTTTTGTGGGTAAAGGATTTTGTAATGCTGGACTCTTTTGTTTTGGATGTAATTTTGATAAGAAAATTTATATTGCTTTCATTTATATTGTTGAGTCTGTTTATTTATGGCATTATAGACTAGGTCATGTGAATGTTGTATCCATTAAAAGGCGAAGCAACAACATAGTCTTGTTTCTGACTTTAGTAATAGCTCTTTTGATAAATGTTAAGTATGTAGAGGCTAAACACCCTAACAAATCATTCAACAAAAATGTTTCTGATCCTCTACTTTATTAGAACTAGTCCATACAGACTAGGACTTTAAGAACTCTATGAGTTGGGGGAGTGGGAAGAGATATTTTATTATTTTTATTGATGACTTCTCACGTTATACTAAGGTCCACTATTGTTAAGGACGAAAAGATGAGGTTGAAGAGAAATTTCTAATTTATAAAGCGAAGTAGAAAACCAATTAGACCTTATGATATAGAGAGGAGATCGGATAGAGTATGATGGGCTCCACTTTAAGGAATTTTGTGAATCAAATGGAAATACATGAGGTTACAACCCCTATACACCTAAACAAAATGGAATAGCTGAGCGGAAAAACAGAACTTTAAGTATATGATGAATGCTATGCTATGCTGATTAGTTCAGGGATGCCTACTAACATGGGTGAGGTTATTCATTTTCTTGTTATGTGCTTAACCGAGTTCCCATAAGAAGTTAGATGAGACTCCCCTATGAATTGGAAGGATTTTAAACCCAATAAGCTACCAAAGTGTAGGGTGCTTGGGAAAATAGACTTCCTAACTTTCAAAGGAGTAAGATTGGACCTAAGACTGTAGATGGAATATTTATTGAGTATGCTTCTAACAGTGCTCCATATAGACTTATTCTTAAGGATGCTTTGGCTTTGGTCCTACAGAGTCATGGACGTAGAATCCTTTGAGCATATTTTTCACGAAAGTTAGTGGCAATCATGTTTGCATGTTGCAACTTCTTCTATATCGCATCATAACGTTGCATCATCTAGTGAGACTTTAGAACCTAGAAGGAGAAGAATACTAGAACTGAGTCTAGTTATGGACCTGACTTCATTACTTCCTTCTCAGCAGAAACGGTATTTAGATGAGCAAAAGATAGGTGCTTTTATATTGGAAGAGAACCTCTACAAATTTTGAGGAGGCACGAGATGTGTTGACTCCAGTGTTTGATGGAGGTTATTAACAGTGAAAAAATAAGTCCACAGAATAACAACACTTGGATTTTGACAGACCTTCTTGTGGGGTTGTAAGGCTTCGAGTAGTAAGTGGATTTTTACTAAGAAGTGCAGGCCTGATGGGACATTAGTATAAGCATAAATCTAGACTAGTACTTGGAGGACATCACCAAAAGAAAGGTCTAGACTTTTTTGATACATATCACTAATGACCAAGGTATCCACTATTAGAGGATTAATTGCACTTGCATCCATTGATGATCTTATTGTGTATCAAATGAATGTGAAAACTGCTTTTTTGAAAGGTTAGCTAAATGAAGATATCTATATGAAGCAACCTGAAGTATGTGTTGTTCCGGGTCAAGAGGACAAGGTATGAAAGCTATTAGATATTTGTATGGTTTAAAATAAGCACCAAAATAATGGTATGATAAATTTCATCAAATTATTACTTTAAAAGGGTTTTTAGTAAATGATTCTTATGTTTGTGTTTAATCCAAAATAGATGATTTATGTCTATATGTGGATGATATGTTAACACTTGGGACCAATATAGACATAGTGAATGCAACTAAAGGTTTCCTAAATTCTTGTTTCGAAATGAAGGGTTTAGGAGAGGCTGATGTTATTCTTGGGATAAAGATTACTAGAACGCTACATGAGACATCTTCAACTCAATCTCATTATATTGAGAAAATCTTAAAGAAGTTTGATCAATTTGATTGTGTTCCAATGAAAACTTCATGTGATTCTAGTATCCATTTGAAAAGGAATAAAGGAGATAGTATATCACAAGAACAATATGTTAAAATTATTGGTAGGGTAATATTCCTGATGAACTATACTAGACCTGATATAGCTTATGATGATAGGAGATTAAGCTAGGTATACCACAATCCTAATCGAGAGCATTAGGGTGCTTTGATACGATTGTTGAAGTATTTAAAAGGCACTATCTATTGGGGTTTGCATCATCAAAGAACACCTTGTGTTCTTGAAGGATTTTGTGATGCTAATTGGGCACCTCATAATGATGAAATTAAATCTACTAGTGGTTTTGTTTTTACCCTTGCTGGGTGGAGCTATATCAAGGAAATCATTAAAACAAACTTGTATTGCCAAATCTACTATGGAATCATAGTTTATTGCTTTAGAAGTGGAACGGTTAAGGAGTTTGCTAGCTGATCGATATTCCATTGTGGGAAGCCACCCATCAGTTTCTATATTATTTGACTCCACAAGCTGCAATTGGGGTCGCGAATAATCAAGCCTATAATGGTAAGAGGAGGCATATTCGCTTAAGGCATGCTATGGTTAGAAACGAATTAGAAACAATGTAATTTCACTCGATTTTGTAAAGTCGGAGAGGAATATTGCAGATCCTCTCACCAAAGGCCTTTGTAGAAAACTGGGGTAGGTACGCAGAAGCAATGGGTTTAAAGCCTATTGTGAAGTGCATTATGAAGGATACCCTTCTTAGAAGCTTTTTAAGTTCAAGGGCCAAACTAAGTCATAAAAGAACTCAAGTAGTAGATACTACTACCATTACTATATTAATAAAAGTGATGTAGTATTTGTTTTTACTGTAAATATGTGAAGGATGAGCAAAATGCTTTTAATAAGTTCATAGCCTTGAAACGGTGGTTTGAAACAGTACAAACTTGATGAACTTACCTATGTGAATGCGGGGGTTACGCCCTATCCCCTATGAGATCCCTAAGGCTTATGATCTCTATAGCATTCATGAAACTCCAGGCATTGGGCACATAATATTATAAATCGCGAGTACGTTTCTTATTTTGAAAAATGTTTAGTGCAAAAATATTGATTATGAACTCTGTATAGGTTCATAGAGAAATCTACCTAATACGACAGTATGACATATTTGTATGCACTGGGTATCAATTCAATTCTCTAAGACATTGATACTTACAAAACTGGGTATCTATTGCCCATATCTTATTTTTCCAGCCCTATTTCTTTCTATTTCTTCTTTGAATCATGTGGGGGATTGTTGCAGTTTATAAGTGTGTGAGTAAAACTCTAAGTTACTTCAAAAGAATGTGAAAGGTTGTAATCCCACATAGGAAGCATAATATATGAGTGATGGGTTTATTAATGATTATCTTCCTACTACCTATTGAGTTGGTTACTTGAGAAGCTTTTGTGGTTGGCTCGCAATTAGGCTAATTAAGGTTAGTTACCACACAGGCGCGCGCGCCGCCCACCCTAACTGGATCGGTCCGTGGGCGTTGGGCTTGGGCTTTGGGAAATAACTTAACTTACCTAATTTTTTAGTGAAAAATCTGTGAACAATTTTTATGACTATTATAGAAATCAGTCGCTTCCTCATGTTGCTCCCGCAGACTGTTTCCACTTCCCATTAGTGGACCGTTCCACCTTCCCATTACTTCTTCCCTATAATATCACCGTTTTTCCCCATGAACTTAGGATTTGTCAGTTTCCAGTTCTTCTCTCAATCTCTATAAATACCTGGTTGTCTTGGTATCCTCCTCTCTTTACATTCTCTCTTCTGGACAATATTAAGAACGTTCTCAAAATGTCTCTCTGTACTTCACCGGCGAGTCAGTATCGTGGTAATCCTGGAGGTTGGTTTGCCACGAGCCCGTGTGTTTGAAGCAGGGCAATTTCAACTTTAGGGCAGTGATCGTATGATATAATGATTTCATATAGAGTTTTTCCTTTTATTTACAAGCTAAAATAAGCGATATTGATGCTCTTAGGAGCCATTTACGCTAAGTATTTCGATATAGTTGTAGTTTGGTTGTTTTATAATGTTTTGCAGGTTTTAGGGAAAACTCCCTACTTTATGTCATTTTAACCACCACGTTGTAGCGGAGAAGGTATGAGGTATGTAGGAGGTCTCGAGTTCGTATTTGAGCCTCTTAAGAAGAAGAATTCTCGAAGAACTTGGCGTCTGAAGCCAAGCTAAGAAGAAGCCTAGATTAGGCTTGGCCCGATGGCACGGCAACACACGCCCGATTGGGCGTCGATCTTCTTATGCATTTTCAGCAGAATTTTAGCCCGATCTATCGGGCGGAGCCTTACTTAGCCATATTCTGAGATTGGAAGGTTCACAAGGGAAACCTCAGCCCAATGGCATAGGGCAGCCTCGCCCGATCGGGTGTCGGGTTTCGGCCCTGATTGGGGTGGCTTCACCCGATCCCATCAGGGGACGTTTGTTTTATGCTGCTGAAGCTGAGTTCCTAGACCAGATGGGCGGCCCTTGCCAGATCGGGCAGAAGCCCCGAAGGGCGATTTTATTTCGTTCTTTCTGTCCTATTTTACTTACTTTCTTAAGTTAATATAAATACTTTGTAGGTTATTTTTACATCCATCTATTATTATCTTAAACACTTTTAGAGAGCTTTTAGAGTTTTTACTTAGTTTATCATTGTAGAGGAGATCAAACCTTGGTTCCAATTAAAGTTATTGTTTTCAGTCAATTGGTAATCTTCTCTCTTATTGCTTTGTTATTATTTCTCAATCGTTTTAGTTTAATTATTGATTATTTCATGATGTAATTGTTAGGGTTTCTTAGTCGAATTGTTATTGTTAGTTTAATCATGTCTGAGTAGATTCCTTTCTAGGGTATTCAAGAGGGAAGTCATGTTTATACCATGTTGGTTAGACTGTTATTGATTTCTAAGGTTTGATTAGAGCGATTGTGGTGTGGTTTGTTCTTGATTAGTAATTAATGTTAGTGGTCAATTTCATTGATTACTTGTGGTTAATAATTGTTCGTACAGACCCGTCTTACGATTAGGGGCCTACGACACACCAGTAGTTCTGATTACGTTAGGGAACAAGCAGCGTATGTTGAACTATGAGCGTTGAGACTTAACCATAGCTCAGCACATGCTCTAATCCCTCGACTCTTGACCTAGGCTTTGGTAGTAGTCGAACCCCTTTGATTGGTATAAGCATGGTGGACCGAACTAATACTCTAGACTTTTATTCCATAGTTAAATCTTAAAAAATTCCCATCTTTCTCTAGTTTAATCATTAGTTTAGTTTTTCATATCTGATCTCATCTGAAGTAGTTATTTGGTTGAATATTAATATAGAAACTCTGTCTCTGTGGACTCGACCCTGCTTCCTTGACTACTATTATTAGAGGACTCTAGGATTTATCTTTGAATAAGTGATACGACTTTAGCCTGTCATCGTATCACGCCACGACAATTTACAGCTAAGTTTATTTATTTACCAGTTATAGTTCCTAAACTACTCCCTCCGTCCCTTATTAGATTTTCCATTTGTTTTTTGCACGCTCTTTTAATCGGTTCAAAGCGAGCAAAAAAACACTTCAATGAGCCAATGAACAAAAAAAGGTGTACCTGGGTGTTTTGATTGAACTCTTTCATTTTACATTAAATACATACCTCAAGTCCTCAACTATAATAATATGAATATTAAATAAAAATTATAATGAGAAGTAATATAATGAATAATAATAGTATTTTGGATATTTTTAAATGATAGTTATAAATAAATAATATTAATAATTATAAATTAATAGTAATAATAATAATAATGATTAATGTTTATAATGATAATTAATAACAATTATTTTATAGTCTTTGTATTAATGTATTAATACTTGATGATGATTATATCATAACTATAATATCTAAGAAGTAAATTAATATTACTATTTTAATAATTAGATTTAATAATATAATAATATTTAGTAATAAAATAATAATTGGGTTGGACCGTGCAAAATTGTATCATAAACCGTTTTGACGTGATTTGTTTGGTTTATGCTTTTGACCTAAACCATGTTCCTCCCTAATGATAATAGTAATAATAATGAGTAAAGATATAATAAAAAAATAATATATAGATATAATAATGATAATACTTAATAATAATGATATAAAATAATAATAATAATAATAATAATAATAAGATTAATTAGTAAAATAAATTATAAAAGAATGGAGTTGAACTGAACTGAACTGAACTGATTGGAGCTGAACTGAACTGAACTGATTGGAGCCGAACTGAACTGAACTGAACTGAAAATAAGCTGGGAGAACAGGCCTATAGATTGAATAATCATTACAAGATATTACTCCCTCCGTCCCAAAATAACTGCTACATTTGACCAAATAAGTACTCTACTTATTCGGTCAAATGTAGCAGTTATATTGGAACGGAGGGAGTATTATGTAAAAATGTCATAATAAACCGAGCTGGACATTTGAATAAATACTTGTGTCCTACACGAGTACTCACGTCCAAGTAACATAGGATATGACAGGCTAATCCGTTAATTCTCTTTAGTAATCATTGATAGACCGTGAGGACTGCTACTTACTTTGAAATATTGTTAGTCTTATGAGGTTCAGACTATTTCACACAAGACTCCTTAGGTACAGTCATGATTGGATTTTCTAGCTTATACCGTTAAAGTACATTCCAGGCTTTATCAGAATCACAGATAAAGCTGACTATGTTTAAGTTGCACATATCCATTATCCTCCATTTGAATGGACCATGTTTTCTTCACCGGTTATGGTGTTATCTTCTAACTCCTTTAATGCATTAGAGCATGCGGTTTTCAATGACATGTCTAAGATGATTCTCACTCCTATTTCACCGTTGCACCATTCCACCTTCACTTCAAAGATGTAGCAACCAAATATAATGCTGTGAAGTCTTCAGGATGGAAGGAGGACTTCGGATGCCTTTATTGGCTAGGTACATAGAAAAGGAATTTTAGTCTTTGCAAGTTTTGGGAGCGTCACAACTATGACAAATGATAATCTAGTAGATTCTTTATGGATAGTCCAGTATCTTTTTTGTGGATAGTCCAGCCTAACATGGTAAAGAAACAGTACTAAATCATTCCATTTGACAGTATATGCGACGGGGCCTTGGTGCTTTGCTCGCCATTCCTTGCAGAACAAGAAACTAATTGTCGTGGTAATATCGGCATGGTAATAAACAGTTTCGGGGGTTGAAGTTGAGAAGCAAGAGAAATTATGGAAAGAAACGAAAGCAATAAAATGTGAAAGAAAGCAGAGTGGAAGAAGTAGTGACGAGCTTAAGCGGATCATCATACAATAGCTTCGATAACATTGTTCAACCAAGTTAGTTCTCTGAACTACTAATCCAGACAATTTATGATGCTGATGGCAGATGCTTCAAAGGCTGGTAATAGCAGTACGATACACTCAATTGTTGTGAGTACTGATAAAATTAACTTGATGAATCTGTGGTAGCATGAAATTTTGGAGTAGAATGATCAGTAATCAGCACTTCTATTAGATACCAAACTCGGATTTGGGTTGAGCTACTTCAATTAGATACCAAGCTCTAAGTTCAAGCCTACATTTTTTATAAACTTGGGCATGTGGTAGTATAGCAAAAAAAAGTAGCAAATCAAGCTTTAACCCGAATATTCCTAAATAGATACCTACCTAAGATTGTCTCATACTAAAAAAATGATCATAAAAATGTAGGGATAAGAAGGGGGTCTCAACGACACCTACCAGTCACACAATCAAGACAACCAACAAATTATGCAAGCCAATCAACCCAAATTGTCACCCAACCAATTACCAAATGAAAACAGCAACAAAATGCAATGAACAACCAGCAGTTTCAGGAAGAAAACAATAGCAAACAACACACACGATAAAACGTGGTCAATCCCTTCAATGTGAAGAGTAAAACCACGGGACCTCTTTAGGAGTCCACCCTTAAACTCTTATTTTAAATCAGTCTACAAAGGATTCACAACCCACCAACAAACAACAACAAAAAGAGATTTCAAATAGAGAGCAAAAGGTGAAGAAAAACACACAAAAACAACACCTCCATAAAGAGACAATTCCCGTTGAACCAGGGTTCCGATTGAAAAACGAATGGTCAAAATGTATCCCCAATTATCCTCAGCAAGCTGTCAAAATTTCAGCCAAATCCAACGGTGGGATCTTCTTAGATGATTAGATTACGAACACGGTGCCAGAAAAAACGAGCAGAACACTCTAGACTCTCTCTCTCTCTCCTTTTGTGTATGTGTGTTTTAATCTGAATTACTTGTTGCCCTCTATACTCTTAGATCAATAAACTTCTCTTGGAAGCCAAAAAGACCCATATCAAAATGGACCCAAATAAGACATAACATGTACAACATAAAAAGACCCACATACATGTGTCCAAAAGGAATAACAAATATTGCATTATGGGCTGGACCATAACAAATCTCCCCCTCAACCCCAACACGGAGAAGACAAGCACGCTTCAATCAACACTTGAAGCTCATTACCGCAAGCTTACCACAAACTTCTAGCTTGCTTCCGAGCACCATCTTTGTTAACATGTCTGCACCATTCTTATCAGTATGGACTTTCTTCAACATCATTTTCTTTTCGTCGATAACATTACGGAACCAATGATATCGAACATCAATATGCTTGGTACGAGCATGATACATTCAGTTCTTACTCAAATTCATAGCACTCTGACCATCACAGAATACAACATACTCGCTTTGCTTCAAACCCAACTCTTGAAGGAACCTTTTTAACCAAAGCATTTCCTTACTTGCTTCCACAGCTGCTATATATTCTGCCTCAGTAGTTTACAAAGCCACACACTTCTGTAACGTGGATGCCAAGAAATGGCTCCCCTTGAAAATGTGAACACATAACCTGAGGTAGACTTTCTGCTATCAATATCACCAGCCATATCTGCATCTGTATATCCCTCAAGAATAGGTTTGCCACCTCCATAACACAAACAAAGTTTATAGGTACCACGCAAATATCTGAAGATCCACTTCACTGCATCCCAGTGAGCCTTACCCGGATCGGATAAGTATCTACTCACCAAACCAAACGAATGTGCAATATCTGGCCTAGTACACACCATAGCATACATCAAAGAACCAACAGCAGAAGAATAAGGAATCGAAGACATACTTTCCTTCTCCTTCTCTGTTGTAGGACAAGCTCTGTTACTTAGCTTAAAGTAAGTTGTTAATGGTGTACTAACAGGCTTGGCATGCTTCATATTGAACCTTTCAAGTACCCGTTCAATATATTTTTCTTTAGATAGCCACATCTTCCTAGCCTTCCAGTCACGAGCAATGTCCATGCCTAAGATTTGCTTAGCAGGACCCAAATCTTTCATGTCAAATGACCTAGACAAGTCTTTCTTCAAGTTGCTAATCATCTCTGCATCTTGTCCCACTATCAACATATCATCCACATACAAAAGAAGGATAATTAAGTTATCATTGGGGAACTTTCTGAAATACACATAAGGATCTGCAAAAGCTCTTTCATAATTATGACTAGTCATAAACGAATCCAATTTCTTGTACCACTGCCTTGGTGCCTGTTTAAGCCTATAAAGACTCTTCTTCAACTTGCAAACAAGTTTCTCTTTCCCCTTTTCTTCAAAGCCTTCAGGTTTCTCCATGTAGATTTATTCATGCAAGTCACCATGTAAAAAAGCAGTTTTCACATCAAGCTGCTCCAACTCAAGATCAAGACTCACCGCTAACCCCAAAACGGTTCTGATAGAAGTCATCTTGGCAACAGGAGAAAAGATATCATCAAAATCTATGCCCTTTTTCTGATTGCATCCTTTAGCCACTAATCTGGCTTTTCTCTTCACCATCTTCTCACCATCTTTCTTGTTCTTGAAAACCCATCTGTTCTTCAAGACTTTCTTGCCCTTAGGAAGCTGGACCAACTCATAAGTCTGATTCTTCTTTAAAGAATTCATCTCCTCTTTCATAGCCTCGAGCCAAAGATCCTTGTCTTTAGTAGACAACTTTTCTTGGAAACTCTCAGGCTCCCCCTCATCAATGACTAGGAGATACTCAAAACTAGGATACTTAGAAGAAGGTTTGCGATCTCTGATTGACCTTCGAACTTCTCCAACCTCCACTGGTGAGGTAGGTTTCTCCCCTTGCTCATAGACCTCTTCTTCATCTGGTTGAGCATCATTAGGAGCATCAAAATGAGCATCACCAAATTCTGGTACATCACCATCATCATCAGGATGAACCTCCTCAACACCATCAAGTGGTGCTTCAACATTCTCATGTGTTGGTTGTTCAACAGAAATAGAAGTAGGAACAGAGGAAACATCAGTAGTATCAACAAGAGAATATGAGTTAGTGTGATACCTTGCACTCAGAAGATCTTCACCCTTTTTGTGTTCAAAGAATACTACATTTATGCTTCTCACTACTTTCTTTTTCTCGGTATTATATAGTGTAACATCCCGTCCAAAACCAATAGAGAAAAGATTAAAAGAGATACTGATGGTAGCGGAAATACCATCAAGACGGGTATGCCACTACTAAAGCGGAGATAAACCAATACTAAGCTTTAACAAAAGAAGTAAAAGACGACAAAGCTTGAAATATTATATAAAAAGGATTGAGGTCCCATACCCTCAACCTTAACCAAAAGATCCAAAGAACAAGGCTAGTAACGAATCCAAAACTAAGACTGTGGCTCAAAACATGGCCGAAATCCAAAGAGTCAACAACTGTCTAAAAGAAGTAAAACAACTACTTAAGACCAACTATGAAGCTAGTCCTAATCCCCGAGCTATAATGCTCGTCCACAACTACCAAGACTACATCCAAGCTCACACGGTTAAGTCGCACAATCCCAGTCCAAACCGTAACAACTCTAAACTGCATCGCCATCTGCAAATACATCAACAACTTCCACAATCAGTGGGGAGTAACTAGCAGTTCTCCCAGCCCAATATAGGAAACAAGTAATAAGCTTAAAGAAGCTAGAAACAACGTTAAGACAACACAAACAACAGGACAAACATGCTTAAAACCGACTCTAAACATGCTACTACAACGGAAATGAAATAAAAGAAAAAATCACCCAATCACAAAGCACAAATCACAACCAAAAACACATACATCCAATTCAACGAAACAGACCATGCCGTCTGCCAGATAGACCCAATGGACCATGCCGCCCAAGGGCCCACCCTTGCATATCCGAGGACCATCCTGCCCTTTCCGGAATGCAACGACGCATTCGAGGACCATGCCGTCCGTACCGAATAACGTCCTCATCGGACCATGCCGCCCGTGAGTACCTATGGACCATGCCGCCCAAGGTTAAGTAACCAAAACAGACCATGCCGCCTGCCGGTAGACTCAATAGACCATGCCGCCCATGAGAATACCTATGCTTATTCGAGGACCATGCCGCCCTTGCCGAATAGCATTGCACATTCGAGGACCATGCCGCCCTTACCGAATGGCATACTCAACGAACCATGCCGCTCGTGAGTGAACCTTTGGACCATGCCGCCCAAGGTTATCGAACACAACATCAAAGCATCCACAACCAAGACTTACAATCACATAACACACCAAAGGAAGACACACTCAAACACATACTCATGCTATACACAAAATCAACCAATCGTCATCTGAGTTTGGGTACGAAAGCTATTACGATAACTCATAATATTTCCCGTACATAACTCTTGGCGAAGATATGCTAAGGGCAGTGTAATTCTTCCCCCGAGCATAACCACGTCGACAACTCACTCATCACACCCCAACATGGTTCAAAGAAAATGGTACTCAAACTACCCAAACATAACCTAACCCAACTCTTAACAAAAGTACTTAGAAACCAATAGAAACATCCTTAGCCATGCTCCCTAATAATCAAAATAAAGCTTAAACGACAAAAGAACATGTTGTAAACATAAATAGACCAAAAGACGAAACTAGAGCAAGCTGGAAACAGAAGACGGTCGCGGGGTGCGACGGTGGTCGCGGGGCGCGACCAAGACATCGCGAGTCGCGAGCCTGCTCGCGGGTCGCGAGCTGCCACTGCTCGTGGCCTGCGGCTGTGCTCGTACGCCTTGCTTCGTCCACAAAGCATACCTCCAAGTCTCAAGCAAAAAAAATCCAACAACAACACACACCCATACTCATCCAAGACAACACCCTAGCATGATACTAAGCATCATCAACAACCAAAACTCAAACTCCAACAATTAATCAAGTTACTCTAATCAACATAACAACAAAACATCAAACTTGACAAACCGACTAACAAGAACTAACAACATGAACATAACCACACGTTCACTCATGGAAATACCACAACACAACCTTCCTAATCATGATACTACACTAAACCATAATCACACAATCATCCAAGTTCCACCTAACATGAATCTAAGTTCTCTAACGCGCATCTAAACATCCTAAAATCACTACCTATTCCCTAACGTGCTAGAATAACGCTAGTTACCTCGATCTTCGAGAGGAGTGCCGAAAAACATTATATAATAGCATAGAAAACGTGCGGATCATCAAAACCTTCTTCCCCCTTGAAGACTTTTCCACCATTGAGCAACGTATTTCCATCTTAAACAACTTTAGGGTCCTCTAAAACAGTCAGTGACGTTCTGACCCAAATTTCCGATGATCTAAAGCTCGGATTAAAATTTCCTCTCGTCAAAGTGAAGGCATAGATGTTATAAACATGCTGTCCAAATTTGAAGACGATCCAACGGTTAGATCTCCGGCAATGGCCATTTTCGTGAAGGTGTGCAGGGGAAAAACGGGGAGACTTCACTCTTTCTCTCTTTCTTTCGTTCTTTGAAAGTGGCGTGTGAAAAGAGGGGAAATGGGTGATGAATTTCTGATGAAGGGGACAGCAAAAGGGAGGGGTTTAAAAGGGTGTTTAATAGGGTGTTAATGATGGCTTAATGATCACCATAAGGGGGGTTTATGAGGGAGTTTAATGGAGGGGATGAAGAGACGCAACTCTTAGCATCCTATGGTTACAAACAATCTATGGAGTCTTCTAGAAATCTCTAGGTGGTTAACCTTTTCGGCCCTATAGGAATAAAAATGGTGGACTAAAGTTCGTTACATGGTTGGTCTGCAAAACGACGATTAAACTAAATTAACATATTAGCCTAAGTAAGACTAACTCAAAAATTATACATAATAATAATAATAATAATAGTAAAATGTATGATCACATTTTCATATATCAAAATAAGCTCAACTTAAAATAAATAACATTAAGTTATAGCTTAACTTACAAATCAAATCATCGGAGCAATCTTAAAGATAGTTGCACAGTATAAAATATAAGGTTAAAGAAAAAATGATATAACCAAAAAAATTAATAAAAAAAATTAAAATTAAATCAAAGAACACAAGTTAAATTAAGAAGCAAGGGTCTAGATGAAAATTAATAGTCTCATAGATAAATTAGCTTAATAGGTAAAGCTAAGCAAATTTATAAAATTTAAATACTATGAACATCGTAAAATAATTACACGTCCATCGACTATACACATTTTGAAGTTAAGGTACGTATGCACAATACATTGTCCACAGAAATATGTTCCGGTTTCAAATACGACCATTTATTTAATAGAATATTGTTTCTATAAACGAAATAAATTTTAGATTTATAAATAACAATGTAAACCATATAAATTAACACGCGAAATTTCTAGTGAAATTACGGGGTGTTACATATAGTCTGCACCCATACTCTTCATCACCATAGCCAACAAACACACAAGGAGTACTCTTTGAATCAAGCTTCAATCTGTGATCTTTTGGCACATGCATGTATGCCTTGCATCCAAATACTCTAAGATGTGAATATGTAGGATCAAATCCCTTCCATGCTCTTTCAGGAATATCAAGACCCAAAGGAATGGATGGAGAGCGGTTGATCAAGTACACTGCAGTTTGCACTGCCTCAGCCCAAAATGACTTAGGAAGATCTGACATCTTCAACATGCATCTCACCTTGTTTATAATGGTTCTGTTCATCCTATCTGCAACACCAATATGTTGTGGGGTGCCAGGAACTATCTTCGCATGTCGAATGCCATGACGTGAGCAATAATTCTTAAACTCATGTGAAGTATACTCACCACCATTGTCCTAACGAAGGCACTTCAACTTCCTTTCCTTCTCCCATTCCACCATAGCATGAAATTTCTGAAATGTTTCAAACACTGGGCTCTTTGTCTTCAACATGTAGACCCAAGTTTTGCTAGTAGCATCATCAGTGAAAGTGACTAAGTATTTGTTGCCACCATTAGACTCCACGTTAATGAGACCACAAACATCAGAGTGAACAAGCTCAAGTTTAGCTTGCCTCCTAGTAGACTTCCTAGAAAAAGAAGCTTTATGTTGCTTGCCTGCCAAACAATGATCACAAGGGTCAAGTGAAATTGTAGTATCAACAGGAATGAGAGATTTACCTACTAAACATTTTAAGCCCTTGTCACTCATGTGTCCCAATTTTCGATGCCACAAATTTGGAGAATTCTTTTCTTCCACTGCATTAAGCTCACCAGAACATAAACTCACGTATGTTTTGTACAAAGAGCAACACAACTCGCCTCGTGCAATTGTCATGGAACCCTTGGACAACTTACATTTACCATCACCAAAGGTGTGTCTGAAGCCTTCTTCATCAAGAACAGACAATAAGTTAAGGCGTAGATCAG
Organism: Patellifolia procumbens; assembly: GCA_947645195.1. Classification (NCBI taxonomy): domain Eukaryota; kingdom Viridiplantae; phylum Streptophyta; class Magnoliopsida; order Caryophyllales; family Amaranthaceae; genus Patellifolia; species Patellifolia procumbens. Next base: position 35,192 of record CANSGD010000632.1, on the reverse strand, counting down.
AAATATGGCGCACATTCTTCAATGTAACCTTGCATCCAACACTGGTCTTCACACGAATATCACCTAACACAACAAACTTGTTGACCTCTGGTTACCCATTTTGACACTACCAAAATCACCAGCTTGGTAATTCGTGAAGTATTCCCTTCTAGGAACACAATGGTATGAAGCACCTGTATTTACTAGCCGCTCGGTGTCTGAACTTTCAACATGATGACACTCACTAGCTGCACAAATCAAGGTGACATCATCATCACTCTTAGAAGCGGTTGTTGCAGTACTTTTGTCATCTCCCTCCTTTTGTGAATCATGATTCTTCCTTTGTTCTCTTTTCAAGCAGAAACAATGCTTTTGATATGACCAGGCTTCTTGCAATAATGGCATGTAGCCACATTTCTCCCATCACTGGATTTGGATCTACTCCTTGAGTTATCTCGACCTTTGGGACCCTTACTCCTGCTTCTTCCTCTATTCTCCACAACAAGAGCTTGTGAATTATCAACTCCCATCTCCTTCCTTCTAATTTCTTCATTAAACATGCTCTCTTTTATAACATCCAAAGATAGCATACCATCAGGAGCAGAGTTACCCATAGTCACAACCAAGGTCTCCCAACTGTCTGGCAAAGAACTCAACAAAAATAAAGCCTGCAACTCATCATCAAGAACAATCTTCATAGTAGTCTACTTGATAATATCCTGGAAGTCACTAAGATGCTCAGAAATAGACTTCCCACCTATCAATTTCAGATTAACAAGTCTCATAAGCAAAGAAGTTTTGTTATGAGTGTTCTTCCTTTCATAAAGACCTTCCAACTTCTTCCACAAATCATAAGGGTCGGACTCTTGTGACACATGGTTGAATATGCTAATGTCAACCCATTGCCGAATAGTCCCCAAAGTCTTTCTTTTCAACTTTGTCTAATCTTTATCTTCCATTTCATCTGGTTTAGATGGTTTAGAAACACTACCATCTGATTTAGTGACAGTTTCAATTGGGTCATACAAGTCCTTGCAATATAACAAGTCCTCCATCATAGGTCTCAAAATAGAATAATTGCTTGATGTCAATTGAATCATTGAACTACTACTACTCAACTCCATAATGTGACTAATTTAACTTCCGGCTCCGATACCAAGTCGTAGGGATCGGAAGGGGGTCACAACGACACCCACAAGTCACACAATCAAGACAACCAACCAATTATACAAGCCAATCAACCCAAATTGTCACACAACCAATTACCAAATGAAAACATCAACAAAATACAATGAACAACCAGCAATCATAGGAAGAAAAGAATAGCAAACAACACACACGATATAAAGTGGTCAATCCCTTCGATGTCAAGAGTAAAACCACGGGACCTCTTTAGGAGTCCACCCTTAAATTCTTCTCTTATTGATTTTTGAGGGTAAAAGAACCCCAAATCAGTCTTCAAAGGATTCACAACCCACCAACAAACAACAACAACACGAGATTTCAAATAGAGAGCAAAAGGTAAAGAAAAACATCCCAAAACAACACCTCCGTAAAGAGACGATTCCGTTGAACCAGGGCTCTCATTGAAAAACTGAACAGTCAGAATGTAGCCCCAAATGTCCTCAATAAGCTGTCCAAATTTCAGCCAAATCCAATGATGCGGTCTTTTCAGATGATCAGGTTACGAGCACGTTGCCAGAGAAATACGAGCAGAACACTCTAGACTCTCTCTCTCTCCTTTTGTGTGTTTTAATCTGAACTACTTACTGCCCCTCTACTCTTAGATGTCTATAATATCATCTCAATAAGCTTCTCTTGAAAGTCAAAAGGACCCATGTCAAAATGGACCCAAATAAGACATAACATATAAAACATAAAAAGGCCCATATACATGTGTCCAAAAGCAATAACAATTATAGCAAGGATCATACAAAAGAGACTTTACCTGCATAAAAAACCCTTTACTTTCACATTACTCTATTTCGTCCAAACAATGTTGTCTTTTATCCACTCTACTTTATCAACTAATATAAAATTCTACCAAACGTTAAAATATATATTAAATGGCCGAGTTTACGAAGCAAAAGGCTTCTAGTGTTTTACATGCCCAACCTACTCAATTGACCAGTCTAACTTATGTTCATAACGCCTATGTAAGCGTTTCATATTATCTCCTAGTATTTACTCCCTTTTCCATAAAAAGAATAAGTTGCATATAAGTTGATTTGGTAACTAATGAAGTAATAGATTAATAGTCATGTGCTCCATCATCGAACGATTAAATGCAGGGATGATAAATAAGATTTGCAAACCGATGGATCAGGGCTAAATGTTCCTTGAATGTCTCAGGCAACAAGCAGTCAAGCAAAGACTCTATCTAACTTCATTCATAAGCTTCAAAATACAAAATTTATGATGACCATGCATCATTCAAGTATAATTGTGTTCATTTGGACCAGGACAATTACCGACAACAAAATGAGCAACTTGGTGAGAATCTATTCAGAAGACTAATGTTACCAGAAAAATTATCAAAGATTCCAAGTTGAACGAAATATTAGACCTGGAATGTGTCTATTCCCATCCATGAGGTAGATAAATGCTGGTTGCAAACTTAATCTCTTGCCCACAGTGAATTTCAGGAATGCCTCAACCTGAAAATGGTCCCAGCGTTTTGGACCTTGAACTGTCCCACCTAAACTTAGACCCCATCCAATCTCATTTTCTGGAAAATCGGACATGCTAACTGACCACTGAATATGTTTTGGACTGTCGTTCCTCATTTGTAACCACCCTCGAACTCTAGTGCTTTCGTCAAGCTCAGATTCGAGCATCATAGCAACTGAGCCTGCTGAAAGAATTTCCTCAAGATTTGTCCTTGACATTGATGCGGAAGTGACCATTGAATCTTCAGAACGCTGATGGTGTCGCCAAATGCTTAATGGTATTGTCAAGGATCCACTGCTGACCTGTTGTCTTGCTTTAATTACATGGTGAAGCCCAAAGAGGGAGAGCTTTGCACTCCTTGGGAGTTGATAGACAATCTGACCGAAGGTGCTGAAGCAATGTCCCAATGAACCAGGTAGATTATCAACAAACTGAGCTAAAGAGCCAACGACATTTGATTTCTTTACTGACACACCGATTGCATGTCCATGATCTTGATGCAACAGGGGTGGTCCAAACGATGAGTAATCAGTAAGACCTCTCTCCTGTTAAATGAAATAAGGTTAACAACAATATAGAGGAAACCTACAAGCTTATGCCACACACAAACCCTGAAAGTGTAGATTTGATGAAGTTTTAGTATATACACCTGAAATGAAGAATCGGTCAAAATTGACAAGTCCCGACATCTAGCACCCATGGGAATTGCAACCATTGAGCACCAGTCAGTGATGTTTGCTTTGTAACTTACTTTAGCAAGTGATAGAGCCCTCGCTAGAATCTCGCTAGAATCCAGATGGTTGCTTTGATTAGCAACGAACTCTGCCTCAAGAATATCTTTCTCACGAACTTTGGTCTCCAAGGTGATTCTTGCATTGATTCCCGTTCTAATTCCAGCCCTTTTAATTGCATCAACATTCTCCTGATCAAGATAATCTATCAAGAACAAAGTTCCCATCACATCAACTTCGCCCCTTACATAGGTACCATCTTCTCGAAATGGACTCCCCTTTGATGACCTACTGAAAGTGAGCAGTCTTTCCACTTTGTCTTGTCTGTCTCTAAGTTTCATCAAGTCGGCAAATGCTTCTCGCTGCAAACGCTTCAAGATTTCAATCTGAAAATCATGTCATGGCAAGAGTTGTCAAGCCCCATCATACGGCTTGTTACCTATGAAAGCAGCAAATTTGTTAAACTCCAACTGGCTTGTCATGACATATAAACACAGTTTTTTTTTATAAGCCACAAACAATTAGTTCTATTTTACACCTGATAATACAATTGTCAGCCATCACTTACAAGGGCAAACTGTAACGTAGCCTAAACCACTCAAGGAATCTACCGTTTTTATCAGTTTTTTAACGATTCATTAAAATTTACATACTTCAATATTACAACAACAACAAAAAAGCCCTAGGTCGGCTAACATGACTCATTATTAAAAAAACGTCAACAAATAACAAGTGAGAAAAATTATTAAAAAAAAAAAAAAGACAAACAAAACGAGAAACAAACACAATGAAGATAAACATATAAGGCAATCACATTCCTCCACGTGAAGTCTATACCTCCACTCTACCCTCTGCGACGCCATACTCTCATTGATCCCACATAAACCTAAAATGCTCTTAATTACCTTCATCCAAGTTATCTTAGGTCTTCTCATACCCTTATGAGGCGTTTGGTATGTGGGAATTAGGGATTAGAAGGTGGGATGGGGATTGGGATTTAATGAGTGGGATAAGGATAAAATAATATATATCCCTTGTTTGGTATGGGTTGGGAATTAGTTGGGAATAAACTATGATTTTACTTAGATACCCTTACTACCCTCATCTCTCTTTCTTTTTCATTAAGGGTAAATGTGTAACTTTGCTCCTTATTCCTTATCCCACCCATAATACCTGCCCCCTAGGTATTAATTTGGTGGGATAAGAGGGGTTTTAATCTCATTCCCAATCCCACCTAAAATCTCCTATCCCCACAAACAAACATGGGATTTCTCATATTGGGGATTTAAAATCCCAATCCCTCCCCTTAATTCCCCACAAACAAACACCCCCTTATAATTTTGTTACTCCAACATTTTACAAAAAAAAAAAAAACATTCTCTATATTTGGGAGGTGAGCTATGTTGCTCCCGACACTTATCGGATACCCGTGTCTAGAAAATTAGTCAAGACACTCTTTTGACCGTATCGCCGTATCCTTAAAATTTTAGGTCTAGAGTGTCGGATCCTCGGATCCCTACTCGGATACGACATACGAGTCTGAGCAACGTAGGAGGTGAGAAATGTGTTAGACTTCTGCTTCTTGTTGTTTCTTCCCATACTCCTCTCTCTCATTCAAGTGCTTATACAAATCTTCATAAGAAATATTTTTTGCAAGTGAACACCATCACGTGGATCCTTCGATAAGTGACGAAAGTGGATCCAAAGTTGAGTATACATGGTGACCAAAGCTTTGTTGCTTGGTAGCTTATATATTACCATGCTTATAAAGACAGTGGTTGGTGGAAATCAAGAATTCCAGTACTAAATCCTCTGAAAGGAAGCAAGAGTAGTGCTTTGTCTCGAAGACTGTCAGACCAAAATGTCTTGCATTGATAGACAGAAATCATAGTCAATTAAAGGCAAGCATCAAGCATTCACATCAATACATGGACATGGGTCCTATTGTCCGAATGATCATGTTCAAAGCTCAAATTTCTAGAGCTACTGCTTGATAACCTCAATCAAACCCCAGTCCATTGCAAGACTGTATAGGTAGTTTTTCAATGGCTCGAATTTGAGATGCTACACCACATATAATTTCAACAGGCAGACTTCCCTTTCTTTAGTATAAGCAACTTTCGACAAGACATGTTTGAAACATGGTCATCCAACAGCATAGCAACTAAACTGGACGTAAATCTTTACCACCTAATCTTTGCCACCACTCAATGTGCCCATTGCAATGAAAATTCATAATGTGCAAAATACGAAAGCTCCTACACTAAAGAAAACTGACATTACACCCAATGGTGCAATTACCTGCCGTTAATTGAATTTTCGAAGCCTGATTTAAAACCCTGGTTCTTCCTCAAACCCACAATAATCTACGAACAATTAATATGAAGGATATCAAATGAGACCAATTTTAAGCATTTAACAGCATGATAGAATCAAAGAAGAACTAGAAAGTTAAAAACATATGATAATACACTGAAATAAGCATTACCTAAGCGTCAAAGTGACAAATGGGGGGAGAAAAGGGAGTGGAAGTATGAGCAATTTACCGGAGTTTGACGAGACTTATTCTGTCGACGGCGAGCGAAGCTGATGACAAAATCTTCGCTGGATTTAGCGAATGACTTGATTTTATCAACAACAGAAGCTATAGGATCCATTAAGAAACCCTAACAACAATGTAAAAAATGAGGAATTGTTAGCTAATCCACAAAGATACTATCAATTAAGTCATTCTCCTAATATTGTTAAAATAAATATAAAGGCGATTAGCAACTAGTACATGATTAAGCTAAAAATAATAATAATGAAATAAACCCTAAACGTCAGCCCCACCCCCCCTAAAACCAACCCCTAGCCTCAAACACCACTCAAACAGCCCCAAATACCACCCACTGAACCCGTAAACCCCGAAAACAAGATGCCAACCCCGGAAAGCAGTAACCCAGCCCCGAACAGTACCTCGGTGGCTGAGACGCGAGGTGGTTGGTTTTGGCCGTTCTCAGGCGAGGTATTCCGGCGGGCTTGCTGAGTTTGCGTTGGTTTAGGGGTGGGACTGAGATTTACGGTTCATTTGTTTGTTTATAATGTTCTTTACATTTGTTTTATTTTCAAATCAAAAATTGATTTCTTTTTATATTAAGAAGGCTATAGAAAATAAAAATAATAAGTTGAGGGGTTGGAGGGGTATTTGAAAGAATCTAAAATTAAAGGGAAATTTTCAATGGTGGCCCTTAGATCTTAGAAATTTTCAGTGGTGTAAATTTCAAAAAAACTTTCCCATTGGTAACCCTGCTTTACAAATTATTCCCAAATATAACCTTAATGAAAAATATTCCGTTAATAATAAAACATATTCCGTTAGTTAACCATTAAGACGGTCACTCGCACGTAAAAAGAGGTCTTTTGGGTCGTTTTTTGCCAACTTTGACATCAAAATCGAATGTTGAGGGAAAACTAACCCCCTAAACTTAACTTTAAGAATCGATTTTGAGGCGAAATTGGAAAAATACAATCCAAAATGCCTCGTTTTATGTGCGAATGTCCGCTTTAACGGTTCACTAGTGGAATATGCTTTATTATTAACGAATATTTTTCGATAAGGTTATGCAAGGGAATAATTTGTAAAGCAGGGCTACCAATGAGAAAGCTTTTTTGAAATTTTCACCACTGGGAATTTCTAATACCTAAGGGCCACCATTGGGAATAATTAAATGGTATTATTAGAGATGGCAATATACAATGGTTGATTCATCAGTCGCTCAAAAAACAAAAAGGGTGAAAACCCGAGTTCAATGGATCATGGATGGAATTAGGGTGAACGTTGGCGAGAGATGGATGGAATTAGGGTGAAAAAGTTTCATCCATCACCCGACCCATCACTTGTTTATCACCCACTCCATTAGGGGTGTGCAAAAAATTCCGATCCGAAATATTCCGATCAATAATTTCGGATATCCGATCCGGTTTTTAAAATTTGGATAATTTAGATCGGATACGGATATGTTTTTGAAAATCCGAATAACCCGAATATTCAGATTTTAAAAAAAACATTTTTAGATTTTTAGTTGTACTTTGACCTAACTCCTTTCAATTCTCGTGCTCTCAAACACTCACTGCCTCTTCCTCTCCACTCAGCCTTGCCGTCAGTTTCACGCTCACTGCATCTTCCTCTCCTTTCAGGTTCGTCGGCCTTCACTCATCATCGGCCGTCGCTCACGTCGGCCGTCACTCGTCGCTCGTCGTCCTTCTCCGTCCCTTCGCACTCTTCGTTCCTCGCCGTGCTTCGCCGTCCCTTCACACTCTTCGTTCCTCGCAGTCGCTCGCCGTCCTTCACCGTCTCTTCGTCGTCCCTTCAAATCCAAGATAATTGGTACGTTCTCTAGTGAATTCCAGATCAATGGTTCTTAGCATTAGTAATTTCATGAGATGGCTGTTATATACTCACCCATAGAAGTTTGAATATTATTATCAAATTTGTAAAAATCATGTTCATACCTACTATAATTCATTAATGTAACATATGGTTTGTGCTTCATAGAAAGTGTAGTAAATTGAGGATTTGGAAGTGGGGAAGCGCTGTTAATGTTTAGGTAGCCTGATTTGTGGGGAAGCGCTTCGGGTGGAATTGATGATGAAATAGTTGGAGGAAAAAGATTTAGAACAAGGATACAGAACGAAAGGACGAGAGTTACCAAGTTGGGTTATTCCATTTTTGTGTTTGTCTCTGTGTGAACTATGAAGTGGACCAGTAGTGCTCATTTACTCGGCACTTGATTTTATATTGAGTTTTTTTATTGAATTTCAGGGAGGATGGTCAAGATGTGTCTAGATAAATTTGTTTAAATGCTTAATTGTTTATGCATACACATTACACAATACATTTTATGATATATTATGTGCATTCTTACTTTTGAAAATCTTTGGCATTTAGATGTAAAAAGACATTTAGATGTATGCTATTGATTTTTCATAAATGATTGGTTAGTTATTGATTTTGCAAACCCTTAATTCCACCATTTTGAGAAGATGTATTCTTAGTTATTTGGTTCAATAAGTAGTCAACAAACACTTGTTTTAACTTAATTAATAATTGAAATGCCTATTTCAGGTTCTAGTTCTCAAGTCTAGATAGAGAGTAAACGACATTCGAATCTAGAAGCTCCACCTGTTTTTTCGGTAAGTCATTTTTTAGTTTCATTAAAGTAATTCCATCATTGTTATTTGTTTTTCATCATGGCCATATTTGTTAATGAAGGGACTAAGTTTATGTTGGTTTTTTAGCAGAAGGTCAGATCATCTTTTGATGATAATGAAGGAGTTAAATCTCCATTTGTTGATATAGATATGGAGATGATTGATGAGAGCGAGGGTGAAGAAGATAATGCACCCGATTCTTGTGATGAGCAGGAGGAAAGACCCCCACCAAAAACAGAAAAAGAAGAAAGGTAAAAGTGGAGCACCTCTCCCGGAGAAGAAATCTCGTGGTACTACGGGGAAGAGGAAGAATAAGTCATAGTGATGGGCTCATTTCACTCGTGACAAATCAGATCCCACATTTGCTATATGTAAGTATTAAAATGCATGTATTGGTTGCGATTTTAAAAGTGGGACATCTCCTTTAGCAAATCATATTAAGAGATGCAAAAAATATCCTCCAAATTTGGATGTAAATCGAAAGAAGATTGAGTTTGAAATTCAAAATAGAGTGAATGAAAATGGTACTGTTGAAACTGTTGGGGTTCCAAAACTTTGGGAATATGATTATGATTTTTGTAGGAGAAATCTTGCTAAAATGCTTATTGTGGATAAATTGTCTTTAACTTTTGTTGAACGTGAAGGCATTCATGACTTTTGAAAGCCTTTAAACCCTTTATTTAAGATTCCTTCTCGTACCACTGCCACTAGAGATTGTTATAGTCTTTTAATTGAAAAAAGAAATGAGCTGAAAGTTTCTTTTAAGAATTTGCATTCTAGAGTTTCTCTTAGCACAGACACTTGGTCATCGGGTCAAAATTTAAGTTATATGTGTTTGACTGCCCATTTTATTGATGATGATTGGAATTTGCCAAAAAGAGTTATTAACTTTTGTCCAATTGTCGGCTATTCCGGACAACTTATTGGTAGAGGGGTTGAAAAATGCTTAATTGAGTGGGATTTGAAAAACATTATGACTGTGACGGTAGATAATGCAAGTTTAAACATTATGATTGGATTCAGATTTCTATTTTGTTATTCGGATTTCGGATCGGATCCAGTATCCGGTTTTGCACACCCCTACACGCCATCACTCACTTCTTACATTTTCTTAAATGTCTATCATTTTATTTACGTTAGTTAAAAAAAAATTCCTTTTGATCATTATCGACATGTTTCCATAAGCTAATTGTCAAGAATAAGTCAACATTTGCGTTGACCGCTTCTAACAAGTCAACCTAAAGATTTTCCAATAACAAGTAAAGCTTATAGCCACTTTTGCTTTTAACAAGTTAAAAACCGGCTATCACCTCTTGTTAACTTATTTAACATGTTAAATTGACACATGTCACTACTTCATTGGATATTTTTTAATTTTAATTTTATATTAAAAAAACAAAATTAAAAAATTAAAAAAAAACTTTTCTTCTTCAAAAACATGCTCTTAACCTCTACTCATCTTTCTCTTTCATGAAACTACATGAAAATCTAAAATCCTTACTTTCTCTCTCTGTACAATCAATGGTGCTGTCTATCTCTTTAACCTCTCATTCTCTTCGATTTTACTTCTCTAGAATCAACAGTTCTCAAAGCTCGAATCATAAACAACAAACTCCCGTAAAAAAACCAACAAACTAGAAACACAACTCAACCTCCGCCGCGATAGAATCAAACGAGATGGAGGCATTATTCACTTTTGGAGTTACAAAGTTGAGGGAGAATTGTAGAGTGGAAATCGTCATTTTCATTTTCGAAGTGATTGATTTCTTGCAGTTCTATTAGATCTTCCATCTCCATGGCTAATGGTGGGAGATGAGTTGAACTCATCAGCTCCTGATTCTGCCAACGAGTTGAAAAACTCATCTCACTCACTTAGAACAACAACTCAGCACATAATGATGTTGGTGAAAACTGAAGCATTCGTTTGCATTACATAATGTAGAATAAGATGTTGCACGCCATACGATTAAGAAATAAGTTTTCTTGAATTGGGCTGAAATAGGGGGTGTCAATTTTGCTATTCTGTTCGAAAATGGTTGGAACAAAACAGTTGGGTTGACTTCGGTTCGGTTGACTTCGGCTAATTTTTTCACGTTAAATTGATTTGGTTGGCACCTTTTTCGGTTTTGGTTTGGTTACTGTGCTAATTTATCTCTTTTCATCCGTTCAGTTTGGTTATGGTTATCTACCCTGTTTGCCGCATACGGTTGTTATATAATATGAGCACTATAAGAAGGGGTGAATTATAGTGAGAGAATATGCTATACTTTTTGCAGAAATAAAGCTAGCTAGGGAATACGAGATATTTAGCGAGGAAAAACTTCCTAGGCACAATAGGGAAGAAACGACCTCGACCACAAGGGATTTTGACTCTAAACTCCCACTATAATAAGCCAAACGACTTTGCTACAAAACCTATTACTTTACTCTCGGGCCACAATTGAGCTCCTAAACTCAAGTTCCCAACAACAGTTCCCACAACTGGTTGTTCCTCAAGTTCCTTTCTTTCTCTTTCACGCTTCACCAAAGCTTCTCACACTTACACAAGAGTTCACTCAAACCTTCAAAAATACAATATATAAAATAACGGAATAAACTCGACAAAGTAGTATGACTTTAAGAACGGCACTGACTCTTTTAATACACTAAGAATATTTGGCGGCCAGACACACTTAATCGCAAGGTATTAGGCGCCTATTTATAATATACTAAGGCAATACCATACCTTATGTCCACTAACCCATGTTGTCCATTACTTCAATTTAATTATTAGTTTTTACGTAATTTTCCTTGAGAAAAACAACTACTAACCCACTACTTAACGCCATAAGAGAAGCAGTAAAGTAGACACGTGGTTTTAAAACTTAAGCCTAATTACACTAATAAAAATAAATTAAGGCTTTAATAAAATAATCAAGCCCATTACTCCACTAACAGTAAACATGTTGCAGTAAGTTAAACGTGATATTATTTTTCTTGGGGAATAATAAATTATTTTCTTCAATTAGTTTTTTGGAAAATATCTCTACAAATATTTAAACATAACCGAAAACTCATAATTAAGCCTTAAAATAAAATCCTTAAAACCGAAAATCGGCTTAAGTTCAATAAAAAAATCATTTAACTAAGACTTTTTTTGTCATAAACAACCTTTTATAATCACTTTTTGTGCGAAACAACCTTTTAAAATTTTTTTTGCAACTTACAACTGAAAGCCTAAATTTTTTTGCTAAAATGAAACCTTTATTGTAACCACCGTCACTTGAGTTTTCAGCCCCACCCCAAACCACCCCGCCACCACTTGACACCACCCGAAAACACCCCAAAACCCCAAAAACCACGACCCACCCTAACCCGAATGGTGGACTGTTGGGGCTGAATCTGGGTGGTTTTAGGGGTGGTTTCGCGTTCTAGGGTGGTTTTAAGGTGGTTTGGGTGGGTGGGCCGGTTTTGGGGTGGTTTCGGGGGAAATAGAAGGGTGGCTCGGGGGGGTAGTGGTGGTGTCGCGGGGTGTCGGGGGGTGGTTTGGGTGGAAACTAACGGTCAACGATCTAAAACTAACGGTCAATGACGGAAATTAGAAATAGCTCTATTTTGAAAAAAATTTAGGGTTTAGGGTTGTAAGTTGCAAAAAAAAATTAAAAAGGTTGTTTTTCACAAAAAAATGATTATAAAAGGTTGTTTCGACAAAAAACTCTTTAACTAATAAAATATAAAAGATAATATTTGAAAAGACTTTGACCTTATCCTAATTAAATCAGAAATCATTTTAAATAAATTCCCAACAAACTAACAACTAACTCCCTAAAGTCATGGACAAGTCAAAACTAAGTAAGAACTCTCAACAACCCTATCAAGGGCGCACAACTTGGGATATGTTAGCTGTCCTTAAGCTTTTCTAGGTCTGTTCCCAACCTCGTTCCAATAGTACCAGTGTTTGTTCCTGTTATGGGAACAGAACCAAATTCCGTTTGAGAATTCAACACAAACTAGATTAAGTATTTACTTAACCTTAACAAGAAGATATTAAATACATCCTAATGTATTCCTAATCTTCAAATATCTTCACTTCGATATTTGATTAATTCTCCAATTTATTCTTCGATCAAATATTCTCTTTGCTCGAGAATGAATTACCTAGCAATATCATAAGTGAAACACATTATGACTTTTGTTAGTTAAGTCATCTCAAAGTCAAGGGCCAACAATTTCCCCCTTTTTTAAAGATGGCAACAAAAGGCATATACTAAATTATAACAAGTCATATTAAACTATTTAACAAAAGTAATGCAACTAAGTTAAAACAAATTCTAATAGACTATTTATTTATGCAACTAGAGAGATATGAAACCAGGCGAGATAAAAATTTACTCTTTGCTCTTCTTCCCCCTTTGACATTTTCAAAAACATTATTCCATGATTTTGAAGTGATGAAGGTGTATCTATCAAAACACATCACACCACCAAACTTAGTTAGAAGTAAGTTGGTTAGTATAAGTAAATGGAAAAAATTGTCAACAATAAGCCAACTTTTGTGTTGACCGCTTTAACAAGTCACCTTCATTTATTCCAGTAACAAGTAAACCTAGTTTTGCTTTTAGTGTTTTACCGGTTACCTAATGTTAACTTGTTAGTTTAACTCCCATGTCCACGGTCGCGTTCTCATTAATTTAAAATAATTAATTATTTTGACTCAATAACTACCATCACCCTCTTCCCGTTTCAAGGTGGCACAACCACCACTATCATTAGCTTCACTAGTACACCTCCTAAAAAACTGATCCAAACTCCATGAATCACCAAACCCATCATTAGAACAATCCCAGAAACCCTAATCTGCAAATTACCTACCCGATCAAATTCAAAAGTTGTAGCATAATTTTTAAAGAAAGTAGAACTAGAGTCGAGATTTTACCATTATCAGGATTGAAACCGCGACGACGATCGAGAATTTTGAGCTGGGCATCGCGAATTAGAACAGGATCATGGTTTGGTGATTCATTGAGTTTGGATCAGTTTGGATAACATATTAGAACTTATCTCCCCTGCGATTCCACATATATTGTGATCTACAAGTTTATGTGCTGTGATTTTTCTTGATTATCTTCTCCTTGAAGTAGGATTTTATACGAGATGATAATAACGTCACTGTATCTGGTATCATGATTGTTTTATAGATTAAATTTACGAATGTTAGGCTTGCAAGTTTTTAATTACGAATATATAATTGTATTCTGGTAGTTATGGAGATGGATATTAGGCTATTAGCTAAGATATTTACGATCTTCACTCAATTGCACGAATACTAGGAGTTCTAATTAGAAATTCCCAAAGCTTCACCACCTAGGGTTCCTGTCTGATCTACTTCTTCACTTGGTATAAGTTTTCTTTCTCTCTATTTACACCCACGATTAGCTATAATCCAGATATCTTTTTTATCAAATGTGTTCATTTTTTCCTCTATTGTTAACATTTTTTTGTCAATTTGAGCTTTGTAGTTGATAATGTCAGTAATTGGTTACTTGTGTTCTTATTGCTCTAAATATTATGATTAAATTCCTCTATAAACAATGGATTGGGATGTCCATTAGATTTTTTTTCTTAGCGGCATTTCATCAAATGGGTGGTGCGAAATGCATCTTTTAATGCTTTAACTTCCCTTTTGTGATGTTTTGTGCATTGGTATTGATGAGATTTAGCGTAGGTAGCAGTTTTGCTTGATGGGAGTGTAGAGACGATGGCTGGTAGGCTTGACGGGCTCAGGGTGCGGAGGAGCGAGGATGCTGCCATGGAGAATGTTGAGGAGAGAATTTTTTTTTTATATTTGAGATGTAAATTTTAAAATGTGCAATAAAATAGTGACATGTGTAACTTTAACCTGTTAAATAGGTTAATAAGAGGTGATAACCAGTTTTGACTTGTTCAAAGCAGAGAGGTATATACGAACTTGTTTCCGGAATATCTTAAGGTTGACTTGTTAGGGGCGGTCAACGCAAATGTTGACTTATTCTTGACAATTTTTCCTAAGTAAATAGAGCATTCAACTCTCAAAACCGCAAATCCAAGAATATTAGCCATTCAAAAGACACACACATGCAAAAATATTCAACTTAAGATTAGCGAATCAATATAGTTCCATTGTAGCATGCATAAGAAGGAAAGAAATTAAAACATTGTTCCCATAGTTACACGAAAAAAATGAAAGATTAAACTAAGATTAGTGTTTGGCTCGAGGAGTAGGGGGTTGTTCGACTTCTTTCACCACATCATTGAGTTTCTTCATCACCTTGTGGTTGCATTCCACGGTTTGAGAAAGCTTGAATAGCATGGACTCCAATAGCATCATATTGTCGTTGACTTTTTGGGCGCCAAAAGATCGCCTTTAGATGATCCATGAAAACCTCTTGAACCATAAACGCCTTATCCACCTTTTCCGACAACCCTTTGACAATTTTGTTCACACCTTGAGCTTCTAGAGAAATTCCAGCATTGCCTCTGATTGACCCATAACCAAAGTAAATAAATGCACCAACCTTTGAGCATGTGCAAATGTATAAGTAGGCACCAATGTTGGGGTTTGGAGATGAAGAGGAAGTTTTGTGGTGTGATACGACAGTGGGGTTCCTTAGGGTCAGGAACAGCTGCTTGTTCCTAGGAATGGGAACAACAACTGGTTCCTTTCCCTTGGGAACAGCAGTGGCAGATTGCTTGGAAGGAGGAGTAGATTGGTGAGTTTTTATGGCTTGCTGTGTTTGGGAGATGCATTTTTCTGTGGTGAAGTTTCCATAGAGAAGGATTGTTCCCTTGATGAAGGAACACAAGCTTCAAAGCTTCTTTATCGATCAACTGAACTTCATCATCATCAACAAATCATCATCTAGCACAAAGGAAGTAAGAGCTCAACACCTTAAATTTCGAAGCGCTTACTTGATCTTAGAGATTAAAACCGGTGTCTCCCTCTCTAATTTTTCCCCTTGTCAACCCGTCTTCCCTTTAGCCTTTTCTTTTCTTCTTTCTTTTCTATTTTTTCAATTTTTTCATTTTTCATTTTTTTCTTCTTCTTTTCGTTTTCCACCTCAATATCAGTTTCCCCATTTTCTTCTCCTTCACCGTTATCATCATCCAAGTTTGAACGCCTTGCACAACTTCCCTATGTATAATCGAGACATTCAAATTATTGAGTGTCGTAGTGCCCAACAATTGTTGTAACACTAACTTAATGAACCCCATTAAGCTTCACGGATTGAATTTCTTTAATAGAACCAAAGAAGGGCTCCATATCCTACAACAACTCCATTTAATGCAATGATTCAAGTGTTGAATCAGAAGGCGGGGAAATTTTATTGGTTTATGAGATGCAAGGCAATGGATGTAAATCAAATCTAACACGCCACCAAATCACGCTTATAAAGACGAGGTAAAAGTGCCTTTTTGAGTAGGTGTAGGAAGAGAATTTTGTGGAATGGGGACAACGATTATGATCTGGTGTAGCACCTCTCTTTTACCACCATATTTCACCACTAGATCAGTAAAGGAAATGTCAGAAAAAGGATATACCCCACGCTGTTTCTTTAAATACACATTTGTTCCCTTCGCAAACACCAACAGTTTCCTAAAGAATCACAATTACAATCGATATGTGCTCCTCTAACTAGGGTAGAAATTTTTTTCACCATCCATCGAAAAGTTGTCACAGAATACATCCATTAACTTGGAACGAGACATTGACCATAGCAATTTTCAAACAGTAGTTCCCAACCCTGAAATTTGAGAATCTCTAGCAATTGATGGAAATTAACCTTTCTACACCATGCAAGATCAATATATAAACCCGAAACATACCTAGATAGGGTCGATTTCCTTCTCGCCGACTTTGTTGTTCCCTCTTCTGGGAACAGCAGGTTCCTCAGATTTTGCATGATCTCTTCAATTTCCATCTCCACCACTTCTTCACCTGTTTCCTCTTCTCAAAGCTCGTGCGGGTGGATTGGGAGAGATATCCATGGGAGTTAAGTAGTCTATGGCAGGGCAGGGAGAGGGTTTTTCGATTTTAGTTTGAGTTTGGAGGAATTGATTTTTGCAGATACATTTTGTGGGAAAAGGGGCGCCTTTTTATTTGGGTGAATGCGTGCAATTTGGTTTAGTAGGAAAGCTTAAGATTAGTTTACAGGAGGTAATTAATGAGGATTTTAATGAAGAAGATGAAGAGTTTAGTCAAAATTTGATTAATCCGTGTAAGCCACACGGTTTGGACAAAAAATAATAAAGAGAATGTAAGATAATATTTTTCAACTAATTTGAGAGATATTAGGAGGAAAATAGGAAAATATAATCAGATCTTCAGGAGAAAAAATCTAAGCAAAATATTTTTGGATTTTATTTGTATTTTGAAAATGAAGAAATCCTAAGACTAATACGCTGGGAATAATGCTTTTGGGAACAGCTACGGGAACAGAAAATCTTGCTACTTTGGAACATTATTAACCTTTAATCCCTTGTTAACTCTTAAGATATAGAATTATTTAAAGAACACTAAGGATAATATTATTGGACATTTGTAAGTAGTTTTCAAACAATTTTACTCACACATATGAAATAATCATATAAAAGTTGTGATGTATTTAAATAAATAAATTCACCAAAATTTATTCACATGTAAATAACGCCAAAGAATCAAACCAATAGGGAGAAGGATTATAGCAACTATTTCAACTTAATCAAGTCAAGTTCAAGCCTCAGTTTTTCAAACCGATCTCTATTTATGGGCTTTGTCGAATATCAGCAATCTGATTTTCAGTTTCACAAAATTCCATTCTAATTAGGCCCTTTTCAACAATGTCCTTAAGAAAATGATGCCTAATATGAATATTCTTAACCCAGAATGATGCACGGGATCTTTCGAAATACTAAGCACTAGTATTATCATAATATATAGGAACACAACTGAAAGTAGATTCCATAGTCACGAAGCTGTTGCTTTATCCAAAGCATTTGGAACAACATGCTGCTGCTAACATATCCAGCCTCGGCTGTAGATAAAACAACTATGTTTTGCTTCTTGGTACCCAAGAAAGTAAACTATGACTAAGGAATTAACCATACCCGATGTACTCTTTCTATTGACTAGATCACCCGCTTAGTCAGCATCTGCAAAATCCTTTCAATTCAAAGGATCACTTCTCGAATAGAACAAGTCTTAAATCGTCTGTTCCTTTGAGGTATCTAAGGATTCTCTTCACTGCCTGAGATGAGTTCCTTTGGATTGGCTTGAAATCTAGCACATAGACCTACACTAAAAGCAATATCGGGAGTTCGGGAAGACTTGCAGTTAGATATAATAATGAGCCAATTAAACCTCAATACTTGGTTTGATCCACACTAGTTCCTATAGCATCCTCGTCTAACCTAGTTGAAGTTCCCATAGGTGAGGGTTTATTTTTGAAGCTTCCAAACTGTACTTTTTCAGCAGTTCCTTGATACTTTTGTTGATGGATGTAGATTCCTTCTTCTGTTTGTTTAATTTGTAGCCCCAAGAAGAAATTGAGCTCACCCATCATACTCATTTCGAACTCTTTACTCATGAGATTAGCAAAGTCCTTGCACAAAGATTCATTAGTGGCACCAAATATAATATCCTTCAACATATATTTGAACTACTAATAAATGTTTCCTCGATTTCAAAAACAAGGTCCTGTCTAATTTTCCTTTAAACTCATTTTCAAGAAGGAACGTTGAAAGTCTTTCATACCATAATCTTGGAGCTTGCTTTAATCCACAAAGAGCTTTGTCAAGTTTAAAGACATGATTAGGAAAATCTTTACTTTCAAAACCGGGAGGTTGTTCCACAAAAATCTCTTCATTAAGATAACCATTCAAAAATGCACATTTCACATCCATTTGATACAATTTAAAACCCGTGAAAGCTGCAAATGCAATAAATATTCTAATTGCTTCCAATCTAGCAACAGGAGCAAAAGTTTCCTCGTAATCATTACCTTCATGTTGATTGTATCCTTTCACAACCAAACGAGCCTTGTTCCTTAAAATGGTTCCGAACTCATCTAACTTGTTCCCAAACACCCATTTCAAAACCAAACGGCTAATTTTATAATTTTAGATAAATTAAAGATGGACAACCATGAAATTTCACTTTTTATCTCGAGCCGAAAAATGGAGTATTCCTTGCAATCAATCAAAGGAGATATCTCAAGAGGTTTTCTTTTTAAACCTATCTCAAAATCATCTTCTCAACATGTGTGCTTGGAACAAATTTATCTGTTTCATCAAAATAATATGTACACTTTCTTCTACACTCGGCGGTCCTCTTATTATAAACTCTATAAGCCTTGCTACTTGAAGCGTAACCTAGAAATACCGTTGTCACTCCTAGCATCAAATTTCCCAAGACTTTGTTTCCCATTATTATGAACGAAACACTTACATCCAAATGTCCTGAAATAGGTAATATTGAGCTTTTTACCAAAATAAAGCTCATAAGGGGCTTTGGTCACTAAAGGTCTCACCATGACACGGTTTATAATGTGACAAGCAGTATGCACAGGCCTTCGGCCCAAAAGTTCCTAGGAAGTTCACTAGCTATTAACATAGTTCTAGCCATTTCCTCTAAGGTTCATTCTTCCTTTCAACAACACCATTTTGTTGAGGTGCTCTAGGGGCGGAAAAATTGGTGTCGAAGCCATGTTCTCTATTATAGTCGTCAAACTTAAAGTTCTCAAATTCCTTGCCATGATCGGATCTAATGTGCAAAAGCTTTTGACCGCTCAAATTTTGAACTTTCTTTTGCAAACACTAAGAACTCATTATAAGTCTCATCCTGGCTAGAAAGAAATTTTAACCCAAGTAAATCTAGAATAGTCATCAATAATTACTAGCACATACTTCTTGCCACTCCTACTTTGTATCCTCATTGGTCCACACAAATCAATGTGAATTAGCTCTAATGGTCTTGTGGTACCACCACGTTTTTGGACTTAAAGGAGGACCTTACATGCTTTCCTCTAGCACACGCATCACAAACTCGATCTATGTGAAACTTATTGAAGGTAAACCTAAAACTAGTTCTTTCGATAGAAGTTTGTCAAGCAAAGAAAAACTAGCATGTCCAAGATGCATATGCCATAACAAAGCATGTCCAAGATGCATATGCCATAACAACGGATCATCAATAACACTAAGGCATGTAAATTGGATTTTTGGAACAAGGTTAAGATCCACAACATATGTGTTCCCTTTTTTCGTTCCTTCTAAAACGACATCCTTAGTGCTTTTGTTGACGATAAAACACTTTTCGCTATTAAACTTCACATTGTTCCCCTTATCAATATCGGGAAATACTCAACAAGTTATGCTTTAAACCATCAACTAGAAAAACATTATATGGAATGTGACGATGACTTACCAACTTTGCCCATGGCAATTATGTTGCTCTTCATGTTGTCACCAAAATTCACACTTCCACCATCATAGGCAGAGATGAGTGAATCTTGATTTATCTCCAGTCATAAACTTTGAACAACCACTGTCTAGGTACCATGTGTTGTTCCCCCTCACTCTCAGCTGCAAGAAAACTAATTGTTAGAGTTAGGAACCCAATCTTTTTCGGGTTCCTTTCCTTCATTAACATTAGACTTCTCTTTCTAAGTTAATTTGCTTGTTTTCAAATTTTTGTCTAATCGGCCAAGTCTAATAAGACATTAGTTCCTATAATAGGCAGTTTTCCCACAAAACATACAAACTTTATCACTTGGTAAATCAACTCTTTTTGAGGTTTTTCAAACTTCTTTTTTGTGATTTGAAGCCAAGACCTCCAGTCCGTTTGGTTTTGAGGGTTTTAATCCAATTAGGAATACGAAGGAACTTCTTCAGTTCCTACTTAAGTTCAATTCCCTCCAAGTTCCTTGTTTTCTTTTTCCAAAAACGAAACATGATTTGTCAATTCTCTTATTTCAGTTTTGGCTTTTGTAAAGGAACTGACTTAATGTCAAAGGAACTCACTTCGTGAACAAACTCTTCCAATTGAGATAACTCAAGGCTTAATAAGTAGTTCTCATTTTTAAAAACTTCGAAATTTCTTTAAACTTAGATTTTTATCAAACAATTCGAAAATCTTTTTTCAATATCGATTCGAATACTTTGGTCAAGAGTGTATGTTCCTTTGCAACATATAAAGCATGTTGACCTTGTTTCAACTTAATGGACTCATTCTTGCAATCATTTACAGCATCAACAATAAATTCAAATAATTCGTTCTTTGCTTAAAGAATTAAGACGAGTTTTAATAGTTTCTAAACTTGCCTCAAGAGATTCGATCTCATTATCAGATTTGGAATTGCCGAGTGGCATGAGACAAAAGTTCTGTTGTTTCCTCATTAGGTTGAGAATCATCTTCTTCTCGGAATCCTGTTCTCCCCATGCAGCAACCATAAGTAGCTTTCTTCAAGTGTAGCTCAGGAGTCATAAGTGGAACCAGCAAGTTGTTCAGATTGAACTTCGTAAAGTCCTTAGTTTCCTGTTAGGTCGTAACCTTAGCCATCCAACGATCCCTAGGAAGGCTCCTTAGGAACTTACGCACCTGTTCCTCAGAGGTTATCACTTTTCCAAGAGAGGTTAGGTCACCATAATATTTGTTTGCCGAGTAAACATCTCCTGTATAGACTCTTTTGTTTTCATTTGAAAAGTTAATATTGGTTCATCAATACGCCTATTTTTAATCTCTTAACTTCACTCGTACCTTCAAGGAGTGACTTCAAGTAGATCCCAATTTTTTTTTGTGGTTTTGTATCCCATGACACGATTGTGTTCCTGGGCCCAAGACCACAGTGAAGCAGTTTAATGGCAAGAGCATTAAGTTAATTTCCATTTTTCGAAATCAGCTTTGTCGAAATCAGAGATGGATTTAGGAATACCTCGTTCTTGTCATTTGTGGTAGTGACTTCAAAGTCGCCTACCTCTATGACCCGCCATACCTGGTAATTGTCGGCTTTTATGAAGATCTCCATTCTGTTCTTCCAGCAGGTATAGAACTTGCCGGCGTTGAACATTGGTGGCCTCTGTGTAGAGTACCCTTCTTCTAGTCTCACTCTAGTATTCATATATTATCCAAGATCTCGAACTCAACAGGGTTTCCTGTGTTTTTAGAGTTCCCGCTCTGATACCAATTGTTATATAATATGAGCACTATAAGAGGGGGGTGAATTATAGGTGCGAGAATATGTTATACTTTTTGCGGAAATAAAAGCTAGTTAGGGAACACGAAAAGTGGAACACGAGATATTTTAGCGAGGAAAAACTTCCCTGAGCCCAATAGGAAAAAGCGACCTCGACCACAAGGGTTTTGACTCTAAACTTTCCACTATAATAGGCCAAACGATTCTATTTACAAACCTATTACTTTTCTCTCGTGCCACAACTTGAGTTCCTAAACCAAGTTCCCAACCGGTCCCACAACTGTTGTTCCCCTCGAACTTCCATCGAAGTTTCTCTCTCTCTCTTTCTCCGCTTCACTCAAAGGTTCTCACACTTACAAGAGTTCACTCAAACCCCTCCCCAAAATACAATATATAAAATAATGGAAGAGTATAAACTCGAATAAACTAAGTATGAATTCTCTTAGGAACAACACTGACTCTTTAATACACTAAGAATATTTGGCTAAGTCACATACTTAATCGCAAGGTATTAGGCGCCTATTTATAATATACTAAGGCAAGACCATAACTTATGTCCACTAACCCATGATGTCCATCACTTCAATTTAATTATTAGTTTTTATTTAATTTTCCTTGAGAAATAAATAACCACTAACCCACTACTTAGCTTAATAAGAGAAGCAGTAAATTAGAACGTGGTTTACAAAACTTGAAGCGTAATTGAACTAATACAAATAAATTAAGGCTTTAATAAAATAATCAAGCCCATTACTCCACTAACAGTAAACGTGTAGCAGTAAGTTAAACGTGATATTAGTTTGCTTGGGAGTAATTAAATTATTTTCTTTAATTAGTTTTTAGGAAAATATCTTTTACAAATATTTTAAACATAACCGAAAATCATAATTAAGTTTTAAAATAAAATCCTTTAAAATCGAAAATCAGTTTAAGTTTAATAAATAAAATCATTTGACTAATAAAATATAAAAGATAATATTTAAAAATATTTGACCTTTATCCTAATTAAATCAGAAAATCATTTTAAATAAATTCCTAACGAACTAACAACTAACTCCCTAAAGTCATGGACTAAGTCAAACTAACTAAGAACTCTCTAACAACCTTACTTAGGCGCACAACCATGTTAGGCGCACAACTTGGAATATGTTGGATGTTCCTAAAGTCTTTTCTAGGTCGATTACTTAACTTTGTTCCTAATAATGCCAGTGACTGTTCCTGTCATGGGAACAACCAAGGTCCGTTTGAGAATTCAACATAAACTAGATTAAGTATTTACTCAACCTTAACAGGAAGATATTAAATACATCCTAATGTATTCTATTCTTCACTCCAAGCTTGATACTTCATCTTTTTGAACATCTTTACTTCGATCTTTGATTAATTCTCCAATTTAATCTTCGATTAAGTATTCTCTTTTGCCTGAGAATGAATTACCTAGTAACATCATAAATGAAACGCCATCATGTCTCCTTGCTGGTTAAGTCATCTTCAAAAACTCAAGGGTCAACAAACGGTTCACTATCAACCGTCCATATTGGTTCAACGATTATTTACGGCGTTAATTCAATTAATTTCGATTTTGGATGAAAATCAATACTGGTTAAGTATTGTGTATCCTTTTCAAAATTTTCGTTTTTAAAAGAATATATAATTTCTATTATAGACCGCACGTGTTTCAAGTTACGTCAATTCGCTTAAATGGGTCGATTTCGAAATTACCGTAAAGCCGTAACGGGTCGGATCGAGTCTGGTCGGATGAACTCGGATAACCATTAATTGGATCATATCGAGTCGGTTACTAGCAAAAGTCGATCACGGGCTGGTCAGGCACAAAGGAAGTTCGAGTCGAACGAATATCGGGCTGGGTGTTAACGGGCCTGGGTAAACATGAGTCGGGTAATTGTCGGGTTTGTACGCGTCAATACGGAATCTGTGGCCCCTAGGTCGAATCGATTTCGATCCGGGTTATTTAAGGGTTGAGTAAATTCATTTCTGGTCGAACTTAAAGGTGATAACAAGTCGGATGAGTTCGGAGCCGGAACTCATCTCGTTAAGAACTCAGGTTGATGCAGTTAATTACGGTTCAGTTCCTTTTCGGTTCGGTTTCACCCCGGTTTTTTAATACGGTTGACTTTTGAAACAATGCTTTCGGTTCGGTTCGTTTCCAGGTACCAAGCTAATTTCGCTTCTCTGGTTTGTTCGGTTCGATTTCGGCTCAGCTAACAGTTCAACTAACAGTTTTCAACCAAACTGATGCTCTAGGTTGAAATATGCATTAAACAATTATATGATGAGGAATCATGGAGGGCATAGGCTTTGTAGGATCATATTAAAATTTGTTGTAGTCTACTGAACCTTTCCCCTATATTTATTATATAGGGACGGAACTTAAATAGGCAGCCAAGATAAGAACTTCGCGCTCAAGAACGAAGCATCTGGATTTTTTTTTTGTTTTATTTATATGAATATCTCAAAACTTATGGTTTGTTTTTGAAAGAGTAGTCTGTTATAGCCTATGGTTTAGCAAAAAATAACAATTGTACGGGCCGGGAAGATGAAAGGGAGGGGAGAGAGAATCAGTGTTAAAATTGAATTGATTGGAAGTGGAGAGACCTTTCAGGTCTAAGGGGAGGGAAGATGAAGAGATGATGGTCATGGGGGTAATGCCATGATTCACTCTCCTAAGAGTCACTGGTCCTTAGCAATAAGGGTTATAATTAAAACTAAAGGATCCTCGCTAATTTAAGTAAGCACAAAACTATCAACGGCTAAGAAATAGCGTGCAATGAAAACTTTAAATGAATTATAGAGAGACAAGTAGAAAATAATAATACGAACAAACTCAAAAGAAATTATTTCATTTGATGATATAATTTCCGGTCTTACACAAACTTTTATGGAAAAGAAGTATCAAACAAGCTTAACTGAGGAAGAAAGAGAGAATATCGTCATCCTTCTTGCAGTAATGAGATAGTAACAATGGAAGGCTTCAGAACATAGGATGTTCGTGCCAAATAACTACCCAAAACTATGCTAGAGATTCTAAGATCTAAGGATAACTCTTATATTTGTTGTGTTGACATCGTTGTCTTTTCGCCTGGTTGAAACCTCTATTTATAGACAATTGAAAAGCAGCTTATCCATCATCAATTTTGAATTCGTTGTCTAACTTTCCAACTGCTAGGAAAGTTTTGAATTTAGCGCCTTAGAATGGACTCTGAAGATTCTAGAGTCTTCATTTCTTTGAGACTTGGCTGGTTTTTGGTCTTCTTATCATTAAATGTGTTGACACTCTTTGACTGAGTCGACGTAACTTAGGCCTGGGCTAAAAAAATGAGTTTTCATAACCCATGGGTCTTAAAGCCCAAAAATTAAAGGCAAAATTGGGCGCAACAACACAAACTATAGTTGGGTGCAAGCTACAACAATAAACCTTGTTCGGGTGCAAAACACAACATGAACTTTGTTTTGAGTGCATACTAAAACGTAAATGATGATCGGTGATTGCGATATATACGAAGGTATTATAGAAGTTAGGTCAAATTCAATAAGGATTATGTTGGAAGACATAAGGAGTGCCTGTAATGGAGTATTGTTCATGAAAATGATGCTAATGGAGAGATGGAAAGAGTCACCGATCATCATTTATGTTGTGGTACGCACTCACTCATTAAGTCTGTGTGTGCTGTAACCCGAACAAGGTTATGTTGTAGCTTGCACCCAAGTTAGGTTTGTGTTGTTTGGCCCAATTAACTCAAAATTAAAAGTGGTAGTAACAGATATATGAAGGGGGAATGGTCTTCACAAACACAATTAACATTTCATAACACAATCTTTTTATTGGGGATGTTAGAGACCAATGAAAAATGTCTTCTTGCCTCTTTAACCCTCCTTTTTGTTAGTGTAAGAGTTAAAAAGGCTCGTAGTAATTCGTGTTTTTCTAATAAGAACAATTTGTAAAATTAAGCCCTAATATAGTTACTATTTGTAAAGTGCACATATTTTAAAATTTTTGTCAAAAAAACCCACTTATAATACTCCGACTTGTGAATTTAGGGCCACCGAATGAAATCCGGCCAAAATTGATTTTTTCTTCAAAAACTTATATTTATTTCCTTCTTTTTTTCCCCACTTCACTTAGCTCATTTGATTTCTTTCTCTATCACTCCTGCTCACCTATTCTCTTTTGCACTGACCTCTATTTCTCCTCTCTCGTTGCATTGCTAACTAACGCTACCCAGTACCCACTATCTAATTCTCCATCATTGCAAGTTTACTGAAATATGCCTAATATTAGAGCATTATTAGCAATGCTCTTTTATTGCTTTATGGCACCTTACCATTCCTTTTTTCTCTCTTAAATGTCATCGGGGAACCTTTTCTTATTAACAATACCCACTCCATTTTAAAGTTCATCACCTTCTCTCCCCCTTATCCCACCATACCTTCTCTCTTACATTATTTATTTATTTTAATTATATTAAAATTGATTGTTAGCGAAAATTTATACTTAAACGTTGTTAAGTTCTAACAAAACGTAATAAGAATATTTTAAGTGTAATTAATTTAATCGTATATAATTAATTGAGATTTTCAAGTAAAATTTGATGGTACACATTGAGGAATGTAAGAAGGATTTTCAATATTAATTTGCTGATTTTGTTGTTGTAGATTTGTTTTCTGGGTTTTTTGGCTAAATTTTCTTTCTAGGATTGGGATTATTTGAATCCCTAATTTATTTTTTGGGGATTTTTTTTTAGCAAATACAAGTTACAAAATTATATTAAAGCAAGCAAAGTTCTTTGGGAAGAGAAAAGAGGAGAAAAGTGATTTTCAGAAAAGTTACCAAAATATATCAAAATTGATTTCATTTATAGATCTCAAAAAAATATGACTGTTGGTATTTTTTATTTTATTTTTTGAATTTAATTTCGAGAGAAAATAGTCGTTTTATGTTTTAAACGACTATAATTTCTCTCACCTCCATCCACCAATCACATAGCGCCATGTCATTGAGCGCGTCAGGCTGGCAGAACCTTTTGCGTCAGTTTGCAGCTGGCTTCATGTGTGGAACGGCACCGTTTGGTGCATTTTTGTACAATTAACTCAGCTTTTTTTCTTTTACCTTTTCTTGTTTGGTGATGACTGTTTGACAATATAGGTCATAATACGACCTTGTTTTGTGAACTTTTACACAACAACCTTTTTTATGTCATTGCTAATAAGCAAAAATTAAAGTTCATGCCATGAACTTTACCAAAAGAGCATTGCTAATAGTGCTCTTAGTTGCGTTTTTGTGAAGTGGGAAAAGAACAATCTCTTTTGCTTATGTGGGAAAAGAAGAAAAAAAACACATACCATCTCCAACTTGACAAGAGATTAAAACCGTCCAAGCAAATAGTAGCCGAAAAGGTATCAGCAAATTCACATACTAGCACTGTGCTTGCCTTAAGAGAATCAACATTGTACTAGCATATTATTCATACCATTATTTATTACTTTACTAAAAAATGTCATTACAACAGGTTGGAAGGTGTGGAGCAATTCAACAACTAAAAGTCTACAACTAACTAGCCAACCAATATCAATCCAATACAGTTGACTCCTTTAAATTAGCCTCTATTTAAAACATAAATAAACTACCCAAAAAATGGGAAAATTAGGAAGAAGAAATGAAAGATGAAATAAGATTACTCCCATTGCAATCAAAGCCACAGCCACAAGTAGGTGACTCATCGAATCCTTCAAGAGGGAAATTAGCAGAAGCAATCCCAACAGAAAATTGAAGCTCCCTATTTTTGTTATCAACTTCAACGATATGAAGCCAAAGAAACAAGATCCTAACGCTGATACCATTGAGCTGGGTGATTTGGTCCTGAGAGATAACACCAGTAATAGTGGATTTATATTCCAAGTCATAACCTTGGATGCTAAACTTACACGTTTTAGGCATATAAACCTTGAACTTGCCTGTTTCTCTGTTGAGCTCATACCCGGTTACTCCTTTGGGGAGTATGCCAACAGGAAACCCGTAGCTTTCCAACAATTCATACGCTGTTGGGGTGCTGGAATTGGTGGTGATGATGGTCGCGGTGGCGGAGCATAGAGGGAGTAAGATGAGGAGGAGGAGCGTGGAATCGACATTTTTGGGATGAATAAAAGTTTTGGTAAGAAGTAAGAAGGACGGAAGAAAAAAGTTGATTTTGATGAGTTTGTTTGTGGGGTTTTTGTGGTGTCGTTTCGTGGTAGTTATACCACTAGTATACTACATTATGGATAAGGGGTATCATTGACACGTGTACTAGGGAGGTACATGAACTCTGATGAACGGGAGTTGATGGGGATGGACAGTGATTTTCCTATCCGCGGTTTTCACATGCGGAACGGAGTAATCAAGATTAGGGTGCACAACAGTACAAGAGTTCAACATTTTCAACTTCTTACCCCGTTTATCCGTCTCGATTTATTTGGTACTAGTTTTACACGCACCTGATACATCGCCTGTACGAAATAGTAATATTTAAAAACTTAAAGTCATATTATAATTTCTCTAGTGGACTACATACATATTTTTCATACTCTTAAGGGAAGTTTGCCAAAA
Organism: Patellifolia procumbens; assembly: GCA_947645195.1. Lineage (NCBI taxonomy): Eukaryota > Viridiplantae > Streptophyta > Magnoliopsida > Caryophyllales > Amaranthaceae > Patellifolia > Patellifolia procumbens. Next base: position 6,828 of record CANSGD010000632.1, on the reverse strand, counting down.
CAGACCTTCAAAATAAAACATTTTGTGAGAAGGGACCTTAAAAAAAACTTGGCTTTTAAAGGTCAAAAACAAAAGTTTGTGAGGCACCTTATTTGCTAATTAACACCTAATTAAACACTAATTATATATTAAATATAATTAAACAAAATTAAACTTAATAAAATCTTACTCTCTCTCCTTACCATACCCACCACCAGCAGACTATCACCCCCATCTCTCCCCTTTTTCAATTACCACCGGCCGCCCTAGCCACAAAACCCCATCCCTTGTTCGAACCCCATGGCCCACCGCAACCACTAACCCCTCCCCACCGCAGCCACTAACCCCCCAACTACCCCATTCGAACCCTTGTTCGCACCCCATGCCCCACCACAGCCACTAAACCCCACGCCCCACCGCTTCGAACGCACAACCGTCGATTATGCTTGGTTTATGGGCGAAATTGCTCGGTGTTTGCGGTTTTGTTTAGTTGTGTTTGTTTGCATTGCTTAGTGGCTTGATGTGGGTTGAATCGTGGCTGTTGGTGGCAGATTTTATAGGGCGCGGTTCCAAAAGTGGTGGCTAGGGCGGCGTGCGGGTGGAAAGAGGAGAGAGATGGGGGGGATGGTCTGCTGGTGGGGTGGTGGTGTAGAGAGAGAGGGGGAAAATTTTTATTAGGTATAATTTTATGGAATTATATTAATTATAATTAGTGTTTAATTAGGTGTTAATTAGAAAATATGGCCCCTCTCACAAACTTTTTTTTTGTTTTTGGCCTTTAAAGCCATTTTTGGGCTACCTTCTCACAAATGTTTTTGGGGCGTCCTTTATTTCAAATTTCTACTCTTAATATATTCGTTAAGTTTTATTATTTTATGGATGGTGTAATCTATATATATATATATATATATATATATATATATATATATATTAAAGCAAGCATGTTGCAACCTCCACGTGTCACTCACTCCTTACAACAATATTTTATCAACGTTTCTCTTGTCCATGAGAAGTTTAACCCACGACCAAGTGTGAAAGATAAATGTTCTAACCATTGTGCTACTACATTTTTATTGCTTCTTTTATCAACACTAATAATGATATTAATGATATTATATGTTTTCAATGAAAAACAATAATTAAGGTACAATATTTTAATTACATTTATGAATAAAACTACTAATCTATGACTTTTTACTAACATCTTTCTACACCAAATTTTAGTTGTCTTAAAGTACTAAAAAGTATAATACATATAAATCTCGAGAGCATCGCCTGGGTTAAAATACTAGTTGGGAATCTCAAAAGGAGTTTAAATATTGTGACACAATATAAATACATTAAAAAAGAGGAAGAAGATATTTGAGAGTAGATTAGCAAAAGTGATTTAAAAACAAAATGCCAAAGAGGCAAAAAAAATCTTACCAAAGACTAATGGAAGAAGTTATTTAGAGGCATTATTACTCATGAGTAAAGAAAAATATCAATTGTCTCTCTACCACTACCTCACTCAACCTAAATTACCTTCTCATGTTTCATGATCAATATGATCAAATGCACCACTAATCATGGGCAACTAATTGCTCCTATACTTCCTCTGTTTTGGTTTAAATGATACATTCTTTCTCTACGCAATTTGAGACAAAAGATTGGAATTTCTAAGTGTGTTAGAGCATATTAAATGGGAAAGTTATATTAGTGGTATGGTCCCCACCCCCATTAGTTGTGATGTTAAGTGATGCTAATGATGGCTTCAAAGAAAAGTATGTAGTTTTGCCGTTATTTTTACACACTAAAATGGAAATCACCAAAGTGTATCATTTATGTTGAAATTTCCCAAAATAGAAATTGTATCATTCAAACTGAAACAGATGAAGTATTTGAAAATAAATTTTAAAAATCAAAGTATATAAAAATATAAGAAAGAGTGCCTATTTATGGATCTCAAAAAAATATAATCATTGATATTTTAAAAATTGTTTTACCTCATTTTCAGATATTTTAAGGAAGTTTTAAACATTTGAAACAAAACTTTCTATAGAAGATTTAACATCCTTGATTTATTTTATTTATTTAAATAGTTAAATAATTTAAATACATTAAAAAGAGTAATAAATATTAGAGAGTAGATTAGCAAAAGTGTTTTAGAAACAAAACGTCTAAAAAAAGAAAATGTCATTAGCATCATCACTCATAAGTACAAAAATACACTATTTTCCTATCACTTTCTCACTCATCCTAAAATATTGTATCATGTTCCATGAGTAATTTGATCAAATACACCTTCACTCACGAGCAATCAATCACCCATGTATTTGAAAAAATCAAAAATCGTAAGTATATAAAAATATAGTTGTTCGTGTCTATTTATAGATCTCAAGAAAATATAACAGTTGCTATTTTTTAAAAACTAATTTTACTTTGTAAATTTTGAGATATTTTAGTTTAAAGTTTAACCACATTTTGCTAAAATTATGATAGCTATATTTGGAAATGAAACTTAATTACACCTAATAACTTCCTTGATTCATTTTTTATTTTTTTCTTTGCTTAATTTTGCGTCCACCCCTTCTTCCCTCGTAGTAAAGAGATATTACCTTTTTATACAGTTTTTAAGACACAATTTCGCAAACGCAAACAACAGTTGGATTCAAATCATCTTGTAGGTTATCATATTATCACCAAATGGTTGAATTACTCATGTCCTTTTGGCATTAACTATCTTTGTTAACCATGCTCGAATCTTTACATCCATTATTATAGCACTTTGGAATAAAATTTTTATAGATAAATATCAATGCTTTCTGTTATTGAAAGAATATATTTATGAGAGTATAAATAGCTTAACTGATGTTTTCGTGTCACAACACTATTCATAATGTTGATTAAATATTACGACTTTATATATGTGTTTAGGCCAGAAAAAAGTGGGCACATGACATGTCATTTAATAAAATTCAAAAGTTAGAATTATTTTATCAAAACTTGATATTATATTCCAAATTAGTAAAAAAAATAGGGATTATTTTGGAAAGAAGTAGGAAAGTTTTGTTTATGTCAATTTTTTCAAAGTAAACAAATAAGAACTTACTGATTTATTTTTAGATGATGAACTGATTTATTTTTATGTAACGAACTGATTTATTTTTTAGTCACTAAATTATTTAGGTTTAGGTGACCAACTGATTTATTTTTAGGTGGTCAGTTGATCTGTATTTCCATCAAACTAATCAACAAAAATAACTGCTTCGAATGCACCCACATTTTATGATTAAAGAGTTTTGTGAAATTAGAGAATGATTCCCAATTGTGTTACATCATTCCAATTTTAGGCTAAAACCTCTATACTAGTATTGGATATTATTTTAGAAGATAATTTACTTGATTGTTGGTTAACGAACATATGTAAATTTGGTTGAAAATACAATTTTTAGTGAGACATTGAATAAAATTATATTCTAGAGAAAGACCACCTATTTATAATTTCAAGAAATATATATAAATTTATATCTTTTTTATTTAATCTAACTTTAATAATATTCACTGGACATTTTTGCCATTTATATGTCTTTTTTTTTCTTGGGACAATTCTTCCTTTCTTATATAGTAGGGTGGTCCCCTAATTATTACATTCTCTTCTTTTCTTCTCATTTTCTTTACCATTTTCCTTAGTTTTACGATCATCCACTCTACCTTTGGTGCACTTTTTCCTAAGTGTACGTAAAAAAGCAATCATCCCTATTAAAAATACGAAGAGAGTTAATATGATGAAGCACCAAGGATATTGTCTGAGTCAACAACTAGTTCGAGGGTCTTGTTCGCAAGTGCACAGTAAATTACCGTGCATCACTTCGACCAAACAAGTGCCACGTTATGTTTGTCAAACCTTCAAAATGGCAAAAAAATCATTAATCAAACGGAAAAATACAAACTAACGCGACCCCTTTACAAACCAGAGCTAACCCCTTTAAAACCAAAGTAACCCCTAACTAACATAAAACGTTAGAGCTATCCTTTTACCACATGAAGTTATCCTATTTTACGGTATAATGGCCCATTTTCTAACTATAAAGTTACCTCTTTTCTCAATAAAGGAACTTTAGCTGAATATTCGTCAAATGAAATTTTTGTAGAGAGAAGTGGAGACAATAGAGATGGCAAATTGGTATGTCTAATAACATGTTTCATTTATGGAATATGTGAATCTAGTGATGATGCGAATGAATTTAAAACTAATGTCAAAAATTCAATTAAGAAACAGCCTTGGATAGATTGAAACTAGTAGGACGATCTATTAAAATGAAAAGATCAATGATTCTATATATATAGCCTAAATACGATTGCAAAGATGATACAAACGACATAAAAATCAAGAATGAGTGAAAAGCAATGGCAATATTTCTTTCTTAGTTGCAAGTACTAGATATTAGCTTCATAAGCCGCTAAAAATGTAAACCGATTTACAAGAGTTATTTAGGTCTTCTTCTTTGCAACTCTTATATTATGGGACGAGGGAATAGTGAAAAGATATGTTCAAATAAGTTTTCTTATACTTTCCTTCTTTGGCTCTTCAAGTTTCAATATAGCTCCTCGAACGATATGCTACAAGATAAGTTGTGAGAATGGAGGAAAGCACGTCATCTCTTCGTAGGATGATGATGAGGAGCCTAACTTTAAGCCCATAAGGATTTAAGACAATCTGGTGACTTTTCCATGTTCGTTGAAAGTTTATATCACTAGCCCAAGATTTCAGATTTACGCGGGATGTTAACATAAGGTTATATTATGGGACTGAGGAACACTAAAAATACAACTCTTATATTATGGGGCTGAGGGAGTAGTCTAAAAACTGAATTAAGGATATTTGGCAAATGACTTTTTTAATATATTTTTTAGCTTTTGGCTTTTTAATATGGTCAAAAGGAAAACAAAAGATATTTGGTAAATGACTTTTAAAGTAGCTGAAAAGCCAACTTTTCATCTAAAAGGTAAAATTGCTTTTACGAACTTTTGGTGTTGGCTTATGCCTTTTGCTTCCTTTTTACACTAACAATAAATCAAAATTAACATTTGTTCTTTCCAGACACTTTTATAAACAATCAATGATAACACAGCTAATCAAACAAACTAACAAAATAATCGATCAAACGAAACACCACAAAAGCCACCAACTATCATCCAGCAGCCAATTGCAAACACTCCTAAGTCAAATTCATATTTGATTATGTTAAGCTTGTTACCTGACGAACTTATAATCTCATAAAAACAATAAGTAATTATATTATTACAAAATTTTATGGAAAAAAATATACATGCTTTATAATTGAAGCCCTTTTATTTAGTAATAAAATTGGCAATTGTCAAAAGAGTGGCTCGAATTTAATACTAGTATTCTAGTATGGAGTTGAGAAGTAATATCACAAGTGTAAATCTTGCTTATTCGTGGAACAAATTCCTATCTAGCCTAGCTCAATTTGACTCAAACTCGAGTTATTCTCCACAAACCGAACTCAAATAAAGATTTTAGTCAAAGTTTTGAGTTTGAACTTTCAAAAACATAGTCAGTCGATGTTAGAGTTGGATTTGAATCATCTTGTAGCTAATTTATATTAGAGTTGGTTTACTATAAAACTGTCTTAGGTTAAGCTTAACCTCAGACCAGCCCAATAAACCTTAGAGAAGCCTATACGCGGGGCCACATGCTAAGCAGCCCAGTCAAGTTAATTTTTTAACTTTTTACCCAAACCTTAACTTTTGCGTTTTTTAACTTTTCGCCCAAAAACCTAAACTTTTATAAAAATCCATAACTAATATCATATGTAATCGATACCCTTCACTCCCGTATCCCTATTAGTTATGGATTTTTATGCAAAAGTTAAAGTTTCAGGTTGAAAAGTTAAAAAGACGCAAAAGTTAGGTTTTAGGTGAAAAGTTAAAAAATTAATTTTTCTGGGCTCCTTAGTGCGTGGCACACGTAATTGGACTTTTAATTGACTTATTGGTTGTCTTAAGTTAACTTTACGTAGCAAACCGTCTTTTATAAAACTTTGCCTTTATATTACGACTAAATAGGTTAATTACTCATGTCGCTTTTTTAATGCATTAACTACCTTTTGGTTTGACCATGCTCCAATCTTTACATGCATTACTATAGTACTTTGGAATAAAATTCAGTCCGGATAAATATCAATGTTTTCTATTACTATTGAAAGAATATATTACTAATATTATAAATAGCTTAAGCTAATCGACATTTTCGTGTCACAACACTATACTATTCAGTATGCAATGGATAAAAAATTGTTAAGTTAGATTAACTTGTACGCGGTTATATATGTGTGTAGGCCAGAAAGAAGTGGGTACATGACATGTCATTTTATAAAAAAAACAAAAGTTAGATTTTTTTAATAAAAAACATGATATTATATTACAAATTAATAAAAACCCGGGATTATTTGGAAAGAAATGGGTAAAAAGTTTAATCCCACGTCAATTTTTCCAAATAAAAATAAATCAACTGGTTTATTTTTAAGTGACCAAACGATAAATTTTTGGGTAACTAACTCATTTAGATTTAGGTGACCAACTGATTTATTGATAGGTGGGCAGTTGATCTGTATTTCCATCAAACTAATCAATAAATATATCAATTTCTAACGTATGCACATTTTATGATTAAAGAGTATTGTGAATTAGAGAACAAAATACCCAAATCTAGACTATTAGATCAATATTACTATAAAAGATAATTTACTTGATTGTTGGTTAACAAACATCTGTAAATAAATTTGATTAAAAATAACAAATTCGTTTAGTGAATGTACCTTACAACTTTTCATTCCACGTCAA